>WEIT01034751.1:4307-24979 GCA_013389985.1 Dryoscopus gambensis
CCTTTAGTGTAGATTAATAAAGTTTTTTTTCCCCTCTATTTCTAAGTTTGAGCTTTCTTGACTCTGTTCCTGATCACATCTCACAGCCGTTATTAGTAAAAATATATTTTCATGGGGCACTGACATTGCGCCCAGTGTCAAACCATGACATCCATGCTCACACCACACTTCACAACACACGTGCAATAGGCCCGTTCCTGAACAGCTCGCACTACTCTGCCCGCGAGTCTACTGCGCATGCTCAGTTGTCCGCTGTCCCAGACAGTTACGTCACCAGCGCGCGTTTACTGCGCCTGCTCCGTTGTCTGCTCCCGGACACAGTGCGCCTATACTGCATAAACGTGATTCGTCTACTTCTCAAATTACCCGCGCTCTGAACCCCGCATTCCCGCAGGGGTTTTTTTTGTCCCTCTTTTTGCCTGCGCTTTGTCCGCGCTTCCCCCGTGCTCTCCAGGCACTGGCCCATGTAGGGATCTGCCCTTTTTCCGTGAAATCAACACTCGCGGCGCTCGTGCGCAGATTTACAGACCTTCCCTGGCTTTTTAGGCACTGGCTTCTGTAGAAGCCTGCCAGCCGTAGAACCGACGCTCTCGCCCCACCCCGTTACTCGCAAAACTTACCAGTGCTGTAAAACTGGTTCGTTCAAAGGGGGTCCCTCTGTCTGGTTTTGGCAGGTTCCCAACTGCCTATTTCGGGTCTTCCAGTGTTCTGGTTTTGGTGTGGATTTATCTCCCGGGCTAGGCCCCCAAAATTGGTATAAATGAGTCCGGGTATCAGAAAAAAATTAATCCGTATTTATTAATCCGCAGCTGGGAACTGGAGATGGTGGGCAGTCCACCATCCTGCTCGACAAAACAGACAAAAAAAAGTAATCCAACAACAGCCCTCAACCACACAATGCTCACTCCCTCTCACTCCAACACACCACCCCAAAAAAAAAACCAACCCTCCCCCACGAGGTGTCCTTTTGTAATTTCCCTGGTCCCATCTCCCAAGAGTCTCTAGTCCCAGTTGTCCACTTCCTGTTCATTGTCCATTTTTCCTGAGGCTCCATGGGATGTGTAGTCCTTTTCCTTAAGGCAGCGACCAGGTCTGTGCCTTGATTGGATGCAGTGTCCTCTTCCTGCCAGCTGTCTATCCTTCCCATGGTTTCATGGGAGACGTAGTCATTTTTCTGAGACAGTAGCCATACCTGTACATTGCTTAGACATGCTCAAACACTTTTATTAGTTAACATACTTTGCATTAAACTCAACCTTTTAATGTTTATAATATCATGCATTTCTGATCTGAGGAGTGCTTTTAGGAAAAAGCATAACTGGGACAATTTTCAGTAAGTGTTTCTCAGCAAGGCTAAACCTGAGTGGTTTTTCCTCCCCTGAATCATCTTGTCCAGGATAGGACATCACTAAATGTGTATAAAGGTATCATATTTTGTTTTTTAATAGAGTCATGTGATCTGCATTTTTGTTAATTTTTACTTCATAGGATATAGGTATAATCAGAATTAGTATGAAGAGTAGCACTATTATTTGTTGCCCTCTACCACTTGTTGAGGTATCAGATTAATGGAGGAAAAATTTTCTGAATCATCCTTTTTCAGTGTCTGAAGCCAGACCAATTTTTAAGACAGGAAATTCAGACTATTTTTAGAAAGAGGGCGCAGTTTACAGAGGAGTTAAAATATTTTGTTGAAATCAGAAATGACAGCATTTAAAATCTTGTGTAGGCAAAAATTCCTGGGTGGTATTGCTGAGAGGGTAAGAGGTTACAGTGATGGTGGTAGGTTGACAGTTGGACTTGATCTTAAAGGACTTTTCCAAACCTTAATGTTTCTAAAATTCCGTGTTCTGAGGTAAGGCCCCTTAGCTTAAGCTCTGAATTAAATCTGAATGTTAAAAACTGAGGCTAAGCAAAGCTTATGCATGTTGTTACATTTTGTACTTCATCAGGATTCAAAAGGGAGCAAGTGATATGACACAAAGAAACAACATAATTTTTGAAGCTGAGGATGCTGGTATTGGTTAAGTTGCCCTTTCCAGTTTATACAAGTGTTTGTGAATAACCTGGTGGTTTGATAGGGTGAGAGAGGAGGCAGATGAAGAGAGATTTTTTTGAAAGATCAGGATCATCCTTCATGTCATAGGAGAGGGTAGATGCCAGACCTGAAGGATTTCTGTCCTGATCATATTAAATTATTGGACTTTTCATTATAATTTAATACTTTAGAAGACTTTAGAAGAAATACTTAGCAGCAACTGTTCTTTGTTTCTGCCTACAAAGTTATGCTTCTGCGAAATAGCATTTTGCCGTGTTGTAATGAGAACATTATGAACGCTGCCAACAGAAGGCACAGTGGTGGAACAGTGTATTGGTGCAAGCTGAATTCATCTGGGGTCAGCCCTATGCCTTGTTGTGTGAACCGCTCTTAGTTTTGTGTGTTTATCTTCTCTCTTATGGTTGTAACCAACAGAGATGGATGATAATAAAACCCTAAACAAAATATACAGAAGTATCCCTGTTTACCGTTAGAAATACCCACTTCACTGACTTCCATGGATTTTAAATAAGATCCTACAAAGAAAGTATATCTTTATGTGATTCTGTTTTGTGAGGCCTGGAAGAAGTGGCAGTTCATATTTTTAATCTACTTCTTGCCATCTCAGTTTGAATGGTCTCTGCTGGTGCTCAGTGAGTCTGGTCAGATGAAAGCTTGAATCCTGGCCAGCAGTATTTCTGGCAGAAGTTCACCTGAAGAAAGTAGTACAGTGAAATATGATCCTGTGCCAAAATCAACTGTTGTAACAGTTCATCCTCTGACCATTCTATCCTATCTGTGTACAAGAGTTTCCTTTATTTTCGTGTTTGACATTTTACTGTTCTTTTCTCTCTGGCTGCCACATCTCACTATATTGTAAAAACGTTTTTTTTCAGGATTCTAGCTATTTCAGATAACTCATCCAGTAGAGAATGGTGAATTGCACAGTTTTGGTATTTTTTACCTACTCGTTTGGCCACCTCTGCCAAGATCTTTGGTAGCTTCTGCTGCAGGAGTACTGTAAGGATGGGCATGCAAATACGTCTGTACTCCTACAAGGAGTGAGAGAGAAAACTATCTTACATAGTTCTTGTAATGCTTCTCTCTTTATTCCAGTGAAACTTTTTAATGAAGTAAAAGTCTGTTTATAAAGAGAATCTTGTCTGGGTTGCTGCCAGCTGTAGAAAAACTTGCAGCTAGAGGGGGATCAGGATTTTCCTCCCCTGTTTTTTCCTTTCCTGGTGTCACAGTTGCACATCCTGTTAAAAATCTTCCCCAGGAAACACCTCTATTAATTCCTGAGCAAACCTGAATATACATTCTTTGGAGCGTAGATGGTGTGTCTGCAGTTTGATTTTGTCTGGCCATCTCAAGTATTTAGGTTGGATTGAGGGCAGCATTTATACTAATAGTTTATATGGAGTTTTAGCTCAGCTCATAGCCGTAACAGCTATTGAACATCCTGACTGACTGTACATGTAACTTGGATAGTTATCCAAGGGGCTGTTACCCAATGCTGCCAAAGCTTTGCTGCCTGAACTTACAGTTTATTGACATATCATGGGGTCTTTATATTCACAAAAATTACTATTTCTTGTTAGTAAGTATACTGGTGGCATAATTCTCTGCATATATGGATCTAAATGAAGGGCTCTGGTATCTTCGTCAGCAGCAACATAATCTGTGTATTTGGTTAGTAGGATTACAAGTGCTCAGTTTCTACAGGGATGATCAGAATGTAACTGATAGACATTATTACTTGAGTTAAGGGCTGGGTGCAGATCTGAACAGGATGATAACACCTCTATAAGAAACTTCTTGTTGAAGTTGTGTTGCCAGTATACTTTAAATAAAAACTTTTGAACTGCTAGTTTCAGGTCAGCCTGAGTAACTCCATATTTCATAGAGGTTTAGAACAGAAAATCCACTCACGAACCTTCCTTTTTGAGGTAGAAACCTGGTAGGAGATAGAGGGAATGTCTGCAGCCATTGAAACTGCCTGCTTAACTGGTTTTGACCATGTAAGCTAATAAAGTTCAACTGTGACCTGGTTGAAGCTTGTTCCAAATGTGAAGTAATTTCTGGCATCTGAAGCAAGTCCATGAAGTTTTAAAATCATGGCTCTGTGAACTGGGTTCTTCTGACCTAAAAATAAACTAGTTGTATGCACCATTTAAGATGTGATTATGATCTGTTTTCCTTCAATCCATATGCATGGTTCAGAAGATCAGACATTGCCACAGTATCTCTCCTGTTATTTTCAGGCTTTAGTGTGTTATGCTTGCCTGATCACATGGCATTTGGTTTCAATTATTTTTCCATGGGTTTGGTTTTTAAGAACAGACATGTTTCAAGAAAAGTCCAACAACTTGTAAAGTTCACAAAGGCTGAGGACAGTGATTGCTTTTAGACTGGAGTAATTGAAAGAAGCAAAACATCTTGTTCCAAGGAGTGGGATTGTTTAATCTAAATATAGTGTGTCCAAGTTATGGGTAATGGAAAGAGCAGAGCCTGACGTTGGTCACTGGGTAAAAGAACCACAAAGAAAATAGAGGCACTTAATGTCATAGTAGCCCTTAGTAACTTTCTCACTTAGACCAGCTGTTGCTAAACTACTCGAAATTTAGAGGCAAATGAAACCAAAAATGGAGAAATGGTGTTCTTGTTTAAGCGAAATCCAGTAATTAGTTGTATAAATAATGCAAGGTGTGGGAGAGGGATTCCCTTCTGGTGAAGATGCTGACCCTTTGATCCCCAGCTGTGGCTCAAAATTTAAACAAGTGTTTTTCTTGTTTCTGTGGTTTTCCCTGTAAGAAGTTTTTCTTAACATCTTTTCACTCAGTGAATGTAGGCACCCTTTGTTTAAAGAGTGCCTGAGGATAGAATAAAAATTTCAATGACTTAATTTCAAAATGTATGTGGCTGTATAAATGACCAAATACTGGTGGTGCTGAAAGGAGTGTGTGTCTCCTTTGTTGTCACAGTACTGAAAATTTGCCTAGGGGCTTGTAGATGGCCATCTAAATGATGTGGTAAGATTTTCAAAATCAGAAACTGCTCAATACTTGAGAAAATTTATTTACTTTGCACTTGTTCCTAAAAATTTTTTTGAAAATAGAATGAAATGCAGAATGAAAGAAGTACATTTTGTGTAGCTCTGGATTGGTAGACACTCTGTCTGCTGATGTAGAAATATTAGAAAGCAAGGGAGACCGGGGCAATGTGTGCTGAGCTCTTGCAAGTCATAAAGAATAATGTTATATACACATAAATGCAGAGAACATGCAGTTGTGCAGGGAACTGTGGATGTGGAGGCCTGAAACACTGGTGAATGTGACAGGATTTAATTAAACTTTTCAGACTCTGCAAATAAACCACTCAACACAAGTTTGATTCTGCAGTCCCAACACTTGTGGTTGGTTTTGGTTTGTATCTCACAGGGATGCACTTGAAGGTCGATGGAAGACTGAAATATTTAGTGAGAAGCTGCAGAATAAGACTATAGGGAGTATCCCTCCACTGTGTCCTACATCTCCTTGGCTACTTGTTTCTCGTGCTATAGGAAAGGTGTGTTCTTAACTTACTTACTCTTTTGGTTTTTAAACAAACTAATTTTGTTTAAATACGCGTGAAAATATAAAGAGCTGAGATTTGCCCATCTTTTTCTCAAAATTCACCTCTTTTGTCACTGTTACTCTAATTCGAATTAAAATTTGAATAAAGAATTTGGTACAGTGGATTTATCATACTTGAAGGAGTTTGGATGTGTGACAATTGATGTTTACAATAATAATAACATAAGTTTTTTAAGACATCTCACTTCTTTGGTATTTTTTATGTGCACTAATCTTAAAATTGCTAGAGTACAATTAAACAGAATACATTTCAGCTCCAGAAAAAAGCACAACAGAGATAATGTAATACATCTAGTGTTATAGCTCTGTCTTCTCTTATTACAGCGCCAGATTGAAACGAGAGATAAAAAAGTTGATATTCTGGTGGAATATAGACATATTCTTACTTTCTCTTTACATTAAAACCAACTTTGATGTGTTCCTTAACATTTCTCAGTTCTGTTCCTTGCTGGAATGTGTCACCACCAGAGGGTGACATCATTACTGAGTGAAAGTCAGAAGCACATGTTGAATAGAGGAGTAACAGGACCTCAATCTGCTATGGCACTGGAGGAGTACTGCCATAAACCAAAATGCACCACTATGTAATGGACAGTATTTGGTTCATGTTGGTTAACTTTACAGTGAAGTAAGGATTAAAACTGAAAACATCCTATATCCTTGCTTTCTAAGACTGCCAACAGAAATAAGAATATATTTTTTGTTGGAGGGTTTTTTGGTTGGTTTTTTGTTTTGGTTTGGGGTTTCTTTAATGTATTTCTGCATAGGGTTGCCTAGTTCAACAAGGACACAGTTGACTGTTTTTAACCAAGGCCCCATTAAAATGGATTTCACTCTGCATCACCTAGAGTTTAAGAAGTTCAGGAAGAGCACAGAAGCAATATTTTTGTGTGTGCTTTCAGCATGCCTCTCTCAGGGGCTTTGCAGCCAGCAAGCTATTGTGTGCGCATGGCCAGCTCTCTTGAACAGACACAGGTAAGCTGGGAAGGGATAGGGAACCTTGTTGTTAATGGCAGGAAACTTATTATTATCAGTGAAAATTAAAAAGTATGTACAGGTCTCCAGAGAGAACAGCGAGGTAAAAGTAGCATCGCGTTCATTAAAAAGCATCCATCCTCTGCTTGTTTTCTGCTTAAAAGTGTGAAAGTGTGAAGAACCTTCTCTTGTTTTCTCCAGTGTATTTTGCTAACTCAAACAGATTCCAAATTATTGTTTTCCTGTCTCCTCATGATTCTTCTTTACCTTCAGAAATTCCACCAAAAATCAAACACAAAAGGACAAAGGAAGAAGATAAATATCATCCTATCTTCTCACAGCTTTCTTCAATTTCTGAAAGAATATGTGCCTATGTAATGAGTTTCCTTAAAGTGAAGGGAACTTTTATTTCTTTAGTGTATATTTGCAGTGCGTGAGAAGAGGACTACAGAGCAGTCTGTGGCTACAAGTGTCCAGAATGAAGAAATATGAACAGAATAAAAGCAACTTAAATTCATAGAAATCACTGAGTTTTAGATTTCATTCTTGACTAGGATCCAGTAAACTGAGAATTTGTCCCTTTTTTAATTTGGTTGAGACATGAGGTTGTTTTGCTGAAGTTTTTACTTATGCCTCAGTAAGGCAGTGAAATTATTCAGGCTGGAATAAGCATTGTCCACAACTGCACAACACCAGCTCTCACAGTGCAGTTCACTTATCTTAGGAAATCTGAAATTTGGATAATCAATAGATATTTGCAGCTCTGATTTCCTTCAAGATACTGATTGTAGGTATTGCTATAGAGACAGTGTTTGAAATATTTCTGGATTGGGCATTTTAAAGATCAATTTTGCTGTCAATATTGAATCTCTGTCTAAAGATTCAGGTTTTTCAGTACATAAGATAGTAGCTATTTTAAGATTTAGTGTGAGATGTTCTACAGTCACAATCATCTTTTGATTTGTGTTCAGATAATAAGAGAAATATTCCTTTTCTTTGTACAAAAGAGAAAATATTAAGGCTAAATACAATTGACCAGATTATGACTTAAATCTCAACTTCTGGTGTCTTGGAAATCTTGAGTTAGCAAAGGACCAGCAGGCACCAGTGCACTTTGGAGCAGCATTCAGATGCCTCTGAAATGGGCAATGTCAATATTTGGAATAACTCGTTTAATTTCTGTAAATTGTGTTGTATGGCTGCGCAGGTTAGGTAGCACTAAGGCTTTGTCTAATATTTGACTTGGTAGTCAGAGTGATCCCATTTTGTGGCTCAGGCTTTGTTTAGGTCTGGCATGGCAAGAGATGTAGCAATGCTACTGCAGAACCTGGTGCATTCCATGCCAGGCCTGAGCAGTCCTATCTGCTTGAAATAGAGTCATGGGAATGACACTGTTTTGTTATTCCTTTGTTTTGTGTGAACTACAGACTGTGTCTGTTCAGAATTTTTCTGACAAAATGAGTAAATTCACTGGAATGGAATTGTTGCCAAAAAGGCCTCAGCTAGTTGAGGCTCCTGCTATAGGGGTTTGGGGTTAAGGAAAAAAAAGTCCTTTGACATTCCAATTCCTATACTTTCTCTTTTTTCCATTCCACTACTGAAATGCTGCTATCACTTGGATGAAGGAGGTGAAAATCTAATGGAAACATTTCAAAAGGATGGAAAGGAAAACTGCTCTCCCCAGCCAGTCTGTTCTGCTGTATACACTCAGTCTGTGGACACTCTTCCCTCCAAATTTTCAACTCCTTTTGTGGTAAGGAAAAATGTTTGAGTTCTTAAATACTGACAGATTAGGAAAACTGTTTCCCTTGCTGCTCCCTCTATGATTGTGCAGCCCTTGTTGGGGGGTCAGTGTTGCTGGGATGGTAGCCAGAACTGAAGCAATTCAGAGGGGATCTGCTGCAGTGGTCTGGTGAAGGAGCTGCTCTGAGATGCCTTTGTTTGGCCATCATCAATGTGCCATTGTTTGCCAGGATAATTGCCCAGTTAATCCTAACTGGTGGGATAATTATATAAAGCTCATGTCCAGTGTAAACAGGAAACACTAAACTTTGTTTATCTTTCCTAGGCATGAAGTTCCCTTCTGTCAGCCTTCTAGGGACAGGCCAATAATTGTTTGCTGGCAGGGAATATGGGGTGACAAATTAACCTAAGGGGCATGGGATCAAAACCTAATCTCCCTTATTATTCAGGTCAAATCCCTGGTTTTAGGGCCTAATTGAAAGGCTGAGAGAATTGGGGTTTTTTCAGCATGTGTAAGAGAAGGCTTTGGGGTGACCTACTTGCAGCCTTCCTCTACCTGAAGTGAGCCCACAAGAAAGATGAGATGTTTCACGAGAGCATGTAGTGACAGAACAAGGGGGAATGGATTCAAACTGAAAGAGAGTAGGTTTAGATTAGATATATGGAAGAAGTTCTTTACTCAGAGGGTGGTGAGACACTGGACCAGGTTGCCCAGAGAAGTTGAAGCTGTCCCATCCGTGGAAGTATTCAAGGTCAGGTTGGATGGAGTTCTGAGCAATCTGATCTAGTGAAAGGTATCCCTATACATGGCAGAGGGGTTTGAACCAGATGATCTTTATGGTTCCCTTCCAACCCAGACTATTCTATGATTTATGATTACTCCAAAGTAGATCATGTCCTATATCAACAGCTTGGTTCAGCTGATTTTTCTAATTCGGAAACAAACAGTTCCAAAAGTTCATGCTTTAAAAAGGCTTTTCTCAGTCCTTATGGTAGTTCTGCAACTGTGAAAAGGTAAACTGTCATTTTTTTTTTACACTCAGTAGTAATACAGCTCAGTATTAAAAAATCTTACTATTACTATAGCAAATTCTTGATTATTTGGCTTAATACCAATTTTAAACCAGTCACTTAACTGATTACTATTATGAGAAACAGTTATAGTTCAGAAGTGTCTCATACTTAGTGAAAACTCATGGGTTTGTTTTCTTCTATTTTAACCCTTGAAGTTTAGGAACAGTTTTCCTTTGCATTCTCATGTTGAATGTCAGTGCCTTACAGCATGAGTGAGGCTGTTTCCTTCAGTGTCACTGTTTGTACTGGTGAGCGTATCAACCTGTGACTCATAATAATAACTGACTCAACACTTACTGTGTGCAAACTGGTTAGATAATGGTGAAAAATTGGGCTGGCAAGTCAAAAAAGTCTCACTTTTTATTTCCAAGTCATGAGTGGTGCAAAATTGGGTGAGTACATACTGTACAGTCTGATACTGGCCCTAATGTTATGAACTAAGGGAATGCAGGTAACACTGCCTGGGTACCTCTATTGCTGCCCATTGCTTTGATCCATAACATCTTTTGTATTTCCAAGGCTTGCTAACCTCCTGGTATCCATGCTGGAAGTATAAGTGGTACATCAAGTTCTGAATAACATCTCACCCCTGGGTTCTCTAGCCTTGAGCAGCAGACCCTTGCACATTCTGATTTAGGTGCTTGTAATGTGCACAAGTTCACTGACACTCTCTTTATCCAGTTCTCCTACTACAGCTTTTGTGGTAGGTGGAGTTGAGCCAGACATGATATGTGGAGGCCAGTGGGCCTACTGGACGAGGAACAAAGGGAGTCCTATAATGGGATAAGTCCCAGGTTCCTTTCCAGCCTATGGTAACTGAGATGGCTTTCCCCAGAATGCTCTGTTCTGTTCTGTTACGCCCCCAGAGGTTCCTGATTGGTTCCCTTCCCCTGGACTCCCATTGCTCTGGCGGCACTTTTGAAAAACCTTGTACAAGTGCAGACGCATTAAAGGAGCTCTCCTGTAGAACTCCATGCGAAGAGTCTCTCTGCTTACTCATTGTTGAACTGTTGGACTAGCTATCCGGTGTGAAAGCGTACGTGTGTGTGCAAGTGTGCTGCTTACACAGAGAGATTTCCTTAGAGATACTTTTGGGAAGGTCACGGCATTTTACCATCCAGTCTCACCGCAACATTGATAGCGGCAGGAACATTCCCTATGTAAGCCAAGGGGACTATTTAATTTGCGTGCATTTCCCATTTACGCTAATGGAAAAGGCATGTCAAAGTTAGCTGCAGAAAAAGCTTTTAAAGGCTTACGTAAAACTTCCTAAATGATGTGGTGTGTTAGGAAATACTTGAGAGTAAGATGGAAATGTATCTTTTTGTTCTCAAACACCCTTTCCTTTCCCTTGCAGGTGACATCTTGCAAGTCCACAGAGTATGGCACTATTTCAACATTTACTAGTTTTGATTATTATTGACTATGTTATCCCCTGTTTCATCTGAATTTCTAGCTGGAAACTCTGCATGATCTTTCATACAGTGCAGATTTTTTTGCTCCTGTATATCTTTCTGCCACATGTTAATCATCAAAATTTTTATTTCTCAATTCATCGTAAGAATTCGAAAAGTGCCTCCAGGAGAATCAGTGAATCCACATTCTGTTCATCCATATTTTTGAGGTTTTTTGGAAGCTGTACTACTGTGCAGGTGTCGTGGTTTGACACTGGCCAAATGCCAGGCACCCATGAAGGCCACTCACTCGCCCTCCCCTGCCACAGCTGGGCAGAAGACAGAAAAAAATTACCTAAGGGTTCATGAGTTGAGATAAGGACCAGGAGAAAACACTCCAAGGGCAAAACAGGCTCAGCTTCTAGGTACAAAGTGAATTCATTACTAACACAGTCAGAGGGGGATAATGAGAAGTAAAATAAACCCTTAAAAGTCATTTTTTCCCCCAGCCCCTTTCTCCTTCCCTCTGACAGTGCAGGGAGACAGGGGGTGGGGATTTTGGTCAGTTTGTCACCTGAGGTTTTCTTGCGCTGCTCAGGGAGAGGCATCCTTCCCCTGTGAGACTGTGGGGTCCTGTCATGTGACAGTTGGCGAAGGAAGAGACGGGGCAGATTGCTTGGATGCAATAAGCCGACTTTATTGATACAGAGTTTCATTTATATACCTTTTCAGCAGTTACATAAGTAGCAGTTGCTACAGTGACCATATCTATGTTTCTTCATAACATTGCAAAACTAGAAGCTATCACTAACAAGCACAGGTACATACCAAGCATGCCTTTCTCCTATGCTGTCTATTTGGTGGTAGGCCGTAATGCTTGCCATGGTTTGCAGCCTAGCAGAGTTACTGCGTTCACTCCTGACGTGAGTTCGGCAGTGCTCTCACTTCTGCTTTCTAGCTGTATCTCCACAGGGTCCCTCCCAGGGGAGACAGTTCTCCATTAACTTCTCCAGTGTGGCTCCAATCTCACGAGCAGCAGTCCTCCCAAAACTGCTGCAACGTGAGTCCATCCCATGGGCAATAGTCCTCCCAGAAACAGCTGCAGCATGGGTCATTCTTCCACAGGGGGCAGTCCTCCAAGGCCAGCTTGGAAGCAAGGCCCCCTCTCTCCATCAGGTCTCCCACTGGATCACAGCATCCTCCAGCCATCCACCTGCTCCGGCATGAGCGCCTCCCCCAAAGGCTGCAGGTGGATCTCTGCATCCCCCATGGACCCCCACGGGCTGCAGGGGCACAGCTGCTTCACCATGGTCATCACTCCGGTCTGCAGAGGAATCTCAGCTCTGACACCTGGAGCACCTCCTCCCCCTCCTTCTTCACTTACCTTGGTGTCTCCATGTAGTTTCCCTCACATGTTCTCATCTTCTCCTCTTCTCTGGCTAGAAAAAACTGTGCATGCCCCACTTTGTCTTGATTTCTTAAATATATTATCACAGAGGTGTTACCATCATCTCTAATTGGGCCAGGCTTGCCCAGCAGCATGGCCATCTTCAGAGCCATCAGGGATTGGCTCTGCCGAATATGGTGGAAGCTTCCAGCAGCTTCCCGCAGAAGCCTCTGTGGCGCCCCCCGCTACCAAAAACCAGGCCATGTGAAGCCAACACAGCAGGCCAACAAATCAGATCAACACCTTTTGTCACTTGACTTATTTCCAACCACTGTCAAAAAAACAAGTGTGTGGACTGCTGCCTGCTTGGCAACTTGCTGGAATAAGATGGATTTTGGAAGAAATTAAGGGCAGCACAACACCAGTGAAACACTGCCCATCAGAAAGGTTTCCAATGGGCTCTGGCCTTGTTCTCTTCATCTGGCCAGCTTCTCCATCACCTTCCTCAGGTTGTAGAACCTGCATTTCCAAGGATGTTCAGGAGACAAGAGCTGGGCTGACATGACTGGGCTGTACCAAGGGTCCCAACTGAAGCAGTGAGGGAGCAGTGGGGTCCAGAAATGTCTAATGGCCAGTGAGCAGCTCCGAAAGGCCATTTTGTTAAAGAATCTGAGTTCCCAGGCCAGCAGTAACAAAGCTGCATGTGCATTAACAATTTTGTATCAGAAAACAAATAGTATTTCACCATATGTGAAATAATTTCACCATAATTTATCAGATTTCTGGAAAATTTTTAAAATTGTGTCAACTGAGAGCTTTCAATTTCAGAGATGTGAGGCAATAACTGAGTGGGGGAAAATGCTGCAAGGTACACTTTAACTTAAGTTTCTGAAGTAGAATTTGCTATACATTTTCTATGGCTCATACTATTGTTTGTCCTATTAATCAGTCTGCATAATTTTTCTCATTCCAGCCTGTGGATAAATTAAGTTAAATGTACCATAGCTTCTGAGGATAATGTGCAGCAAATTAAGGCTATCAACTTCACAGAACCTTCTGCTATCAGTTTTGTTGCTTTTTCTTTTCTGTTCTCTGTCTCTTCTGTTGCTGTGCTTGTTCTGTGAATGTGCAACCTTGTCTGTACAAGCTCAACATCAGTCAAGAGACATTAGCTCTGACAATGCTGTATCTGCAAATGCCCCTGATGAATGAGACTGTCATGGCACTTTGAAAGAAAACAAATGTTTTCTGAAGACATTGTTTAGGGCTCCTCAATGAAAACAAAGATATTAGCAATGAATGTGGAACCAGTAGAGATGTTGAACTCCTCATATCCTCAGATATGTCCAGCTCTTCCTGCCATCAACAGTGGATCTGAATTTGCATCCCCTTGCCCTTTGTTCACACCTACAGCAAGAAAACAAGCTTTGCTGTTCTGCCTCATGGACTGATTTCAAGTTTGGCTCAGAAACATGCCTCCTAGAACATGTGAAATGGAGCCTTATAAAGAGTTCAAGTTGTGCCTCGCTGCAGTCACTGATGGAACGACTGCTCTTTCCTGATCTGCAGGTGTAGTTGGAATTCTGGACTGCTGATTGCTGATGGAGTTGCTTTCTCCATGCAACTGTTTAAGGCTTATTTTCCATGCTGATGTCACTGGGTTCAAACCCTCAGCTAGAATTCAGACAAAAAATATTTCAAAGCAAGGAAGAGCGTATTGTGCTAGTGCTGTATGCATGCAGAAGATGGAAGTTCAGTTTCTGGCTTTGCTACAGACTTCCTATGTGACCTGCACAAACATCCTGGTGCATCAGTTGCCATAGCAAACAGAAATATTTTTTTCCTCCCTTCCACTGTCTGTGTCCCATACAAACTTTTGAGGACAAACATTTTCACTTAGGATTTTACAGAACAACACTTGACGCAGTGCAATCCTGACTTTTGGCTGGGGCCATTAGCTGCCCGTATGCTACCATTAATAAATAAAAGCCAAAGCAGCCTCGTTCTGCCACAACAACAGTCCTGGCAAGCCTGATCAGAAGCATATGCACTGTCTAAAAACTATTTTATCCCTTATTAACAATTCCCTGGTTCACCTAGCCTTCCAACTATTCTTGTGTAAAGTAACAGTGCCAAAAGCCAGCAAGCAAAGCTGTTGATTCTTCCCTTCACTACTTGAAATAGATGTGGAGAAGTAGCAGCTGCTCATGTTCCGGCATCATGTTGATGCCTAAGTCTCCATAGTGAGAGTGGTCCCTGAGGAGTGGAAATAGGAGCAGCAGCCAAACAGTGTCTCTTTCTTCAGTGTTTGCTAACAAACATGACAGGAGGTTCATCCTGACCTGCATCTCCAGTGGAAGATGCACAGAATTGGCTATGTGTCAAGGATCACCTGCAAGGTGTGGGCTCAGAATGAGATCATCTCTTGTGATACTGCCCTGAATGCTGTATTGGGCTTCAGCCATGAGTACATTTCCCATGAGGTAGGTGTCAGAGTCTGTAATGTTTTAACTTACTACAGAAAAAGAGCCTTAAAAATATGATCATGTATTTATTTGGAAAAGAGCTTTAAAACCAGGGTGTTACAGGTGAGACTTTCAAGCCACCAGTCTCTGAGAGTGGCAAATGGCAACGGACCAATTAGTCCATGTAAGTAGCTCTGGCCTTGAAGTGGATGAAAATGCCTTGCACTCTGAGGAAACTGTGTAGGAAGATATTGAAGATGATATTGATGATATTGATGATATTGACTTGATGATCTTGGAGGTCTTTTCAAACCTTAGTGATTCTATGATTCTGACATTAGCAATGTCTATAGTGGAACAAGGGCACTCCTGTTAAACTGCTCACTTCCATGGAAGATTGCAGGGGTCTCTGGAATTTTTGTGGTGTGTAATGCAAAGTTTTGAGAGATTTATAGTAGCTGAGCAGTAGAAAGTGTGGTGTGGTGATGCCTTAGTAAATACACTGCATTGTAAACAGGCCCTAAGACAGCTACAGCTAGTATTGGAGTGTTGTCTCCTAAGGGCACGGCAGGATGCTAACAGAACAGTAATTCACAGGGAGGAGTGCCCTCTGCAAAATTAAAATGTCTCCCTTTTAAGCTCCTAGCATGTTTCTGGAGGTTTTCATCAGCCAAACACTGGCACAATGTTGTTTATCCTAACCGAGGAGATCACAGCTTGAAGGGATTCTAGGACATTTGAGTTATAGCAAAGGGGGATATTTTAGGCACATTTGGGGACTTTAAGAAATATATTGACTAAGGAGCCAACACTTTGATCAGGGTCCAAGAAGAGTATATAAAAAACCTTTTCTATTAAAATAAATTTCAATTCTGCAGAAAGGTGAGAGAGGGAGGGAAAAGTGCTTCCTAAAGTAATTCCTGTCAGATTCTGCTTCCTTTCTGATCTGCCCATTTCCCTTTGTTTTCCAGTGGGTAAAAGATCTCTTGCCTCTGCCACCTGCCTGTGAACTCATCACACCAGTGACACTCGTTTCCAACCTTTATCTGTTTTCCTTCATTTTCAGTCCCTGTCATTCTTTTTCTTTCTGGTTGCTCTTTCTTCTTGCCAACCCCCTATATCCATGTCATGGGGTGATTTGTGCTATATCCCACATTATTCAGCCCCTACTTAGCCAGGATTCCTGTGTTTTTCTGTGCTTTTAAATCGTACATAACTTAAGTTATACTTAAAAGAAGAGCTATACTGGACACAAGGCAGACTTGACCTTGATGAGTTACAGCTGTGTCAAACCAGGTGTTTCCACTAAGGGTCAGAGACCAGCTGACCCTCGGGGAGGTAACACATAAGAGAGAGGAGAAGAGCCCAGGGAGGACTACTGAGAGAACTACTACTGAGAAGGGAAGGCATGTCAGCAATTTGAGGAATGTCATCCTGCTATAATCCTTGAAGAAGACCAGCTTGCTGACTTACAGAATCCTGTCGCCAAAAATACCAGAAGCATCAGAGACCCACTGAGCTCCACCATCTTCGGGGGGCCCCCGCACCCGTGCCAGCCAGCTCCGATTCCAGCTTCACAGGAGAGAAGGGGAAACTGCACCCACAGAAGGACTTTCAATCTTTCAGGTTCTCTCCCCTCAGTGGGAGGTTTTGTTATTACTCTTAACCTGTCTGTTTGTTAAATAAATAGTTTCACTTTCTCTTTCACCTTCCTCCGAGGAGAATTTTCTTTTTTTCTTCCTGAACCTGATAAGGAGGGGTGGTGTCTCCTTTGTAGGAGACGTTCCCCTCAGACGTTTCCCCTAAATTTGGCCAAAACCATCACAATCCGTTATAATGTTTTTTAGTTTTGATTCTTGTTCCCCAATTGCAGGATAATTTTGAACCTACCCATAATCTCTCATAAAGGAACAGTATCTTGAAGTGTTTGCTTTGCGGTCCCTGTTCCTGTTAGTTAGGGGTTCTACAAAGGTCATTGAGGGTCAGTTCAGTGCCTGAACAAGTGTGACTTACACACAGAAGGTTTTCAATTGGTCACGCTCATATGACTCTAAAAATTATACTGTTAAAGGTGTTTGTAGGATCTGGTGGGCACTATACCAAACCTGTACTTGCCACAGTCAGGTCCTTTAGCTCTTAAAAGTTGTGTTTGTGATTTGGTTCTTAGCTGATCTTGACAATCAGCCAGCCATACAGGTTGTCTAGGCTATCTTCCACAAAAAGAAACTAGGTTTGTGTTTAAACATTGGATAAACACTTGCAGAGGAGTATGTGCATTTTTCTGTCTTGTCAAACACTAACCAACTTCCTGATGAAGAGCTCTTGCTCCTAAACAAGCAGAAAGGACAACTTATTCCCAAAGAGAGATATGTTATAAAAAAATTAATATTACAAGATGAGAGTCAGTCTGAAGTGAGAAGAATTAAATTTGTTGCACATCCATGGGTGGATACTTTTCACATTGAAATGAGTTCTCCTATATGATGAAATATATGGCTTTTATAAAAGGAAAATTACCAGTTAGCAATGGATTAGGGGTGATTTTATTAGCCTTAGAATCATCCCATGTAATTTGAAAGAATTTCCTTCATATTCTATCTACACATATGCATTGCAGCTGCAGGCACTTAGTTCCCAGGGGCTCAGTCTAATTTGTAGAATTACAGGGGTTGTGCCTGGCTATAGAAAAATCTACTAGTTTTGCTCATGTTGGAAATTTAGGCTTGATGCCTTCCACATGTTTTGTTTTGTATTGTTAGTTTTTTCTGGGTCCATAATTAAGTCTTTGGAGATGTTTCTCTTAAAGCAAGGCAACTATAGTGCTGTCTGTTTTGTACCATGTCCTCTCCGAGTTTCTAAAAATAGCATAAGATGAACTGTGAACTCAGTTGGATTTTTTTCCTTTCTCTCTCTTAATTGCATTCAGAAATCAATTCTTCCATTTGTGGAAAGTAGTCATTCTCATCAAAAGAGCAGTTGACAGAAGAAGTGTGTATGAAACAGAGAAGAATTTATCAGCCAAATGAAACCCTGGACATTACTTCTGGATGGCAGAGTGACTGTGACAATGTTTGAATTTGGTCAGAACACCAAACACGAGTCTTCACAACAATATTTGTCAGTCTCAGCAGCAGCCTGCAGCTTCCGTCACAGCCAGTCTCAAGGCTCTATCCTGAGCACAGTAAATCAGTAGTGGCAGGGCCAGCTGAAATCCACCATATGTTTATAAACCAAACCTCTGTTACATTTCTGAACCTTTGGACAACATATCAGTTCTCTGTGATCTGACTTGACTGGGGCTTCTTACCAGACTGGCAGATCTTAGAGAAAAGTGCCCCTGACTGAATAACCACCATTATATACTACTTCTGTCATCCTCTTCTGTCTGTTGTCTAAACACTGAGATAGCTCTGCTCATCCATTCCAACAACTGCTGCCAGTTTCATGTCAAACACATGAATTTTCAAGTGGGAAAACATGGCCCTTTTGGGTATTGCTCTGTCATCTGGTGGGAAGCACAACAAGGTGTTTTAAAAACTATTTTGCTAAAGTTCTGGATTTGCTACTGGAACAGAAATTGCAGCTAGGATGAAAGCACTTTGTGCCAGGCAAGCTTTGAAAACCTAAGTTTGTTAAACCTAAGCCAATTCTTTTCCTTTTAGATCTGCTCCATATTAATATGTGTTGATCTCTGTTATTATAATACCTTCCCACTGCCTTGACTTGCTCCTGCCACAGGGCCTGGGTTTACTGGAAGGGCCACATCTTTAATGCCACTATGGCCACTAAACTCAGTTTTTATCACAGGAAACATATTGCAATGGAAAGTATAGTCCATGAAGATGTTTGGCACAAAAATGCAGAAATGGTATTCAGGCAGACTTTACAAGGTGAAAACTGGATATTTTCTAAAGAAAATATTTAAACATTTAATGGTATTTTGGCCCATATTTTCATATATTCTGTATATGTATTCTCTTCTATTTCTGAATGAGCTGGTTTGAAAGTAAACCAGTGGAAAAAATTAACCCCACACAAATACCTTGAGAAGGATTTCAGGTCAGAGTTACAATTTAACAGGATGATTACAATAAATGCAATGATACAGAAAAACTGGCTTAAACCCACAAAGAGTACAACCTGTCACCCTATGGGTCAGGGTGGTGGCTGCAGTCCTGTTGAAGTGATGGTTGCAATCTTGTCAAAAGCGGTGGTCCTGTGCAAGTTCTGGTCCAGCTCTTGCTCTGTTGAATGGTGGTGCTGGTGGTATCCCAAGTCCCCAATTTTATATGCTCAGTACCTCCCCCAGGGTGGTGAGTTTCACAATGGAATAATGTAATCCTATGAGTTGTAGGATATTTTTGGGAGTCCTTGATGGCCTAGGCTGTTACAGCTGCCTTTTATGCTGGTGCAGTTGGGCCATTATGGCCCATTAGCAGAGATGACCCCCTCAGGATAGGTGGTGCTGCTGCTTCCCCAGAGGGAGTTATGCTGTCTGAGTTGCAGGACTTGCAATTTGATATTGAATTTCAAGTACAAAGGCAATTTCAAGAAATTACTTTTCAGTAACTGCATGTAGACTAATGATATCTGACATTCATCTGAAATTTGTTGGACGAGATACAAGTGCATTTCAACTACATTTTCCATACTGATCCTGCTGAAGTAATTGATTAAACTTCAGTGGAGCCAAGAACTCATCCTCTCCTGAGGTCTTTAAGCCCTTTTGCTCTTTTTCTCCTTAACATCTGCCCTCTTCCTTTCTCTCTCTTACCCTAAATTCCCCAATCGATCTTCATGGGCTTATCCCACCCATCACTAAAATGCAGCTATTCCTGTTCATCAGCTTGCAGCAGTGTTACATAAACAAATGAAGATAAATATAGGAATTGGGGAATCAAATATCCTAGAGAACCTTACAACTTTGGGTTTAACATTTGAAATACTATTAAACCATATTTTGACATTTAAAATCACACCATCTTGTATTTGCATGTGCTTTTTCTTCAAACTGAGCCAATTCTGTAAAAATTGCTTGAGCACTTGAGTGCATGTTAGCAGGTGCAGCCAGAAGTTTGCCACATCAGCATGTCCATACCATGGATTCAAGACTCTCTCACCTACAGTTAAGGGTAGCTTTATAATAAATCTAGGTAATAAAAAATACAAGGCCCAGTGAAATAAATTAAGTTGACTAAATATGTTTTCTTGTTCACTGTTTAATTTTCATACATCATCTTTTCTTTAACTATGAGCTCATTATTTTATATTCCTTCAGTTGAATTAGTGCCAAAAAAATATGTTCATGCGATGTAACTGTTTGCTCTGACATGTTATATAGTTTTGCCTTTCAGGAGGCTGCCATGATATTATGCAAACATACCTGTTTACTCAGTAGACCATTATGCTTACCACTTCAGCCATTTTCGTTACAGCTTCACATCTGTCTTTCTGACTGTATAATGTCCGGCAATTTCATTCCTATTTGGAGAACTTCAAAATTAAAGGAAAGGATTAGTGGTCATTTATTAACCTGTGAGCAAATCTCTCTGTTTTGATTGTCTTTGTTGTTTAACATTAGTTGGTGTATGTGCCAAAGAAAAAATGAAGTAATGGGAACAAACTCAACTGCGTCAGGAGACGTTTGGAAGTCAGATGCACTTTTGGTTTATTGAAAGCCTGAAAAAAGGAGCAGATTTGTGGGAAACATGAAACTATGTGCATTAAAGCAAAGGGAGTGTCTATTAGCCGGCTTTACTAAAATACATTGGTAGATTGGACAGTATTTCATTTATGGTCTGAAAAACAAATAAACATCAGGTCACATTCTTAGTACATGCGTGTAAGCAGAGGTCCTTGAAGTCAGTGAGGTTACACTGGTATATTCTAGCTAAAATCTGTCCTTGCATACAGTGGTGATGACTGGTCACTTTTAATGACTTATGTCATGGTTAGACACTG
>WEIT01034752.1:16490-26690 GCA_013389985.1 Dryoscopus gambensis
CCACGATTCTTCCCACGATTCCATAGTCCGAGAGAGCACTACAAAACAAAAGTACTCACTGGTTTCAGAATCTTGGTTTCACTGTCTCTAGGTAGGGATCAAAGACTTTGCCCGCATTCTCCATCATTTGTTGATGACAGGTTCCTACAGTTTCCCTGGGGACAGCCTAGCCCGTGGAAAGAATCAGGGAAGGCTCATTTTCGTAGATGTTTCAGGATGATCTTTATTACCAGCCGCATGCTGGAAGCCAGCACATAGACTGAACTATCATTTCAGAACCCAGAGTACTCCAGGCTGGGGGAACATCCTGGGACCAATAGGAGCATAGAACTTGTGACCAGGGAGCAGGGGCTGGGGCAGACCCCATGCCATGTCCTGCTGCCATCCCAGAGTCCCCTCCCCTAGGAGAACAGGGTGGGGGAGACCTCAACAGAAACCAAGGAAATACTCCTCTTCTTTGTAAAAAGATGACCGCTAAGCTGCATTTAGTTGAGGTTGGGTTCTTTTCTCAGTTACTGGTGAAAATGTACTGTCACTCTGATCTCAAGCATTTCAAGCATGATGATGTTACATACGAATACAAATTTCAGCCCATATTTTAGCCCTCTGCAAGCACAAACTGTTATCTCTGTTTGAAAATTGCAGATCAAAATCTTGCACCCACCAAAAAAAAAAATCTTACCTGTTCCCCTGCAACACCTTCTTCAAAATCAGCAAGTTAAATATACTGCATTCTTAAAACACAATTAAAGAAACTGAAAAAGTAACTGACCTCTTGCCGTTTGAAATTTTGAACATATTCTTCAAACTGTTCATCTTTAGTTTCATCTGCTTTGCCTAGTTTTTGAAGTACCTATAGTGAAAGGAAGAAGGAATAATTTAATATTTATGACACAAACCAAAAGCACCACTATTTTCAACACTTCTGTTCTTGCAGTTAGGTGTAAATAGCATTTTACTTTTGGGGGTGTTTTGTGCTCTACAATTTCCAAAGTTCACACAAGAAACTATTTTGTCAAAATAATAATAAAAAAAGGATAAAAGCAGGAGTATGGGAGGTGTGTGTGTCTATGTGTATGTGTGTGGAAATATACTTCCAAGTATGGAGTCCTTGGGAGAATGTTGCTTGTTTTTTTTTTTAGTGAAGCATCTTTTCTTTTAGCCAAGACTCCCATGGTTTCAAAGCAAGAAGGAATGAGAGAATTTTGCTGGCACTACAAATTATCCTCCAGTTCAGACAAAGAAAGAAAAAACCCTCATTAGGTTTTTCTTCTCATTACATTGAACAGTATCAATATTATTCTTATCTGCATGATTTTCAACATAAAGTCATAAAAATTAAAGAACTGTGAGGCTGATGCTTATTTAAAACTTGGTGTTCATTTTGCTCCCTTCATTAATTCATAAGTAGGTTGTCATCCACTAGATAATAAGTATGCTACAATAATTCAGCAATAAGGGCTATTCAATCAGCAATCTCAAAAGTAATTTGACACAGCTACACGTTATGCTGTATTTAACCACAATAAATGCATTCTATTATTAAATCCCATTGCTATCCATTCATTATAATACTGAAGACTTAAACATAGCTGCAAATAGGCTTCACCCTGCTTGTAAAGCAATCCCCAAATCTTTATAGAGTACTTGCTTGTGGGAATGAACCATCCCACAAATTGATGTTCAGATTGCTCTCCCATTACAAATTGACCAAATTAGCTATTTGCACAGTTAATAAGAAAGCCAAACAAACTAAACCAAAACAAAACCCAGAAGCCCCACAAAATTGAAACAGTAGCAATTAGCAGATACTATGAATAAACATATAAACATTACCACCTATTCTTCTCAAAACAAAGAATGTACAACTCCAGTACTATCATATTCTTTCTCAGACCACGTTCCTATCCCAAGCCCAGCCAGTCTCACAGCACAAAATCAGGCTGCACAAAGGGGTGGTGAGCATTGCTACTGTGGAAACCGGAGGTCAAAATCATCATGAAGGTGATGCAACACTACCTGGGGACATGGCATGTGAAAGGAAGTTTTGACATAATTACAGCAGAAAGACAGAAAGAATGATATCACAGAAGAAAAAAAGACATAGACTAGCCTATTTCTGCCAATAGCTATGTTCATTTTCTGGCATATTTGGGCATTTTTGGTTGCTTTTAAGATAGCTAACTAGTCCCAAAAACCTCATACATTCTCATCAACAACCTCTTCATAAAATATTAGTAAGGATCACAGATAATTTTACAGACAAATCATTTAATTTAATATTTTGAATCATCACAGGCCTTCATATTGCTCCTTGTCACCAACGAGCCAAACAGTCTGCTCCAACCTGTGGCATGGCTTTGATCCACACCGGGGGCTTTCTGAAAATCCAACACTTCCTTTTCAAAGAGGTGACCACCAGGTAAGCCTCCTGACCATGGCAATACATTGAAACTACATTTGAAGCAAGAGGTATGTTAACTGTAGTATGAGCAATTCATAACATAGATAACAAACTACAGCACCAAAAGTTATCATGATAGACTCTTTCTTCCATATCAGTGGTGCACATCCATGTTTTCAAATGTGCACTCATGCCCAATAGCGTGAGGCTCAGAAGGGAACAACCTCCCATAGCACCTACTGCCTATGGTTTGGGGGGTTTTTATCCTATCTCCAACTTTCTATTTCTATACAGATATTTAGCTGAACTAAGATTCAGTTGTTATAATCTAGCCTCTACAAACATCAACCATAATCTTAACCTAGATAATTTATAAAATAGTTTCTCAATTTTCCCAATCCAAATCAGAACTATAAATAGGTCATATGGTTGGATATAAAAGTTCCAAGTCAGAGGCTTGGCATTAGCTAAAGAAACTTACCCTCATGGAAGTCCTGCAGCTTGTGCAATGTACACAGATAACTGGGGTTCACTTACTCTTTTGCTAAAAGCAATCCTAATCCCATCCCACAATTCCATGTAGAGACTGTGGAGCAGACTGGGGCTAAAACAAAATATTCCTCACACGTTCATTTAGATCCCACTCATATAACTCCATGGACTACTGAATGTGTAGTTCAGCCTTTTACAACCAACCTAATTGTATTCACAGGTTTACCGTTGGTAGTCTAAACAGAAAAGCGGCCAGGCTGACAGTCATAGAAACTGACTCACCTTTCAGCAGTTGTTTAAGCACTTCTGTCTCAAAGTGGAAGATCTTGTCAACAGAAGTCTATAGTTTATAGTTTATTTTTGCTCAGTCAGATCAGCCCCTATAGGGTGTTTTTGAGGTAGGGTTAAAGCCAGATGAAGGCTTGTCTGCCCTACATATGGGTTACTCTAACTCCACAACCCCTACCTCATGGACAGGCTGAAATAAATTTTAAACATATTGTTCATCTTTTTCTATGGAATACGTAGGTTAAAGTCAGGGTTTGGTCTGTGGCTAGGGTTAGGAAAAGGCAAGTAGCACTAGGTTTAGAACAAGAGAAAATAGACTTGAAACACACAGGTTATTGGAAAGCAGCTGATGGTTCTTAATCGTAAAATGAAGGCTGTGCTCAGGAGCAGCAAGTGCCTAACCTCCCCCTTAAGCCTTAGTCTGACCACCCTTCTAGATAAGGATTAACTTTAGTGACAGGAATAGCTCAGTTTATTGGTGGCCCATGAGGACAGGAGAAGGGTAGATGGATTGTGTTTCACAGAAGCCTTGGAGGGCTCTACAAAGTGCTAAAGAAAGTAAATCTGGACTGGTAAGTGGCTAATATTTTATTTTAGGTCCATGTGGTAAGTAATCCATATCATGGATTTGAATTCAGATTATTAGAAAAAAAAAAAGAGCAGAGAAATCAAAGGTCTTGAACAGTTGGTGGCCTGTAGGGCTTGAACGAGTCCACAACTTAATGAAGGCAAGTGGCTAGCATTTTTTTTTCCTAGCATACCCATACAGAATAATAACATTTGACGTTAAGTTTGAGAACATCTATCAATGTGTATGAAAAGTCTGTATCATTTACAATAAAATAAATTTTAAAAATTAAAGAAAGGGACATGAACTGAATCTCAATAAATGTTCTATAGTCAAGGTTTTTGCAACCTTCTGAAGATTGTATAAAATAGTTGATGAACATGTTCACCCTATAAAAATAAAACAGGATAAAGCTACCTCATTTCATATAATTAAACTAAATCAGCTACCACTACGCTTCCTCTTAAAATGACATAAAAAGATCTAAAAAAAAGTATCTTAAAATGAATACCGGTGTTGATCCAGCATGTTGCTAAGAATATATGAACGAAATAGTTAAGTCCAATTAGCATTGAGAATGAAGTAAAAGCTAAATTTAATACAATGGTAAACTTAGATACTGTCAAGTAAATACATGTAGAGAGGAATTGTCAGGCAATGTGGTACTGACATAACATATGGCAGATTCTACACTAACACACAAAATTTGAGTAAGAACATTAATAATGTCTGATATAATTTATAAAAGTCATCAAGAATATTTCCATTTGGAGATGCTGCATCTTCAATAAAACTTTCAGATAATGTAAGATTAAACAATACCCCCTTTAGTCTTACAAGTGCCTTTATTTACCATATAATACACTCAGTTTTATGAGGATCTTGAATTCAAATGAGCAGTTTTAGAATGATTGTAATGTGAATGTTGTTAAGTGCTTGCAACATACTAATATAATAAATAAACTAATATAGTAAAAGAAATTACACATTATCTTGAAAAAGCTTGATTACACTGAAAACTCTTGTCTTGAATGCAAGGCAAGAATGACAGTGTTATACCACCTACTGAGACTACCACCCTGACAGGCCTAGTCATCCTCTCCTAAAAAAGTTTTTAAGACTATGGCAATTCAAGGAAAGAAAAAAAAAATTAAATAACATCAAGCAATTCTGAAACTGATTCTCTGGTGTAAGCTGTGGCCACTCAGGAGCTGCCTCAAGTGCAGCTCCGCTTCCTGCAGAGCAGCAGCAGGGTGCACAGGAACTGACCTCATCAGACATCCCAACATGCATCATCCCCAGTCACACCTCAGTATTCTTAAAGAATAACCAACATGTTCAAAACCACTCAGGGCAGGAAGATATGACTGTTCAGACAGGGCTACCCAGGAGAAGACTTCATCAAAATTAAGAGGAGCGTTAAAATACTGAAAACATTAAGCTAACCTTATCTGCCAAAAGTAGCACAATTTAGGGTATAACAGAATAATCCCAGTGTGAAAAGCAAGACAAACACTTATGAGACTTCAAAACTACTGTCATGGACTCCCTGTCCAAAACTTTTTGAGAACAGCAAAATGCTGTGGATCTCGAGAAATGCAAACTCATGGATCTGTAACACTGTTCCATAATACTTTTGTTACACCATTCCACAACATTTTTTTTTTACCTAATACCATATTCTTCTACAACCTGTAAAAGAAATACTAAGGCTGCATGACTAATATGAGCAGTTTTCCAAAGCAGTTTCAAGATGGTACTTCTGGGCAGAAATTGGTTAAAATGAAAATCAACCATGCAGGAGAAGTAATTTTAGAGTTACCCTTGTGCAAAACATCATATAGATATAAGAAAATGATTACAAAATTTAAAGAAGCATTTGGCCAATATAAAATAGAAGCTTTGAAAAAACCTTCTTATGATACAAAAAATGCTTATCTGAGATTAAAAAAAAGAGAAATACAATGGGTTAAGTTCGACGTAAGCATGACTATAATTTAACTTAACCGACTATGTAGTAGTATATGTCAACTCATAAAGCAAACATAGATGGCCCCAAGCTTACCAGAGCCTGACAGTAATTCCAGACAGACCAAAAACTCCACCCCACCAATCATCCTACCCCAAACCAACCATCTCTCCCCACCAAAAAACCCCACACAAGCACCACAAGCACCTCTATATTTAAAAAGACAATTCTTTTCATGTGATGGAATGCTATACAAAGCATCCAATACCACAAAACCATAAAAAAGTGTCAAAGTAGAAAAGTTATACATGGTCCATGATACCCAGCTGGTATTTGAGAAGCGTAGGAGCAAAGTTTAAGAAATCCTGTTTGTTCCAGAAATGAAAGCTAGCAAGGAAGATAACATATTAAAATATAAACCCTGGTATAGAATTAATTTCAAAACTTATATACTGACTCTCACTCAAGCATGACAGCAGGGTGTTAGCACAAGAAACAGAATACTCAAGAGTCATTGAAGCCACACAAGATTCCCACCTCCTCACAGTTAGCACATGCATTGCTGAAGTGAAAACAGAGGGAGAATCATTACAAGGATGCTGCTTAGTTGTTCTGCTGCAAAGACGGGCAGAAGAGACAGTGCAGTGGATTACAGATATGTAAGTATAAAGCTTATGGACCTATTTGTTTAGTCCAGCTAACAGAAAGCCTCTTCTCTAAAGAGGTAACATTCATATCTAACTACTCAAGATCTAGTTGAGCGGCATTTAGTAACAAAATCAATCTTTTTCTGTCATGATGTCAAAGTCTACAATCTTCTGCCTCCATTTCACTTCAGCACTGCAATCTCAAAATATGGTCAGGAAAAGAAGATGGGCAATGAGATATTTTTCAATATTGTTACACTGTGGGATTAAAAATTAGATGGATTTTCATAATTAGAAAAATAATAAATGTAAGATTTTTAAAAAACCTGTTAATTTTTTCTCTAGTGCTGAACACACCTAGTAAGTATAAATTACCATTTTATGACAGAGTTGAGATTGCTGTGTCTGAAATAGCATAGTGTGTTGCTCAATTTCAGTTCTGCTATGAATATTTTGATCTCAGCATGCAACAGGCTCAATCGCTTCTCTTTTCTAAGTGGTTGACTGAGTTTCGTACTCTCCATGCTATACAGTCATATGCTTTCCAAGAACTCAGCCTTGCCCTTGTACTTCTGCTGCTATTTCACCATTGTGTTCCTGCAAAAACATCACCTGACAGTGATAAATGCTTGCTGAAGCCTCTGTTCTCATTAATATCTGCTGCAAGGTGGAAAAAAAATCCCTTACCCATTGACAGACTCTCAAAAGCCTGAAGACCTGATTAATACAGAACACTGAGCATTTTCCCATGAGATTTTTACCACAGAAAACACAGAAAGACACTACAATAAAGCTCTTCACTTATAAGCAATTGCTTTGTGAGGTGCTGGTTTCTGTCACTAATCTTATCATTTTATAAGCTGATCTTAGCTCAGGTTTCCAGATGAGCTTTAGGCTATCTGTGGTTACCAGTCCTTTATTCTCTGCACACCGGCACTACTAATGACACATGGAACAACTGATGATTCATCAAATTACAGAAAATCTTCCCTGTCCTGTAATGTATTTTATATCTTTATTATTGTACTGGCAATGGTTCCCCAGACTCCTCCTAGGTCTTCTCTTACACTGGGCACAATAATGCTAATTTGTGCACCATTTACAGTTGAGTTTTATTGCTCAAGTTTGACACAGTGGATCATATCCTAGAAGAAGGCCATCACAGTAAACTGCATTTGGGAATGTATCATTTAGTGGCATTGTGCAGCTCCATGATTGCTATCCTAATGTGTAACATAGGCAATTTCTGCTTTCCAAAGCCAAAGAGAAGTCATATCCTGAACTGCATGAATGCATGAAATATGACCCAAGTAACGGAAGAACACAGCTGCTAGGTAGCAAGCACTGTCCAGTATGGAAGAGCATAAAGACAACTCTACAGGTCAGACTAATTGTCCATATAATATGGACCTCACCTCTAACGAACCTCTCTCCAAACCCCCTCAAACAAGATGACTAGGGAAGATACATGACAACCGTGTACCACTACTAGTAGTACTAGAACCCTCTCCCAATCACTGAAACTGAATTTCAATGAATTCTTGATGTTGTCTCTACATTTTACAGACTCAGTGGATTTTTCTTATTGATGGACTGTCCTACTGCTTGTAAAGCTCTGATAAGGTATTCACTGCCTAAAGAAGCAAAAAGGTGCACTTCTCTTACAAACACTTTTCTTTTGTTATTTTTTGTAAGCTTTTGCTTGCTGGTGCTTTGAGTATTGTAAAATACCATGATGCATCGTAACAGTTTGCTTAACAAATGACAAGAGTACTGAAAAATATCTGGACAAGCATAAACCACTATGATAAGCTACATTCTCATAATGAAAATTTTAAGGTAGAAATGCAGCCTAAATGACAAATGTAAACATTATGCAATGAGAGGTGATCATAGTAGCCCTTCTGCAAATCACAGAATCTAATTGTTCATCATTGTCCAGATAATGTAAAAATGCTCTAAAGAGTTAAAAAAATAAACAAGATTATGATTGCTTTTGGAATGAAGCCAAAGACTTCCACCTTAGTCATTGGTCATTTGGTTAAAACCAGAAAGTACTTTACAGAGCACACTGACCTGCATATTGCAGTGTACCACAGTATGTAGGCAGACCTTTGCTCGCCCTTTTCTTTGCAACATCCAGCAAATTTCATGTACTGGAAGGATGCACCCTTGCAAAATTTAACACAATAGCAGGTGCTTACTGCTCTGCATAAAGTGTGACCCTAAGAGGTCCAGCAGTAAAACTTAGCTGGGCAGTAGAAATATAAGGAGACTGAAGAATGAGCTTTCAAGTTTACAAAGGCCTCATTTTTCTTACGAGAAGGGAAGGAATACTGACAGCTATGTCAGTGTACTGCTAGAGACTTCTGCTTTTCTCTTAAGAACTTCACAAGACTTAATGCTATGGGGTCTCGCATGATAAGGGGGCTCATCAGATACTCTCTGTATGTATTCTGAAAGGTGCTTATCCCTGGTGGATGTGAAAACGTGGTACAGCTTCAAGCAATAAAGAAGCTGCAATAAGCAGCTACTATAGCACTGGCTTTTGTGGGTAATGAAATATAAGAAATATTATGTATTAGAATATGTTAGGAAATATTATGTGCATGTTAAGAATAACTTTGCTATGCAGATATTTACTAGTTAACAATAAAACTGGAGTCAAAGTTACAAAATGCTTATATAGCTTGAGTTACAAGATACCTATATAATCTGATTCATAACTCTCTATACCTATATAACCTGAATCGTAACTTTCTATACAATGTAATAGCTATTATATGCTTAACTCATTGCTTAATGCTTAACGGAAACTCTCCAGGTGAATAATGTCAGAAAAAATTAGACAAGTATAGCTAGGTAACAGAAGCAGCAGGATGTACTAATGAAAAGTTGGCAACAATGAAGCCAATTAGCCACCAAGTAAAGAATTTAAACCAGTAGGATACAAAAAGACCCAGGAACACCATAACTGTGCATGCTTTGAAGACAAAGTTGAAAAGTTCAGAAGCAAGGTAGACCTCGAGCCTTCATAGAAGAAGACCCTCGAAGACCCCCACGATCATATTACGCATGCTCTAAAAAGGCAGATCGGGGGAAGAACTATGTTAATATCTTTTAAAGATATGTAAATTAGGTCTCAGAAAAACGATGCATACTCATTGTGGTTTATTAATATGCATGAAGTTAAAGCATATGACCAGGAAGTCTGTGTACGTGTGGGTACCTCTGGCTATTAGCCACGCACCCAGTGCTGTGGTTTTGCTTTAAGTGACCTTTGTCCCCTATTGTCCCTTATTTAATTTATAAAACCCCAAAAAGAGGAGTGGGCTTCGTTTCTCCCAAAGCTGTTCCCTAGACGGTGTGTGAGGCTAGCCTATATAACAGAGGACAGCATCAAGGTAGAGATGCTGGACTGGTGCACAGCACGTGATTTTCACAGAATATTGCCTAAACAGGAAAACAAAATGGAAAGAAACAATAAACAACACAGACCAAGATATACAGAGAAAAAAAAAGTGAGGAATCAAAGAAGGAATTAAGTGGGAGTCAAAAAATTATGACAGAATAGGGACTAAGCTAAAAACAAAGAATCAACTTTGAGAAACGGGTTTGGTTCATTTGCTTTCCCATAGCCATCTCAGATCACACAGGATGTCTCAAACACCACTGTGCAGGTGGCAAACATGACATAGGATGGCAGCTTGAGGCAAGGCAGGATACAACTCAAGCAGCCTATGTGTGGGCTGCTGCATCGCGCCCGGCCCCCCTGGGGGCTGCGGGCGGCGGCGGGATCGGCCCAGCGTGGTCCGGGGGCAGCCCCGACCCC
>WEIT01034752.1:27524-40644 GCA_013389985.1 Dryoscopus gambensis
CAAGACTGACAGACGTGCTCAGATAAGCACCAAAGGACCAAAAAGCGCACGCGCAGAGGAGAAGAGTTCAGGAGGTCAGTCATGAGGAAGACCACAATCTTCAGCCTCAGAGACCACCAGAGACCCCCGCACGACCACCACAGCAAACCACGCATGCCCAGAAGGGCGTGGACCTATTTAGCATATGAAGCGGAGAAGAGGCGGTGACAAGAGTGTGAATATGCATTTGTATTTTGTGTATTCAACACTTTTGTAAATAAAAGGCTTGTATTCGCCTGTGATCTTTGCAGTGCACATTAGGGAACTGACCCATGCGCTGCCCGGCGTCGTAATAAAACATACCCTTTCTAACTTTAAACGGTTAGAGAGTTTTTGTCCGTCATAGTTGGGTATCGATATTAGATCGATATTCATATTTTAATAATTCAACTTTACCATTGGGCAAAAAAGGTACAGAAAAGACAAGTAACTTCTATACCAGGTTCAGAGAATGTTAATCATAAGCCAAAATCTGATTATTCTAGACTAGCATCGTAACCTCTGGGCTATCCTCCTGTGAATAGCAGTGCAGAAATCTGCTGTGTTCAGAATATCTGCACTATATTCTATAGCTATACAGAAGAGAAAGAACGAGACAACAAGGCATCTCAAAGAACTGCAAAGACAATCTCTTTGCCCTTCTCTGGCTATTGTTGCTCTCATACTTCTTGAAAAGATTGATTACTTCTTTTGATCGAACAAGGTCCAAATTTAACTGCCTGAATAATTAGCAATGACATCCTTGGCTGAATTCTTGTGTCCTTTCTGCATTCTTTCTGTGTCCTTTCTGCATCCCAAATAAAACAAAATATTACTCTGCTGAATTAAAAAAAAATATATAAAAAAAATCTGTTATTGTCATCTGTTGTTTCTGCCTGTACTTACTCATGTAGCTGAAAAGTACCTGGATAGCTTTCTAATAGTGACCAGTGTGTCTTAGCCTTCTGGAAACTAGCTGTGCACTCAGGTTCACACTCTCCTCATTACTTCTTATTTCCCACCCTCTTATCAGTTCCTCCACTTTCTTACTACCCTTTGGTTTGTCCTCTACCCTTACTGTTGAGTAGATACTTTCCTTAAAACTGCTCCCTCCAAAAAACATCAACAATAGAAGAAATACTTTATTTACTGCCTTTGATGGCATTTCAGTTTGTTCATGTGACAACTTTGTTTACCTGATCTTCTACTAACTTTTGGGCTGCAAGCTTTTCAAAGCAAGAGACTATCTGAACCTCTGCCCTTTACAGCACTGAAGACAAGGGGACCATCCTCTTAAGTTGTTTGAAGATCCTACCAAAAGACATGATTAATAATTGAACTTCTGATGGCTATATTTACCTGGTGACCAGCTAGTTCTTTTGCTGCCTACTTACTTGATACTCCTAGTCCTTACGAATGAAGAAAAAAAATGCTTAAGTGGCCACTTGATAAACTTTCTTCCACCATATTTCCAAGGAAGAAAAAGCACAGAATCAAACACAAAACAGTTGTCATTGACAAAACTTCAATTTAAAACTTTTCAAATTAGATTTAGATTGTTATTTAAAAATTGAGCAATTGTCTATATAGTACTTCTTAAAAATATGCTCTGAGATTTTGTCAGAGGAACATTAAAATAAACTACGAAAACATTTAGCGCAAAAGTCTTTTTAAGCTGGAAGCAGCCACAATACAATAAACAATTCAGTCTCCTGTACAAACGGGCCACTAAAGCTCATCCTTGCACAAGTAAACTAAGGTAATTTATTGTACCAAAGTCCTCAGCAGTCATATCTAACAGACAAGGAGTTAACTGTAAATTAAATTTTTTTTCTTAGCAAAGAATAGAGATATCAAATATAAGTTTCTAATTTATCTGTAGCTACCACAATTTCATTTGTTAATCAAACATTTAAATTCTACCTGGAAAAAGACAACTTTGTCCTTTACAGACTGTCTCTCTGGATTTATCACATCAAATATGTGGTGTTCTTCTTGGCTGCTGGCAGTTTAAAAAAAAAAGCTTTTTAGTCACATGGCCACATAAAAAGATCTCAATCAATAATTCAATTTAACAGACCTTGAAGTGCACATATATCCTCCCACTGTTTAGTTCCACAAGATATATATGGCAGAGTCTTGTTTATTCAGCTCTGATGATACAATTTCAGTAGACCACAGAATTTAAGAAAACTACCACTTCACTTTCAATAGTGATGCTTTTCAGACTATTTCCCCTTACGTTCCCACTGCTGTATCTGATTTTCTCAGTTTCAAGATCAGTAACAATATTTCCTATTGATCTTGATTAAAATAAAACAGAACCAATTTTTAATAAAATAGATGGATTTTGGCATTAAGTAAGTAGAGAGAATTAGTGGCAAAATATGTCCTTTCAGTAGAATGATATGAAGTAGGTAAGTCTAATTTGATAGCATTATAGGTATCTCTAGATTACTTCTCATCACAGAAGGCAAACAGAGGTAATTTGTCAATGACAGCAATTTCTTCAATGTGGAGTAAGAACCAGATAAAAGTTTTTAAAAACATTATCAGGGTTGCTGGGAAGAAAATATTTTTATTTGATAGAATACATTTTTCTAATAATTGCCTGTAATATTGTAATCCACATCCTAAAACACAAAATTACATTTACATCAGTAACTATGCAGAGATGATGCCAAATAGAGACAAGATTACAGCCATGCATGACATGTGTAAATTAACAGAGCTCACTTATTTCTCATCTCACAGCATCAAAGAGCTAACAGGTTAGTTTGTTTTCCTTCCACTTACATCACTATCTCTACAAGACAGGCTACTAGTGTTTTTGTGTCTTACCAGTTTTCTAAATTAGTCCATATGCTCCAAGTAGCAATACAGATGCCTAATCCTGACTGCCTCCTCCAGTCTGATCTGTCACATTTCCACAGATACTTCTTGGAAAGGAATTGGCTGAGGCTAGAAAGAGTCACCCACATTTGATCCAACATGCACTGAGGTGAAGACGCTGCCCACAGAGGCTCCTTCATGTCCAGCAAGGATGGGATTTCTCTCTGCAGACTCAAGTTAACCTTCATTACAGAACTGATAAAATGAAGCCCTGGGGAAATAACACCAAAGGTTTCCAGCATGGTTTGGTAGCTTGCCAACAAAATATTTCACCACCTGTTAAGACAGTCTCATGTCACACCACACACAGCTATGTGGTACATGAAGTTAACTTTTTCTAGTGCTTTGCAAAACATTTTCCAGATTGATGCTCATCTGTGAAGGAATTTACTGTTTCTTCACAGATCATGAAAATATTGCACACTAAATATCAGTGATGTGCCTGACATGGCAACAGTTGCTGTACCAAAAGTATGCAGAGGTACTTTTCACCACTGGGATGCTCAAAACTTCCCTCCTATCTCCTCATCTGAAGGAAGACACTGACACTGATGGAACACTTCCAGATAAATTCATTCTTCTCTGGACATAATGATAAAAAAGTTTTTTTTCAAAAAATTGAGCTCCCAAAAGTATGAAACTTTAGATAGATCATATATACTTGCTTCAGCAAATCTAACAACCTGGGAAACCTTTGAAGACAGTCAGGTTTGTCTTTCTTTTTTAAAAATAGCTTTGTCAGAAATTTATTGATTCAAAAGAGATTTATTTCAGACTGATTGGAAGAATTTGTGAAGGCATAGTCTCCTAACAATCACAAATTTCCAAAGATCATCTCCATAAAGAAATAATTAAACTGGCATAATATGGCTAGCATTATGTGCTAGTCAGATATTTCTGAAGACAGTTGCCATATTTCCTTCTCATTGCTTTTCAGAATCATTCAGCATTTTTGCATTACTGAAGGTCAAACCTTATAACGTTTAAGTATTCTAAGGCTGCTCAACTAACATAGTATATTTCTACTTTTCTTGTTAAGTGCTGTTAAGGCTAAGCTTGCCTGTTCTCAGGAGCTATGTGTATCATTTCTTCATGCTCACCCCGATCATGGTCTTTTAGTTACCAAAAAGGAAAAAAAGCACTGAACTGATGCTGAGATCATCAAGGACTACCAGCAGTGGTGGTGCGAGTGCTCCAGCTTTGACATTTGAGACACTGTAGACAAGTAGGACTTCATCCTCTCCCTTGTGGCTTGGGGAATGAAACTCCAGAATTAGCCTTAAGAGCTGCTGAATGTGGAAGTAGATGTGTTGCTCAGATCAGCAGCATGCAGATTACATATAGGGTCCCCTTTTCAGAGAAGTCTTTTCTTTGCTGAGGCAAGATCAGTCCCCTTCTACTCAGTGTGCTGCTGTGAAAACAACCTATTTAAGAGCTCTCTTAACAGTCACACTTTCCAGGTAAAAACATGTCCAGAAAAAGAGCCTATCTGCCAAAGATGGAAAATAAATGGTAGGAGGAACATTGTTTTACTGCAAGAGAAGCAAAGTTCTTCTGAGGGTACTGTTCATCTGGAGCAACATTCTGATGCCTTTTCATGGTCGTTATTAGACAAACAGCAAGTCAGAGGAATATACCACAGTGAGAGCAAAATTACAAGGAGAAAAATTCAGGTTCTGGACAAAAAACATTTTCAATATAGAAAGAGGACTAGGACAGGTAAGAAAAAATATCACAAACTTGATTACGAGTAAGGAGATTTAGAAAACAGCACTTTGATAATTGAGAGAAAATAAAATAACAATGGGATGCTGTGGCCTTATAACCTGTTAGTGTAGTCACCAAGGTATGCTGGAGAGACAGCAGCAGCAAAGACAAGCCACAGCTACCCTAATCAGCAAGTCTGGTGTGTTGTAGACAGGTTTCTACAACAAACTGGGGACTTTACTGGGGACAGCTTGGCCCATGGAAAGAATCAGGGAAGGCTCATTTTTGTAGATATTTCAGGACATCTTTATTACCAGCCACATGGCTGGAAGCCAGCACACAGACTGGGGAATTGTCCCAGAACCCAGAGTTCTCCAGGCTGGGGGAACATTTCCGGACCAGTCGGAGCACAGAACTGGGGTACATGTGACCAGGGCAAGGGCAGGGACAGGGGAGACCCTGTGCTGAGCCCTGCTGCCATCCTAGAGCCCCCTCCCCCCAGGGGAACAGAGGAGAGAGACCTCAACATCTCACCCTTTTGTTTTATATTATGAAGGTTTCTCTCAAGGGTCCCAAAAATCCAACATTTGAAACAGCAGAACAAACACAAAATAACAAGAACAATTTCAAAAGAATACAAGCTACCCTCCCTGAGTCCCAATGTCCAAACAGCTTATTTCTGGCACGCTTGGAGGGGAAACTGAGGCAGGAGAGGGTTTCTACATTCCTTCCCTTCCTCTTTTTATCCATGACTCGGCATAGGGATGGGATTTTAGGGAAATGGGTTTGAAGGGTATGGAAAAGCATGGTTTTGGGGAGTAAACCCTGGGGGGAGAAACGGGGTAGGAACAAACTGGGGATAATAGGGCATAGGATAATAGGGATAGAAGTAGGGAGGCTGTTTATAATGAGGATTTTGTTTGGAAAAATCTTGGTTAGGGGCATAAGGACTGCCTTCTACAGGAGCATCGTTTGGGCCTGTTACATTACTTGCCTGTGGTCCTTTCTTCCCAACAGTTATGCTAAAAAGTACAGATTCTCCATCAGCTTAGCTAGGGACTAATTTTTGGGGGATGTATTTCGCAATCGCAGTTCGGTGGATGAAGACATCTTTCTGGTTATCACATCTCGTGATAAAACCGTAGCTTTGTTTGAAATTGTACCATTTTACAACTCCCAAAACCTTCATTGCAAGGACTGAGCCTTTCATGGGTTTGTGCCTGTGTTGTTAGTGCTGGCTGCTAGGGACTGCATGCTCTTGTTGCGGGGTCTGGACCTCCTGGGATCACATTCGGGGCCGCGGCGGACCGTGCCACCCCACCCTGTGCGTGCCGCTGCCTCCAGGCTCCATGCCGGGTCCGCCGTCCGTGGCCCTGAGGCTGCCCCACACCCTGCCTGGCTGCACCGTGCTACACCCTGTGTGCGGCTCTGTTTCAGCACATGTCTGGGCTCGGCGTGCCTCGGCGCAGGGTCTGGCTGCCCTGGTCTTGCAGCCACTCTGCCCTGGCCACACGGCGCGGCCCAGATCAGGCTGCTGTGGTGTCACCGTCTGCGCAGGGTCCCTGGGTCGCGCTGGCCCCACCGCACCTGTTCTGCACCGCTGTCCATGCGGGGTGGCCCAGCCGGGCCTCGCTGCCCTGCCCCACAGTCGCTGCCGCCTCTCCGTGCCTGAGTGTGCCCCATGCACGCTGTGCAGGGCTCACCGCCCCCGCCCCCCGCCGCTCGTCCACCGCTGCCGCCATGCTGCTGCCCTGCCCTGGACGCGCTTTGGCTTGCAGCATCGTGCTGCTCCTGTCGCCATGGCAACCTCGGCTTTTCTCGGCTGGAGCCGCCACCATGCCTCTGCTGTCCACCGGAGTCGCTGGGGCCACAGCCCGCGGGGGCTGTTTCGCCGTGGCATGCAATCCACTTGGTGCCCAGAGCCGTGGCTGCGCTCTAGGGGGAGGGGTGGCGCCCCCGTCAGAGCACAGGCTGCTGTGGGGGCTGGGTGCACAGCATGTTTTCACGCGCTCCTGGGCCGCCCCCATGGCCTCATGGTCGTCCCCGTCCGCGGCTGGGGTAAGGACGGAGTCCAGCATATCCGTAACCAGATAATATTCGTGGAAATACTCTTCCATCAACATATGTTTTGACTGATGAATCAACTGAGTCCAAACATCTTTCCAAAAGTCTCTTGTAAGGATTAAGTTCCAAGAAACATAGAAAAAATTCTTATACAGCAAGGTCAGGAAGTATCTTATCTCTGTTTGAGCCTGGGTAAGGCTGAAATTTGCATATCGCTGTTCAATGATCTTTTCAAGTTTGAGATAAATTTCCCGTTGTGGTTCTGAAAGCCACAGTTCTTCCCAGGAATTCTCCATAGCGAGAGAGGACAGCAAAATAAAAGTACTCACTGGTTCTTGAAGTCTTCAGAATCTTGGTTGTCCTTCTATTCAGGGTCACTGTCTCTAGGGAGGGATTGTTATGTTGCATGCATTCGCCACCATTCGTTGTAGACAGGTTTCTACAGTTTTCCTGGGGACAGCTTGGCCCATGGAAAGAATCAGGGAATGCTCATTTTTGTAGATATTTCAGGACATCTTTATTACCAGCCACAAGGCTGGAAGCCAGCACACAGACTGAGGAATTGTCCCAGAACCCAGAGTTCTCCAGGCTGGGGGAACATTTCCAGAGCAATCGGAGCATAGAACCGGGGTACATGTGACCAGGGCAGGGGCAGGGACAGGGGAGACCCTGTGCCAAGCCATGCTGCCATCCTAGAGCCTCCTCCCCCCAGGGTAATGGAGGGGGAGACCTCAACACTGGTGTGGCAAGGCCTGTTATACTCTTCAGAAGCAAACTCTTTCCACTGAGGATGAAGCCATGTGTCAGTGAACAGCTCAGTAGTAATCTCTCATCACACATAATATGGAAGGGAATTGGCACATGCTAGAGACTATGAAAGCCACTGGGAATATGGTACATAGCGAATTCAGCTGCAAGGAAGAGAATGCTAAGTTGACAGCCATTTACACATTAAGTGTCATGGAACAGCATGGGAGAGTGGCAAACAATTCTAGTCTTTCTCCTGTTCTGGTGTCCTGCATCTAGTGGCAAAAACTGAAAAAAAAAATTATCATCATTCTTGTTTAAAGAGTATTGTCATTCTTGTCTTCAGTCTAAGCTTTTCTACCCTAGCCAAATGCTATGACTTCAGCCTTCCATTGTGGTCAAGTTTACTAATGTTCAACTCTTTTTTTTGGCTTTTGTCTAGACTGTTTCCTGCTTGTCTTATAATAATATGCATAAAACTGCTTGATGAATTTTTAAATCAGTGGTAGAAAGAAATGTGTTAAGCACTGATAATCAGCTTACATGTGAAAATGGATCAGAAAATGCTGCCTGACCTGAAAAAGAGATTAAACTACAGCAGTTTGATATTCAGGACTAAATCCTATTAAAAAAACCACTGCACATGTCTAATGAAAAAGTTACAGTGAAAAAGTTATTCCTCAGTGTCTCATTACATTTGGAGCTCAAATATACAGCCAGTCTAAATACTCCTATTCACCATGATCACCACAGTAAATAACTATCTTCCAAGCACCTTTAAAAATTGTTTCTGGATTGGATTATAACACCTTAATTTCTAGGAGGAGAAAATTGGGGCACAGGAATTGATTAAGCAGCTGTGCCAGCCTTTAATTTATCGTGCAATACGCCAAAGGGACAGCTTTAATCTGAACATGTAGAAGTTGTGCATCAACACTGTGCCCAAACAACTACTGAGCAACAAAAAGAACTAAAAAAGCAAATATAACAGAGTATAAATATGTAAAAAGGTCCACATTTCCTTTATTTCACTCAAGTAATTAGACTTGTGGATCTGAATGTGTGAGAAAGATAAGCAGGGTTAGTTTCTCTATCACTCCTCAAAATAAATGGATACATATGGCAACTATTACTTAATATTGTCTATCATACCTACTCAAACTGTCATATTTCATGTAGCAAAAATTTTAAAGATACTGGTGCAAAAATAACTTAATCAAAGCTCACTGGATATTGTTCTCTAAGTGTAAAGACTGATTTTAATTTTTTTTCTTTTGTCCCTGAAACTTTCAGCTGTGTAAAATAGCTTCTGCAGCAAGTAATTTCTGAATAAAGATGTGTTTTAAGTGATTTTTATTAAATGTTTTCATAAAAGATGCTTTTCACATAATGAACTATAATGACTTTAAAAGGCAAGTAGAACTGTAGGCACTTATAAATTTAACTTCTGGCAGCTACTAAAAGATTAGAAAGGCACCACAGTCATAATATTTTGTTCATTTATATCAATATAAATGAGTTTTTCTAGGAATACAGAAGTACCCCACAGGTACTGAAGAGTGTTAGGAGCACTAGGAAACTCGTGACATTCTTAACCCTTAAAAACATACTGGTTTTGTTATTTAAATGTACAGAGACGTTGTTTCTGACTAACCAAGGTGACTTCATGCATTGCAAGAGCACAGAAGCTAGTTTAATAAAATAACTGAAGTTGCAGGGATAAATTGTCTGTCTGGAGATATTTATCTGGGGTAGCTTCAAGATTCTCTTGACCAAGGAAATTTATCATGTAGGGGGAAGTATATTATGGTGTTTAGGCAGCCCATGTGCAGCAGAATCACAGTCTGCCAGTCCTGTAGGAGGGCTTCTGGAAAATTCAGTCTTACACCAAAGACTTCGTAGCATTCACACTCAGGGTGAATATTCTGATTATCAGATGCCTTATGCTGTCACAAATTAAGAGGAAAATAAACAACTTCATACAAAAGGAAGAAAAGTTCCTTCTAAAACCTGCAAAACACAAACTGAAACAAGATCAGGGATGTGTAAGTCTACAGTAACACTGTAGTGTGATCCACACTGTGACTGTTCCTCTTTTGCCTGCCTGTATGGTGCAGAAAGCTTTCCAGTTTGCACCTCAAAATGTCTTTAGACTCCCTCTCTAGAAGTCCCTTTCAGCTTTGATGGAGGCACCACCCTTTATAACCAAATAGAATGCTGTCTTTATCTGGTATTTCACTCTGTTAACCAGGTGCTATGAAGCATAGTCTAAAGAGGACTTGTGAGATGTTTGATGAACTGTTTCTAAATGCCAAAGTAATGATAAATATCAAGTCAGTCTCAATTTATCTAAAATATCTGGATGACATCAAACTTCAGGCAGCATGGTATTATATACTACAGTCAAATATTAGATCTGTGTGCAAACCATGGGTATCTGCCCATGATGCCAAATTTTTATAATACAGGGGAAAAGCCCTATATATGTATATATACATATCATATTATATATAATTATAGCCCCCTTCTTGAGCTAACTACGAAGAAGTACTTGTACTTCAGTCTGAGTCTCAGTATGTTCCTGTTGCTGAATTCCATACATACAAGATGGCTAGGATGGTACTTGAGGAGAGGAGCTCTAAGGAACACTATGGTTACCAGGAAAATAGATGATTGTTTTCAGGATCCTCTTATCTACCTGTTTTGGGTTGCAATATGTAACCAAAAATATGTATTCTAATTTCATCTGTTGAAACTGGTTGGAAGATATTTTTTATCTCTTGTAACTCCAGGGGGAAAGAGGGCAGGTGCCTTCTGTTAATGGGTCAGTTGTTAAAACCAGATGGGGCAGTGCTTCCTTATCTTGTCCTCCACCCATCCTCCTCCAAGGGGATGTCACCTGTGAATGAGCCATTTAAGGCTCTCCTTGTGACTGATAATATTACATCATCCCATTGGGAGATGCTCTACTCAGTGGGAGGAGCCAAAGCCTCTCTACCTGCATAAAACCTGCAACTCAAAACACCAGAGCAGCTGGTTTTTCCACTGGATTCCCAGAGGAAGACTGGACCCATCCTGTCACCACCGGACCCTTCTACAGGATCATCTCTATTCCAACGGAGCCACATCTGCCACTCCAGGAGGACTTATTTTGGACTCCTCCCAACACCCTGACCAACAGGGTGTCAGGTCATATTCTGACTCTGTCAGAGTTTCTGGGGTTATTTGTTTGTTGTTGTTNCCCCTGGCAGTTCCCTATCTTCTAAACTAAGACACTACCATAACATTAATGAAATAATCTAATGGAAAGATTTAATGCATTCCCACAGCAAAAGGTCCCATAACAGCTGACATCTAGAAGTTGTTGTAGTTGGTCAATAGTTTGCATCTCTTATAATTTATCCCTGAGTATGACATTACACACTATAAGATGCTGTCTATTAAATTTTCTTAATGCTGATAAATCGAAAATAACTGCAGTAGTCTGTGGGGATTATGAGAGGGAAAAAAAAGAAGAATTGCACCTACATCTATGAATTCTAGAAACAAAAGTCTTTAAAGGCTTCCCTAATCCATTGATCAATGGGACCATGGCACATTCTTTGCCAAATCCTGTTTATGGGAGGAAAAAAGGCCCTCCAGGTATTTGCAGTGATATAGTTTCTTACTCTGAAGGCAGTTTACACCCTTAAGATCATGGATCAGAGATCTCAAAAAGCTCAGGCCAGCTCTTTCCCTGTGAGGTAAAGGTGCAAAATTGTAAATGCCGGATTGGATTTTCTCAAATTAACTAATCCCTGCCTTCCTCGTGAAATGAAAGTGCAATGCTATTGCAGTAGTACTCTGACACCCAGTTTCCTTCAAAACGAGCAGCATTTGCTGCCTTTCTGCAAAGACTGTGTCTTTTCTTCTCAGCAAAACAACAGGTACTTTAGAAAGCTAAAAGTTTGCAAACTTAAGAATGGGGCCATTATACAGATTTCTTGTCACAGGAGCAGTTTAATATTAAACAGTAAACTTTTATACTTTACTGCAAGTCCCTGTTCTAGATCAAGCTGCTAGGATCACCCCTGCTCTGACCTTGCATGTGGGATGCCTCTGTAATCACAAGGCTATAAATCTGCAAGGACTGGACTGCTGCAATGGATGGTTACAAGCTCTTCAAAAGGGACAGGCGAGGAAGGAGAGGTGGGTGGCCCTGTACATTAGGGAGAGTTTTGACTGGATAGAGCTCAAGGACAGTGAGGGTAGTATTAAGTGTCCACGGGTAAGAATCAGGGAGAAATCCAGCAAGGCAGACATCCTGATGGGATGTTATAGACCACCCAACCAGGATGAAGAGGCAGATGAGAAGCATTTTAAAAACAGCTGGCTGAGGTTTCACTATCACCAGACCTAGTTCTTTCGGGAGGTTGCAGAAAGTTCCTGGAGTGTGTGGAAGATAACTTCCTGGCACAGCCTGGTAAGTGAGCCTAACAAGGGGTGGTGCTCTGCTAAACCAGAGAAGATGGCTGGTGACAGATGTAGTGGTTGGAGGTGTCTTGGGCACAGCGAGCACAAAATGATAGTTTTTAATGCTCAGTGAAGTAAGGAAGGGGGGTCAACAAAACCTCTACCTTGGTCTTCCAAAGGGTGGACTTCAGCCCACTCAGGGCACTGGTTCAGAGATTCCCCAGTGAAACAGCTTTTAAAAACAAAGGGATAAAGGAAGGTTGGACATACTTTAAGAAGGAAATTGTAGAGGTCCAGGAGTAAGCTGTCCCTATGTGCCAAAAGGCAAGCTCTCAGGGAAGACTGGCCTGCCTGAACAATAAACTTTTGCTGGAACTCAGGAAAAATTAAGAGAATTTATCACAAAAAAGGGCAGGCAAGTCAGGAAGAGTACAAGGATGTCGTTAGGTCATGCAGAGAGGAAACTAAAAAGGTGAAAGCTCAGCTTGAACTCAACCTGGCCACTACTGTGAAAGATAATAAAAAGTGTTTTTTAAATACATAACAACAAAGTGATAGCCAAGGGAAATCGCCATCCTTTATTGTATGCAAAGGGAAACATTGTAACCAAGGATAAAGGTGAGGCACTTAATGCCTCCTTTGCCTCAGTCTTCAACAGAAAGATGGCTTATCAACCAGCTCCCTGAGCTGGTAGACAGGGAGCAGAATAGAACCCCTGTAATTCAGGAGGAATTAGTTTGTGACCTGCTGTGCCAGTTAAGACACTCACAAGTTTACAGGACTGGATGAAATCCACCTGAAGATACTAAAGGAGCTGACAGAAGAGCTTGCCAAGACACTCTCCATCGTTTGTCATCACTCCTGGTTAATCAGGGAGGTTCCAGATGTTTGGAGGTAAACCAGTATGATGCCCACCTACAAGAGGGGTTGGAAGGAGGATCCAGGGAACTATAGGCCTGTCAGCCTGACCTTGATGTCTGGGAAGGGTATGGAACAGATTTTGAATGCAATCACACTGCACGTGCAGGACAACCAGGGGAGCAGGCCCAGTTAGCACAGGTGTAGGAAAGGCAGGTCCTGCCTGATCAACCTGATGTCCATTTATGACTAGGTGACCTGCCTGGTGGATGAAGGAAAGGCTGTGGATGGACCTGGACTTCAGTAAAGCCTTGGATACTGTCTTTCACAGCATTCTCCCAAAGAAGCTGGCAGCCTGGGGCTTGAACAGGTGCACTCTTTG
>WEIT01034753.1:1887-23162 GCA_013389985.1 Dryoscopus gambensis
ACTAAGATCTTTTGAAGTTTGAAACCACAAACAAAAACAAGCCAAGATGAAATGAGAAATACTAACCTACCTGATTAATATTCAATATCCCAATGAAGAAATAACTTAGGAGTGTGTTTGTATATGACACCAAAAATGCTGGGTCCTCATCTAAACTAGGCAGACCAAGGACTCTAAACACAGTCCTAATTACCATATTATTAGTTGTTCCAGAGTGAGTTTTCCAATTCCATTCTGAAGCAGAGGTCCCTTTTCTTAACACAAATTTAATTTAAAAGGTTGTAAGTTTAATTTTTGATAAAACCTGGAAAATTTACGACCAGTTTCTCTAGTTATAAAGATCGTGGATCACAACAGCACAAAAATAATTCATGCAGGAATAAAACCTTGGTTATAAGCACTGTGTTGTCCTAAAAAGACATAACACAACAGCAAGAGAAAGTAGTCAGATCTGGGTTGCAGCAACGTAAAAGCATTGCAGGGTTGCCAGTTCTGGTACAAACCGGTCCTCTTAAAAATGGATGTAATACAAATGTGAAGACAAAAGGCTAAGTTAAAAAGAAAGATTTGTGGAATACTGACAAATAGGCACTGCTACACTTAAAGGATGTTATTACATACCATCACTGACATTTCAGGACAATGGAACTTATGCAGACAAGTACAGGCAGTCATGGCCCATTTTCACTGAAAAAGATAGCACGGATATACGAAAAAAATCTCTATTTTGTCACAACTACTGCCTTTTGTTTGTTGTTTTTTCACACTACTAAAAGGTAAAAATATGTAATTAAAAAAAGTCAATATTGCTTGTGCCATCAGGCATATTCACAGCTCCACAGAACTGGAGCAGGATTCATGTCAAAAGTTAGAAGTTACAGAACAGGAAACAAAATAGAAAAACAGCCAAAAGGCTGTAAAAAGCAGACAGGTGGGATTAAGATCTCAATAAATATTAAACCCCACACTTCTAATCCCAAAATATCATTATTTCTTGTAATAAAATGGCAAAGTTCTTCCCTTACACCATTAATTTCCTTTTTCATCTGAACCTGCTAACTTTATCTTCTGCTGGTGCTATCATATGAAAGCGCTTTGAGTGCTTTTCTCTGATTGCACTGGCAGAGTTATACGAACCATTACCTATCATTACTTTTATTTCAAACCTGTCAGTTCTTCCTCTTTGTAGCCAACAAGCTGTAAGAAGGGGAAAAAATGCAGTCTCTGTCACAGAATAAAACCACACATACAAAAATGAGCTGAAAGGAGCACCTGAACAAAGGAGAAGGGAGGATGAAGAAAGTGAGAGGTAAGAGGTTGACAAATCTGCTCACCCTCTCTGCAAAGGACATTCTACACTTCTGCCATTTAAAATTAATAAATAAATAAACCCATAATACTAACACACAATCCATGCTAGACCTGGCTTGTGTTCATGACTCTTCTCTGCCACACTACGTACTTAAAATACCTCAAACATTCCATAAATATTATACAAATAAAAATACCATCGATACCACCTCCTCACGCATGGAAAAATACACATAAATTGAGCTTGAGTACATGAGAGAAGATGCACTTCCCTCAAAGCTGTGCGTATCCTACGAGGTGCTTTTCAGCAAATCCTTTGTGAGCCACACAAGGAGCAATGAGCAATTAGTGCTAATTAAATAGCCCCCCTAACTATAGTGCTGCCAGGGACAAGTTAATGACCTCAGAATGCACTTGGATTTGAAACTCTTTTCCCTCCGGGTGCATGCCAGGCTGCCTTACCTCTGTAGAGCTGTGGCATGCTCCAGCTGCTACCACACATGTATGGGATGTCATTCCCATTGGCAGCAACATGCACCGTTCGCCAGTAGCCATTACAGAAGGGCACTGCAGACACAGAGACTAAAACATGCCAGTAAGTTTTGATTTGTCTGCTTGAAACACCCAGGGAAGCCACATGCAATGGCAAAGCGACAGCATACTGACAGGCAGGCCACCACGAAGGCAGCTGACTTAATGCAGCACAAACACATTCCAGAAGCTTATTTATCACACTCAATGCCCCAGGTTAGTACCATGCCTGCCTCTTAACATCTCAAAAATAAATAGGGAAATTAAAAAAAAAAATAAAATCTTAAGCAAAAAGAGCCAAATCTGCCACCACCACCACCACCCATTCCCTCATGTAGCTCATGTTACTCTCCTCATGTAACACCATGGAACCAACACCAGAAAATGAGGTGTCCTACTGTCTCTCAGAAAGTAGGAGATAAAGGAATACAAAAGATCAGTTATCCCTGTGAACGTATAGTGGAAGTCACTAGAAATGTCCAGAGGAAATAATGTAATGAAGTCAGAAACAGCTAAACTCATAGGTGTCCCTAATTTGGGCATTATCTACGGAAGAGACTGCAAGCATCATAGGTACTCAATCAAACTGAATTAACTGTCAATAAAGGTTGAAGCTTAGTAGGGTATTTGACAACTTTTATCTCCAAAGTAGAAGATGGAAGCATGAGGAATATGTGTTAAAGAATGAAGCCAGAGCATCTGCCATGGCAAGCATGCTCTTGGGCAGCTGCAAGAATCCAAAGGGCTGGCTCAAGGAATTTATCAAAGAAATGAATGGGTGGAAAACTTATGGGACTTAACAAGAAAGGATGTGCAGTGGCAGAACACACAGGGATTGCTGAGCCCAGCTGGTACCCCTGAGGTCATATGATGGCACAGAAAGGGTCCATATTTCCCATCTTGTTCTGAAAAATATACGCATGCTCTATAGCCACTAAATATGTTCCACCTGGGCTGTGATTTATCTCAAGAAAACAAAACCTAATCTGTTTGCAGACAGTAATATTTTTCCTCATGGTTGTTTCTTGCTTGTAGGATCTCTTCTTTCCCTCCATGTGTCTCGAATGGCATAGTTCAGTTAAAACACAAGACTTGAATCAGTTTAGACTTGTGATTTTGGTGGGGTTAGGGACAGTTTAAGATATTTCCATTGCTTTCCCAAGATCAAGCTAATGGTCAAGTCAAGAATGTTAAGATGTGGGGAGCTTTTTGTCACTGTGATAGAGAGAAGGACAAAGAAAAGCTGTTCCAGAAGGACATAGGTGCAAGAAAAAAATCTGAAGAATAAAGTAGTTGCTTAAAGCAGAGAAAAGTTATGATAATGGCAGTATAAATTTCTTGCAGCTAATATGCAGCTTGCCACAGCCCCTAAAAATCACAAGTTGATAAGTATGAAAACTAGAATGTAATAATGACATTGCGCATTCCAGCCAAAACAGAATTCTGTTTTGAATTCTATTTTCATTTCAACACATGAATAATGTCCACTGAAGGATACAGACTGCATACAAAAGACCCAGGTAAGTTCAGGTACTTTCATTTAAAAAGGAAAAGAAAGAAAGTATTTTCATGCTTGTATCCAAAAGTAATCAGTGAGAGAGAAAGAAAAGAACACCCTCATTCAAAGGAACAAAGGAAAAGACCATGGAGAAAAAAATAAAGAGAATTGCAAATTGCACTTCATTGAAAACATTGTAATTTGTTCACATTAAGCTTTGATACATGTGAAATTTCAAACACAGCTAAAGCAAAATGCAGCCCACTACAGAAAAAATGAAATCTTTAATTTGCACAAAGATCCAAATGTAACAAACATATCAAGCTATTGTCTGCTGCGTTACATACAGTCAGAATACATCAAGTCTTATTATTATTTCCATTATTTCATTTGAATTACAATTGCACCCATTGTCCAGGGGATAATTTCCAGAGATTCTATCAGTGCTTCAGAGGATTCAGAATCTAAAACAGCAAGCAGCATACACAAGAGGAATGGGAAAATATTAAAGCATATCAAGCAAGGCAGGCATCTCCCACCAGCAATCTATCTAGAAAAAAAAATAACACCTATCTGGTACAAAACTCACATTATCGCAGGCTTGGTGAAAATCTATCATGTATTCATAAGTGCCCCCCTTTAAAGAACTGCACATGGAGGAAATGAGAACTGCCTCAAGTTTTCTATGCTTCCAATAAGGCTCTACTGAGTAGGTCTGAGCTCCCATCATGCATGAAACCAAGGCATCTGACATATTTAACATTCTGAGCTTTCAGAAGAGCATGAGAAGACAGCAACTAAGGAATATGCTTTCTGGAAATGCCCCATCTCATTGCGTTTCCCTAAGTGACACATCTGCCACACACTTGCACTTTCTCTTATGGACTGCAAAATGGGATAATACTGACTGACACACAGCAACCAAAATCATTAGCTGTTTCTCATTTGGGCTCATACAGAAACAGAGATGTTAAAGTGCTGCCTTGCAAATAAAAGACAAAGCCCAAAATGCAGTAGGTACAAGTGAATTGTATATCTTTCAGTGAGAGTAATTTGAAAAGTAATCTCTAAGTTTTTCCAGCAATCCGACCTGTTTGAAGACAGTGTTGTAGCAAAGTTCCTAATGGGACCGGGGAGCCCAAGTTGTGCACAAGATGCTTCTCTGCTACAGACATGCATTTACTGCTGGAATACTAAGAGAGAAAAAACAGTCAAGTGAATTTCTCTTCCATAGACTGTGTCCTCTAGGAGGTTTGCAAACACAGTATACAAAGTGGCAGCTCATGGATGGAAAAGAAAGCCATACTCATAAATACTGTCCCTTACAGCTACGGTTACCATAGTGCGTGTGCAACCAAGGCCATTCTCTTAATGCACTCAGCACTGTATGAACAAAGACAAAGAAGGAAATTTAGGTCCACTACCACAGCTTGAATAAGAGACAGCAGATGGCAAAAGGGTAAACCATAAGAAAACAGTGGAATAGCAGTGCTCTTGGCATAATCCAGCTGCTTACGTGGTAGGTAACTTTTGCAGACATCACAAATAAAGAAACTTTTTAGAAAGGCTTTGGATGAGAGTTTGCAGGCAGTTCTGCATCTGTTTAAGAAATCACAGAATGACAGCATTAAAAAAATGTTAAAAACTTAAATGGTTTATGGAGATTAGCAACTGAAGGCAGAAATAAATGTTTTAATAATGCAGGGCATGGGAAATGTAGGAGAGAATAAAGAGTCCTAAAAACAAAAGACTAACATCCTAAATTTAATGTGACAGGTTAGATGGAGCTAGTTGATGAAGTCAAGGAAAGAAGTGACAGAGGTCAAACAGAGAGCTAAGGAAATTATCTTTAGAGCAGCAACTATCACTGACAGAAGTGGATCAAACCTGCATTGCCAGGCTAGGAGAAGAGTTGTTGACATAATCAAGGAATACAAGAGAGCTATGAGGATGGCTGGGAAGGCTAAGGCCTCTGTTTTAGCTATCCTGAGCTTCAACAGGTGCACATACAGGCCCAAGCAAAGATCAGACAGGACAAGATTTTAGTTTCATCATAGAAGGTGTAGAACCTGGACGCTGACAATACACAGAAGTGTGTCCATTTCTATTCTGAAAACAGAGCTTCGAAAGGTAAGATTCTAAAAGACAAAGGACTAATAAGAGGGAAGCTTTTGGAGATTATGGATTTGAATTATGATGGTTTTGAGAGGAGGACAAAGTGAAGATTCGGAAAGTACAAGAAAAGAATTCAGTGCATTCTACATAAGAGCTATGACAATACATTTAAAGGAATTACCAGTTAAAAATTTAAAGGAAATATCAGTTGTTGATCCTTATTAATTCTTGGTCTGTGTGAGCCTCACTTGCATGCTTGTGTGTGCATGCATTAAAAACCAGAGAGAAAGTAGAGTCTCGACTAACAGACTGCTAACTCTTAACTGACAAAAGGAACCTACTAAAAACACAGGGAAAGCAAAAGAACTTTAACAAACCAGACCACAGCTAATGTAACCTGCCTGTCAATATTGAAACTGTTTTTGAAATAGATCATTAAAAGAAAAAATATTTTTAAAAAAGAAAAAAAAAGTCTCAAGTGTCACTTGTCAGTTTCCTACATCCTGTATCTCTTTTATGGGCTTCATAGAATGACAGTATGGCTTTGCATGAAAGGGCATCGGCCATCCATCTCATCTGGGCAACCTAATTCCATGTTTTACTGCTTCATTATACCTAATCTAAATTGACCATATTTTAGAATCACAGGCAATTTTGGGGTTTTGCATGACAAATCCTTTAGAATGTAGCAATGGATAATGCAAGAGCTGCTGAAGTCATGGTATCTCCATAACAGGCTATGACCACTTAAAGAAGTGGGATTTTTTCAAGTCAGACAGAACGTGGAGCCCTGAAGCACCTGAGCCAGCCAATCTGATGATAACACCACTATTAATATACTTTATGAAAATTTATTGTGATCAGGCAATTGATAAAACATTTTTTTAAAGAAAGTGTGCTATGCTGATCCTTTAAAAAAGTAAGGAGTAGAGTCCAAAGAACAATCTCACCCAAAGTCCTGGAAATCATGGAGCACCTCTTCTTTGAACACAATTCCAAACACACACATTCCCCAAGAAGGCATGTAGAAAAATCAGCATTGAATTATTAAGCTTAAGCCACACTTAGCCAACCTACAGACTAGCTACTTGGAGAGAGTGGTGAAAACAATCTCTCTAGAGTTTAGTAAAGTTTTTGGAAGCTGAGTAAGTATGAGCTGGAAGAACATTCCTAGGTAGGCTGAAAATAGGCTGGACTGCTGGACTCAAAGAATACTTCTGGCCAGAATACAACTGCTCAATGGTTGGCAGTCAAAAGTGAGAAATGTTTGCCAGCGATTGATACCGAGGTCCGTATTGTTTAATAACATCTGAGCAATAACAATGAGCAACCAGAATAGTGCAAAGTTTTGCACCTGGCGCAGAGTAAACCCACCCTGGGAAGCAGATGGGTAAGTTTCAGCCCAGTTGAAAAGAGTCTGTGAGATACAGCAGACACCAACCTGAACCTGAGGTACAAATGCTCACCTATAATGACAAAGGTAAATTGAATACTTGACTGTATCAGAAGCATGGCCAGCAAAACAGTGGGAGGTATTACCCTCCTCTACATGGTGCTGGCATCAGGAATCAGGCATCTGTGCCCAGTTCCAGGTAGATATGGAGAATTTGAGAACATCCAGAGGAGGATCACCAAGATGGTCGTGGCCTAGAGAACATGATTCATAAGAATCAGTTGAGGGAGCTTCTGTAGTTCAATGAAGAGGCTAAGGATTGCTAGAAGAAATATAATGACAATGGAGTCAAGTCTCCTTGACAGTAGCTATGAAGTAACAAACTGTCTTGACCACAGCCTGCAGATTTGGAGATTCCAACTGGACATGAGGAAAGGCACATTACAAATTTGTGTCCTAGAGCTGGTAAATCTGTGCTAGAGGATCAACACATTTCCTGGTCAACCACCGTGTACCCAAAGTGCAGACAATAATGCCACCACCCTTTTTTTCAACACTGAGCTGCCACCTGACTGTTAGATTCAATAGGCCAAACATCTCCAACTGAAACACCTTTCTAAAAAAGGCATTACAGCAAAAGTTCAATCTGCATAAGGTCTCCAACACCTGTACTGACTTACTCTGGAATTTTTTGTGCAGGAGAAGACAGGAAAAAGGAGTAGAGATTGAAACAGGGAGCATGTCATCCTTTCCACATAGATGATATCCTGTGAAGTTACCACAAAAAGGGATTTGCAGGCTTGAGCTGTCACTCCATAACATCTCAAAGCCACAGTCTTCTTTCTGTGATTCCCTTCTAGCCTAGATCTGTAAGTTTCCCACTTAGAGAAGGAAAACCCAAGGTCCTCTATTTGTAGCTACACACTATGCCTGCAGTCAAACTGTCAACATCTAAACACTCATGTAAACAGGTACATATTTTATTTCTTTCTCCCACAGGCATAATAAGTATTATTAAGACTAGGGCAGACAGCAGATTTTTAAAAGGCTTTAGTTATATCAATTGTAAGTTTGAATGGTTTTTTACTCTGCTGTAGTAAGGCAGTAAAATATAATAGCCACTTAACTGACACATTGTTATCCGTCTTATTATGGCTTTCTTCATGCCTGTCAGTGGATTATGGTAATTTTTTTAGTCACGGATCTAATCAAAGTAGAAGACTCTGAGCTACTGGCAGCTCAGGAGAGAGATAACTGCTTACATAATACTGTCATGAAATTCTAACGCAGGCAGGAACTTCAGCATCTCTCCAGTCCAACTCTCCTCCTAGTTAAACAAAGCAATTTTTACAACAACAGGTTCCTTTTTATGCCAAAAGAACAAAGAAAATTCAACGGTTTCCCTCAAATTGCTACAGTATTCATGACAAGAAACATTGTTCTTCTAGGCAGCTGGTGTGATGCAGCCTAGAGATGGCTTTGTGATCAGTATTGTAAATTCATCTTGATATCTACCTGTCCAAAACACCTCTTCTGCTTTTTTCTGAAGAGCTGGTCAAGCTAAACCATTACCCCACGTGGGAAAAATTCCTTTTTAAGACTGAAACACCACTTTCTCATTTGAGCAAGCAAGGTGAAATTAATATTTTCTTCAAAGAACCAAGGAAGAGCTTGGTGCAAGCATTATACGGTGGCTTAGAAGGGGAACAGCCAGGACTGTGCCCACGTGCAGGGTGTGCAGCATGTCTGAGCAGGCCCCTACACTGCATGCAATGGGTATAATCACAGTGCAGGGGCTGGAGTGCACCGTGTGGGGATTCCTGCGTTGCTCAAGCTTAGTGGGTGTCTACTGAAATAGATACAAGTACACAGAAAATCCCAGCATTAAAAAAACCTACGGAGCATAACCTTTTGCATTCTAATAAACAGTATTTCCAGTGTAATATGTACTAAACTTGAGGGCCATAGATTGAAAGCTGAATTAATGTGTAGATTTAGAGTGTATACAAAACACTGCATGAAGGCAGCTCACATCAGCTCTCCAATAGAAGCAAGAAAGTAGAGGAGCTTTTGCTTTCCCTCCTCTTCAGGTGTACCTCACGTGCCAGCTGCAGTGATGGTCAGTGACCCACTGTATCCATCACTGCAATCACTAACATATTTCAAATGGGCTACTGAGGAACATGATTATGCTGGTGCTTGAGCCACAGCTGATAGGAGTTTGAAGCTTGAATGTGTCGGATGTCAGAACACTCTCAGGTACAGGAGCCATGCACTATGGAGGTGTCTATGAAAGAACCTATTCACAAGATGTAGCCATTCCTGAACATGACAGAATCAGTCTGAAAAGAGGCCTCCTACATTTGAGTATTTCCAAGTCTTCTCTTTCTCCTTCAACCATTTTTTATTTCACTTGACTTACAGAGAGCTAAAAAAAGCCAAAATCAAAAACAAGCATGGGCAAGTGAGGATTTGATCTTCACATAAAATAATACAGGCGGGTGCTGAAGTGCTGCCCGATACTACATTTCTATTATCCACAATGGTACAAATCATGCCCAAAGAACATCTTTATAAAGAAATGCAAAACACTTAGAAAACAATATGGATTTTTTTATTATGTGCAAGCTGAGAATAGTTTTATTTTTTAAAATCTGTTTAAATTCCTGGCTACTTCAATGGTCACAGTATTATCGGTCAAGTATAATAAGAACTCCACAGAGCTTCATGAGTCCTGGTATTGGATACAAAGCCGACTGATGTCAAGGTGAAATATTATCTTCTCATTGACTTTAAAGGGTTTTGACTCAAGCCTATAGCAAAAAGCATGAAGTGAAGCAATGCAAAACCACTTGAAATAAGATAAACCTCTTCTTAAGATTAAAGACAAATTTTTATATGATACAGAATCTCTAAGCACTTACTGCTTATCCTTATAGGATTTAATGCTATTTTCTATAGTTTCTATTCTCCAGTGAACTAAGGTTATCGGCAATAAAGATTTCCGTAAGACATTTCACTCTGCTTTTGCAAATCCTAATCTTTTCCACCAGATTTTGTTATAGACTTCAATCTCATCCATTCTTTTTAACAGCATACTAATTTCAGAAACTACTGGAACAAGCTTTAGCATAAACAAGTCAAAGTGTAACTCGAGGGCAGAAAGCAGTGAAATCCAAAATATTTTCAAAATAAAAGTGATACAGGGTTAGCTTTCGTGGCTGAAGGAAACGTGTTGCAAGTCGTACAATGCGGTTCAAATTATACGGGTGAACAAATACCTTCTACTGAAATACTTCTTTTTATAGACCTCAGAATTTACTGGGGGAAGGGGAGACAGTCTAGTTCTTCAGTGACCAAGTTCTAACTGACCAGCACTACACAACATGAATTCTAATTAGTGTTAATGAAGCATCTTAAAAGTAGTTTTCAGGTAGTGGGTAGTTTTCAAGGCTCTGGGCAAATGCATGAGCTTTATAAAAGCTTTAAAAAAAAAGCTTTTTTCTTTTAAATGCTCTCCTTGTGAATAAGAAAACCTACCCAAACTGGAAGAAGCTTTTTCAAAGCTCGTATCAATACACATCTTCTGTTAATTGCTGTAAAATTCCACTTCATTACTATATGATAGAAAAACTGTTACAACTAATACTACAGAATAGTTAGTGCCCAGCAGTAGTAAGTGAGATATCAGTAGAAGCAAGCACTGCTTTTCTAAGTGAAAGCCACAGCAAATGCCAAAACTGAAAATTACTGAGATCTGGGATTATCAGTGATAATACAGTCATGTGCCACACTATAACACACACTAATTACAAGTTCTGCTCTGACCACGCTGTGCCCCTATCTTCTAATCACAGTTTCCAGTCTGGCACTTCAGTGAATGTAAAATAATGCACTGAAGTACAACAGGATGCCAGCTTGACTGACAAGTCCTGCCAGTGCACAGCAATGCAATAAAATTAACATTTTTAGTTTGCTTTCCCCAAGTGGTAATCTCTGTCTTCGCAGTGATAGGCTTCCTGTGGGGGCATGTGACAATTTAACGTGCTGGAAGGTTTAGCTGATGGCAAAGCATACACTTCTCACTACCACAGCAAGGACAACTACTGACTGCAAAACTCATTCTAAACCATGCCCTTTAAAGATAACTGGCCAAATGCTAACAACTCTTCTGAATTCCCTGGAATAGAACTTATTTCCCCTGCTAGTCTGCTACCATCCTATAAGGTTCTGTTTGTTAAAATGGCATAGAGTAGTAATTTATGCTGATTTGGGCCCAATAAAGCAGCAAAAGCTAGCAGAAGGAGCTGAGAGGAGAAAGCTATACAAATTAAATATGGATTATTTGACATCAACTTTCACTAACGTATTCAGGGGGTTCAAGACTTACTCCTAAGGGATTGAGGCTTCGGGAGGTTTTGTTTGGTTTGGGGGGTTTAGTGGAGAGGGGGGTTCTTTTTGTCTAATTACTCTGTTGATGGTTTTTTTCAGTTAAGATTCAGTAACACAGATCAGTCAACTTTGAAGGTCACTACATAAGGACATGACAATAGAGTGTTTTTTCTCCTGATATTTTCCCTGTACAGTGCACCTAAAATAACATCATCATATGCTACTTAGTGGAATTGAATCAATTATATCAGATGCTGTGTTGTGCTCAAATACATGGAGCCAAATAATGAGCACTTGGCTTATTGTTCGTCCTTTTCAGGAAACTTGGTCTTGTGGGAAATCGACAACCAAAACAAAACACCATGTTATAGCCTGTGGGGAGTGCTTCTGCTCCAAAAAATATTATAAATACCATTGTCTTTCATTGTGGAGGTATTGCCCACATCAGCTTTCTGCTGATGGCAGGCAAGCACAGAATGAGCCACCTGTATGCCACACAACAGATTTCTGAACAATACCACTTTTAGAGAGCCAGAAGTATCAGGCCACAGATGGTGCTTTAAAAATCATTACTAGGGCAATTTGTTGCATCTCACCTCAATCTTTATTGTTGCAATTACGCAATAATATATGCAAATCAGTCACGGAATTTTACAACAGCTATAGTTCTTTTTCACAAAATCCACAGAATCACAATCACAATAGTAAAAAATTAATAATCCTTGTCATTATCCCTTGCGCCTGCATCACCTCCTCTGATCTGAGGATCAGCTGGACAGCACAAGTCAAGATGTCAGACATCTTGTTCCTCTGGAAGGCTCAAAATAACATCTTTTCAGTGATGGAGTATGCTTGCTGATCATCCAAGTTACTGAGAGAGGACAAAGTGGTTTAAGTTTTGGACAGTTCCTAGACTCCTGTGACAACTGGGACCACTTCAGTCTTTTCTCTTTAGTTTTGCTGGTCTTTTTAAAATTTCCTGCTTAGAGGATTTAAAAACTTGCTGCTGCTCTTTTAAAAGTCAAGCCTCTGATCAAAATCTAAGTACGCTATGATCTGAGAGGAGGTCATACTCTTTCCATCAAATCAGTGGTTGCACTGTACTGGTTTCTCAAACACTTTGGGTACAGGAGGCCTTACAATCTATTTATCATAGAGAGTTCAAGTGCCCCAGCCAGGTGGGCTACAAAAACTTAGGTTCATTACAATCCTCTTTGCTAATCATTTCTATCCCTCTCTTGTTTTCCATATAAGAATTTATTCTCTCTAAAACCAGCTCTTTAAGTACATGCATTTTCTAACACTCAAATCTACACTTATATTTCAATCCTATAAGGGAACATTCTGAAAATGAAATGGCATAAAAAATGAGTTGAAAAGGTCATCACATCCCTAAAATTCTATTTGCTTACGAAATGCTAACAGACGGTTTTGGACCTGACAGGACAAATCATGTCGTGGTTGCTCCAGGAAATTTTGCAGTCACCACCACTGCCTATGAGCCCACTGTAAGCTTGCACAGATTTTCAAAACAAGTTTCCTCTTTCAACTATTTCAGAGTATGGGGGGAAAAAAAAAAAGAAAAAAAAAGCACTACTCAAAAAAGAAATGTTAATGTGCTACTGAAAAGTCCATTTGACTTAAATACCAGGAAAATTCCCTAGAGAAGGCTGACTTGCCATCTATTTTTTTTTCAATTGCCATCAATAAAATTATATCTGTATTGCAAATATTTCTCTTACATGGAAATTAATAGAACTTGCCTTCTCTCAAGTAGAACAATTAGTCCATTCAGAAAAGGTGCATAACTTCTAATAGCAGTTGGAAAGTGTTTATACCACAGTTTTATACACTTAGGGAGGAATAATTAACTGCTCAAAGCACACAGTGGAGGACATCTTGCTAGATATCACTTCTGTTGGAAGAATCTGGTAGTTACATTGGATCATAAATATTTATTTAATAATTCTTTCTTTGTTTTAGTACCATACAATAAAAAATGGGGATGTATCATTTATAGGAATAAATATAAGCTGAAAGATAAGTGAAGTATCTCTATTCAGCACTGGTTAAGCCAGAATTCCCATCAAAGTATATTTCAAGAAAAACCTAGGCCACATGGAAAGAGAAGAACAGCAATCAGGAACCTAAAAAATACCAGATAGGAAGAAAGACAGACACAGGACTACTTAGCTTTAGGAGTGTCCTAGGTTACAGTGTAAGATGTGCCCCAAAAAATATTCTATCACCATCTCCATGAGCTGTTGAGACCAGGTAGGGTGGTGCTCCCTGCCTCCTCCCTCTGGACTATCTTCTGTTAATGGGCCCAACAATGCCTTCTGCATGACTCATCAATAACTCGCTCCTGGACTATCTCCTGTTAATGGGCCATCAGCCATGACTCATCATCCCATTGTGAGATGTTCCACCCAGAGGGAGGAGCCAAGCATTCCTACCTGGGTATAACCAGGGGTTTGGAGCAGCACAGGCAGCCCTTACCCACTGGACTTCCAGAGGACAAGAGCTACTAGACCTTTCTGCGGGATCACTGCTTCCAACAAGACCGCTTCATCTGGACTGCTACCACCACCCTAACGAACAGGGTGTCAGATTGTATTCTGCTTCTGTCAGTGGTCTCTTTTTGTACTATTGCATTTATTTGTTTTTCCTATTAAATTGTATTTCTGACTTGGAGCCTCTCACTGGTTTTGCTTTCAAACCAGCACAAGGAGATCAATGGAAATGTACTAGTGAGAGAGAGACTTACTGGATTAGAAAGGACTGCTGCAAAGAGGAAGAGAGGGATTAATTTGTTCTGCCTACCCACTATGGACAGGTCAACAAGAAGCTGTCTTAATCACAGGGGGAAAAAAAAAGGAGATTTGTGGTAAACAAAATTTTGCATTAGTGAAGATAGTGAAGGACTAAAAAACGTGGAAAATACTTTTGCCAGTGGCCCTTGAGAACAGGTTAGACAAACACCTGTCAGGAACACCATCAGAGTACAGGCCCAGACACAGATGACTTCATGTGATTCAACAGTATCTCCTGATTTTCCGCATACTCCTTTTTCCTATTCAAAGTGTTTTGCAGAATGTATCTGTTACACATTGCAGCCCGTCTCCACTTTTTGGCCTAGGGTAGTACAAGTGTTCATTCACTCACTGAAAGCTGTAGCAAGGAGAACCACAAGGTCTGAGGACCAAAAAACAGTGTCTAGTTTTAGCTGAAATAAAATCTATTGGATTTAAAAAAAAATAATTCTAGAAAGTACCTGAATTCGTGAGGGGGGAAAAAGTAATATAAAGAATGAAGTGATAACTTAGGAAGTACAATTCACTATGAGATTTCTTGAGAGCTGGTAAAGGCCTGAGAATATTCTTGCTAAACCAAAGCTATGCATTACTGTGGCTGAGAAGCAATACATCAGACTTGTCAACTTATGCAGTATACTGTGCTTTATTTCTCTTGCAAAAAATTTGAAAAGCTATGTAAATTCTAGAAAGACATACACAGCATCTGGCACCTGACACTTACACGCACTTACCAATTGTACTTAGGGACTGAAATAAAGAAAGTTAAGAAAGAGAAATTTCAAAAGTGACAAAGGAAGAAGACAGAAATATTTGTATGCCCTATCCTTCTTTGGGTTCATTTGTCAAAGGAATCACTACATTAAACAGATAATCTGACTCCCTTCTCAAAGTGTTTAAGAATTTGTTCATCCCTTCCACATGATTTAGCAGCTCTAGCACTTATTCGTGGAAGGAGGAGGTGGCAGAGAAGCAGGAGTTAAGGAAAAGGTTTATCAGTGGTAGCACTAATAATTATGGGGGCAGATGGTGCAAATACTTTGGTAATAAATAGTAATTATTTGAAGCGTTGCACACAGGCAAGAAGTCTCCAGGGGTATCTATAAAAATAGCTGTTGCACCACTGCACTGGTTAACCTCTTACTTCCAGTATGTTATCTACCTTTCAGTAAGAACTAAAAAACAACAGGATTCCTACAGGCTCCAGGTGTATGAACATTACAAAGTTTCAGGCAACTACACACAACAAACCTGGAAAGTGAACCAATATTACAGCTGGACTGCTACTTATGCTTATTTTATGTTAAAAGCTTGCTACATTTTAAGCATAGTTTTGTTTAATATCTCAAGAGATATGCATCCACTTGATTAAATAGTCTCTAAAAGTGTGAAACCTTATGGGATTCTTTGTGCAGTCAAGAAATTATCCAGGGTAGAAAAGACTGAAGGTTTGATCCCAAAGTATTTTTTCTTCCATTCTAGAGATAAATTGCAGAATGGGGTAACAGTTCTAGTCCAATACTATTATCAGCATATGAAACTTCATCTACTTTTGTGAAGGACAGGGTCAGATAACATATTCATAAAGAGTAGTAATTTACACCTCAGTCTCACCAATTTAAAAGACGAGTATGAGGCACAGAGTAAGTGAATAGCTTAATTCTATTGCTGGAGCAAACGTAGAAGCAGCACAAGTGGAATCCTAGACAGGATGGCAAAAGCACGAGTGTATCTCAGCCAGCCCTCCAGCACAAACCTACCCTCTGACATGGCTGGTGCCAATACAGCAAAGCACAGACGCGCACCTCGTTCCCTGCTGCAGGGAAGGTGGTGTTTACACCTGGCACACAGGAGCTGGTAGCAGAGATGACAATGTTTCTGTTACCTAGCAGAGACTCATTTGGTGACCACATTCAGATTGAGTTCGACTATTCATTTTTCTCTTGCATAAAACGGGAAGTACAGACAGGGCACTCACTTCCCCTCTCGTAAGGAATTTCCCTAAAGGCCCATGTACATATAGATATGTATACCCATTTCAATAAACCACATTTCCTCTGCTGAGTATATTTTCTCTCTATTTCCATTCCAACCGGTTGAATGGGTTGTCAGTCACTGTTTGGCTAACCCTGATTTGTCCCAATATGTAAATTAGATTTCCCCCCCTTACTTTAATTCCCTAGAGTGGTGTTTTTCATGTATTTAAATAATTTTTCTACTTATTACATGGACAATGAATCCAGACCTGGGCATTTGCCTATGCTAATAAATATATAACAATGAAATGAAGATAATTAAATACTAGTGCTAGTGCACTGACACGAGGAAAGAAGTTCATTGAGAGTTCTAAGGTTTACTAATGATGTATTTAGGAAACATGTGGACAAACTGCGAAACTGAAGGTTAAAACATCTTTGAATCTTGACTAAAATCAAACTATGCAAAAATCAAATCAAACCCAAATAAGCAGCATGTAATACACAGTTACTGTACTACACCAGAAGTAATTGCTAAGGCCAGTCAGTAGTCCAAGCAGGATCAGCCCAAGCCATAGGACATCACGCACCGCATTCACCAGTTTACTTCCAGGTAGCAGAGCAGATGCAATCCATTCATAAAATCCTCTACCCAGTGAACAAACTTTCTGGTCTGAATTCCAACCTTGACTACATTCACCTGGCTTCAACTGCACCACAGTTCTGTTTACTGCCACTGATTACAGGAAGAAAACATTCAGCCACTTCACTAGCACAAAGAACTGTTGAGAAGCAGCATCAGTTTGGTTTTAAATTACATTTTCATGCAATAGTACTTAACCAGTTTCTCTGAAGTCCAGGATTATCAACACTCAAAGGAACAATGATAATGCTTTATTTCTTCAGTCAAAACCATACCACCTCTTCGGCTTTCTCACACCAACTTTGTGACAATCTGCTTACAACTGCAATATCTGAACAGGCTTTCCTAAATGGAAAATCCTCACAGATTTAGCGTTTTTCTGAAGGCCACTCTCTAGGCCCCCAATATATTTCTTTTGCATTGTTAAGGCTACTACCTCTGAAATTAAGGCCACTGGAGTTCTGTTTGTTTGATGCTTTGCTATCCTTGGCATGGAGCTTAGGGAAGCTTTCTCACCTCAGCTAAGAAATTTACACTAAAACTGGTATGTGTTTGTATTATTGGTCAGCAGTTATCACATTATCTGAACCAAAACAGAGGCCAACATAGGTGTACCCTGCAACACTGTGCTTTTTGCAGTTATTTTCTCACATACAGGCAATGATGCAAGAGGAAACAGTGTGAGCTTGAACCCAGACCCAATGTAACTGTGCTGAAAAAAAAAAAGTAGAAACAATTCCATAACATCTGGGTGGAAGATTTTTATTACTATTATCCACAGATAATTCCACAGTGGGATACGAAAGCCAATATTTAAGTGACTTTCAGGTATCTCTCACAGAATTAATCTCAGAGAAATAGCCCAATGGACAAATACTGAAGGTCAATTTTTTTGTTGTTAAATAAGCAGGTATATAAACAGCATTAGACAAGCCTTGTTTAGGAAATGTAAGTCAAACATAAGTCAGTAGTTAAGTAGCAGTGTGTTGAACAGATAGACTCAGAAGTCTTAGAGGAGACAGCATTTCTTGGCATCCTGAACCACTTGGCAAGTTACAGTGGAGGTCTTCTCCAAAGTGCAGAGCTTCTGAGAAAGTGAAGCTACGCAGTATCTGGGGAAAAAGAATTTCTGCTGCTTACAGACCACATTGTTGGGTGGCATTAATGAAGCTTGGTGATAGCAATCTGCTGGGCTCACACATCAATCCTAAAAATGCAAGTAATATTAAAAGCTTTCCATTATCTATCCCAGCATGTACTTTTCTGGCCTAGCTTGGCCTGCGCTCCATCTCATGTTAGTGGCTTCCAGCCCTCGCAAGGGAAAGCTAGACTTTTTTCATGTTCAAACACGTGTCAGTGTGAGAGGTGTAGAATAGATATGTAATTAATCCAAATATGTGTGGGGTGATACAGCCCAATATCTAGACCCCTGTGTGAAACCCACTGTCAAGATCCATTTACAGCTTAAGTGTCAAAACAGACAAAGGAATTGAAAGAACACAGAAGCACTACAGTATGGACTGGAAAGAGTCATGTAGGTACTCAGTGTCCACGTGAACTTAAGCCAAGGGAGTTTGTGGGGATGTGTGTGCATGTATTGCTCGATCAATGCTCTCAGCTTGGGGCAGTTGACTTGTGAGACTGGATGGAAGAGGCAGGAAGTCCAGTGCAATTATTCCAGGTTTCCATCATTACTACGATGATCATGCTTCTCCCTCTCTCCCCTCAGATGGATTTAGAATAGCCACCTACAAACTTCTGTGTAGCAGCAAAGAACTATAAAGGTTCAGCTACGTTCTGAGCTAATCCCATTACTACTAGAGACATTTCTGTGCAAGTGAAAAACAGGATGGCTGGCAGAAAAGAAACACTGTCTACCACCACTATCATACATCTTGTTGAATTTGCCTCACTAATACCAGGGCAGATTGTGTAAATTACCTGCCTAGGGCCTAGTAAATTTGGTCTCTCAAGTTTATAGTTTGCTACAAACACTATCTTGATGAATCATGTAGCAGTTCCCTAATCCTGCTCTGTTCATTCAGAGGATAAGCACTAGATACTAATTTTTTAAGGTTCTTTACCTAAAAGCTTCTAGAGGGCCAAGTCCATCTTTAATGCACTTTGTTAGTTCATTCCTAAAATCCAAACACCTGACCCATTGAAGCAGGTTAGAGATGCCCTTGAACCCTTTGAATAATCACATTATGCACCTGACTTGGTTTATTTCCACTTCTATCAAGAGCAGTAAATCAACAGCTTCCATTATCAGCTGAAAATACCTACTAGCATCCTGGGATCTCAAAGATTCAATTCTCAATACTCTCCTTATACTTACTTTACAACATTCGTAAGAGTTAGTTCAGTATCTTGTAATCCTCACCTACTTTTTGATATTTGGTATTTCATTTTAAAGTCCCGGCTTTGGGAGTCTGGTAGCTTCAAGAGAAATCATATCCCTAGATGTGACTTTATACTGTGAATTAAAGTGAGTTTAAAGAAAAACTGAGAATATAAATCTTAACAGTTCTGAAAAAATAGAAGCCAAGTAATAAACAAACATTTACTACTACTTAAAAAAGAAAAGAAAAAATATGGTCTCACATCCCTCTTGATTTAAAGTCAGTCTTGTAATGTGAATTGGCAGGGTTCAAACTCTCAACACTAAGAACTGCCCTTTCAATGAATTCACATCCCATGAATTTGGATCCATATTTAAATGCACAATAGAAATTCAAGCCTGAACAGCTAAGTGAGTACAGCCGCACTGTGAAGAGATAAGCTATGAATGAATAGCTTAATTGGACACTTGCAAAATTAACTTGTCAAAAGTAATTACTCTATACATGATCCAACTGGAAATGTTTTATATCAACCACAATTTGAAAGAGTATTTATGCTATTCCTTGGCATTTAAAAGATACATTTACAATATGCTGATTATTTACTAAGCTACTATCATGCATTTGCAAACCTTTCAAGCATTCTGGTAAAAAGAGACAACAAACTCATTTTTGTTCAGTTCCAAGGAGATTACCAGATACTCTGACTGTATTTTTTATGAAAATTCTAATTCTTTCTTCTCCTTGTTAAGAGTAAAATCATCCTGGCTAAAGGTATATGTTTGTTTTCTGTGTGTAACAATAAAAATGGATTTAAAATTAAACAGCTGGAGATTGAGAAAGACCAAGTAAACATCATGACACGTAAGACACACAAGCAAGCGTCCGTATTTCAGAAGACTGTAAGGGGAAAAAAAACCCCACGAAACCAGACGTGGTCTGAGAAAGAAGAGTCCAAGAGGAAGTAAAAATCTCTCCCTCTCAGGACCTAAAAGAATCAGCAAGCTTTGGATAACCCATATAGAAGTAATAAAATGCTTCCTGAGCTACACAGTTCCCATCTAGTACCATGAGACAGGAGATCATAACTGGAAAAATAGAATGTGTTGACACACAGATATATTTCTTTCAGCCATGCATAAGGCAGCTGCATATCTATTCAAAATAACGCGTCATTGAATTTCCATCTCAGTAACACAGGAAGCAGTAATCCAAAGTGTCCCTTTGAGGCCAGGTACGTCAGGTAACCTTCAGATACACAGTTGCCACACCAGGCCTGGCCTAGCAGAAAGGTTCTTCTGTACATGCAGCAAGAACACAAGAATTGTCTAGTGACCTGGCAGAGTATCTCCTCTCCTCGTACACATACTACCCTGATGAAAAAGGCTTCCTATGTCAGCACTCATGCATTGCCTTAATCTACACAGTAGCAGAAAAAGACAGAAGAGAGATCAAAAGCACTGTTAGAACAAAAGCCAGCAATACATTCTTATGCCATTACCCCTACTTTTGGCCACTACAGTGAGCATCAGCAGGAAGAAGATATTTCTAGACAGAAAGCTGTGCTACTATACCATAAATACTAACATCTAGAGAGGAAAGAGAAGGACATATGGCAAAGCTGGAAAGGTTGGTCTCTAAAGTCCCTTTGGTGAAGTTGTTATTGCAATTATCTAACACATGCTACCTCCTTTGGGTTTGCTTTAGCAACAGTTTGGGGAGTCAAACACGAACTCGTACTCAAATCCCCCAGAGCTTTGTTTGAACAAGGCCTGTAGAAGCAGCCCTTTGACACAGTCTAAGTATCCTGTGCTGCTGTGAATTCCCTGCACATGCTGCTATCCTGGACAAGGCAAGGAGGAAATACAAACTTTGAAGATCATCCAATGTATTAAAACTTAATGAGCCATTGCCCCAATATGTGCAAAGCACACAATACCTCTTACATGCTGGCTTCAGACTGCAATTTACTAATCAGCTACTGAAGCTGAAGCACACCTCAGTCCCAAAGCAGTTACTGACTGATTGGTTAATAAAAGTTTCTACAGAGAGAATTTCACTTCCATAATGGAAGAATTTCATCTAATCTGAGATGATGAAATCACTTGCTGAAGCACTTTAGTCCTAAAGTAGTTACTGATTGACCAGTTAATAAAAGTTTCTGTAGAGAAAATTTCACTTCCACAATGGAAGAATCTAATCTCATCTAATCTGAGGTCATGTAAAAAAAAAACCCTCAAACCAAAAAAAAAACCACAAAA
>WEIT01034753.1:30033-42460 GCA_013389985.1 Dryoscopus gambensis
GGTGCCGGGACGGCGCGGGAGAGGGGTTGACAGAGCTGGTTCTGTCCTGGGGCATCCTGCCCTCGGGGCGGAGCCGCGGGGTCGGGTGTGGGGATCCGGGCTTGGGCACGGGAGCGGCGGTGACAGCAGCGGGGTCCGGCGTGAATTCCGGGTTCTGAGCGGTGTAGGGCACGCACAGCTTGCTGGCAGCGCCTGCTCAGCACGCGTTTATCTCGCACGCTCCCCAAAGCGCACACGGTCATTGCCGCGGCAGTGGGGCCGTGACCCTTCGACACGCTGGGCCGCGATAAGAGCCCGCAGCTCAGGAAGCCTGAGCGCTCACGTGTGCCGAGAATGAACAGCGAGGGCTGCACCAGCTTTCATGAGCGTGTTTTCAAGGGTTGTTCTAGACCAAAAGAGGCTTTCTCTTCCAGTGGAGTATTGTGAGATTTGGGCAGTGTGCCTGAAACAGAGCATTTCATTTCTGCTGCAAGTGAAAGTCATGGCCTGAACAAGTTCTCCTGTTCTCTGGTGAGCCGGGAGTTTCTCTCTGCGCAGCTGATTACTTCAAGAAAGTTGTGCAGACACCGGCAGAAGTATGCTGCTGATTCTTTAGAGACACAGATAAACATAGTCCTTGAACAAACATGGCAAGAAGCTCCAGGTGCCTCATCAGTGTTGTTAGCAGGATTGAAGGACTGACTCGTGCACGTACCTTCTTCTCTGAGTGTAAGCCAAGACGCTGATTAAGCAAAGCCTGGTGTAATTTTTAACGCCGTGATATGACAGAAAGACATTCCTGAAGACTACAGGAAACAGTAGAATAAATTTGCCTCCAAAATGTAAAAGAAAGCCCACATTATTTCTTAAACCTTGAGGCATCTGTATGATTAGTTGAAAATACCAAAGAATAATACTATTTCAGTAAAAGAAAAATTATTAGCTCCTTTAAACATCTGAACCATAATCTTTTATGATGATACTCTTCTTCCTAAAGCATCATTATAAGTGGCATCTGCATCACTAGTTTGGTGTTTGTAGGGGTGCCCTCAGCTGTTGGAGGGCAGATGGAGGACTAAAATCTTGGCACTGGAGAATGTTCACCTTTGGAAGGAGCACTGTACTTGATATATTTGTTTGATGTTTTTCCACAGCTTGCTTATCTCCTATAGCTATCTGGGTACTCATACTGCTGAAGTATTCTGCCATAGAAATGTGATTCCATCAGTGAAATATTATTTTTGCCACTTCATTTGTACAAGGCCAGATAATTACTTACAGAAACTGTCAAGCAATTCATACTGTAAAGGTGACCTTTTTCTCTTGTCCATATAAAGGTTATGGATGTGAGAATTGCAATTACTTTTTAGATGATATGGAGAAGCTTTATCCTGCGGAATACATTCAGAGAACAGTAGCTCTCTAGCTGAAATGATGATTTCTCTATTACCAGATTACTAATGTTTATGCTAATATTCTACTAACGCTGCTCTGGAGAGCCACCTTTCCCAGCATGCAAGTGTCTGTCTGACAAAGAATACATAATTTATTATGCCACCTGTCTGTTGGAGATTTATCAAACTACCTGAGAAGTAATTCATATTTATGATGATTTGGGGATTTTCACGAGGCAGCAAATTAGGGTTCATCCAGCATGCAAGTGTGCCTCATTAATTTCTCTGAGATTTCTCATGTAAGGAAAAGTTAAAAGTTTCAAACCATTACATTTTTTATGACATTCTTTTTTGCATATAATGAACACTGCCATATAGTCCCTGTATCCTCTGTTCTCCAGTATCACAGCACAGCCTTTTCCATTACAGTGTAGATGTATTTGCAACATTGTTTACAATGTCTTTACAATTATGATTTAATTTTTGTTAATAAATTAAGCATTCTTAATTCTTCTGTTTCTAGCTGTTCATGGTTTTTATTGTAATCTAAATTGTTTCTCCCTTCTCTTTCCTTTTTAGCCTTGCTCCATGGATACCAGTTGTGGGTCTGGAAATTCATGCACAGATCAGTTCCAACTCAAAACTCTTCTCTGGTTCCCAAGTCCAGTTTGCGGCACCTCCCAACTCTTTAGTATCTTTCTTTGATGCCTCTTTACCAGGAACTTTACCAGTAAGTTAAGCTACAATTTTATTTATGTCAGGATTAATGTCAGACAACTTTGCATATGTTTCTAATATTTTATTCTTCTCAGGATTTGACTATAGTCATATATATGACTACTTTTCCTTACTGTTCTGATTTCTGTTTGTTTCATAACATGAGATGCCTAGTACTGTTTCTTTTCAACATCCTCGCTCCCTAGTTACTGCCTCAGATACTTTATATCCCCTGCAAAGGGAAAAAATCAGGAGTGTCTCTTCAACGTAGTGAATGGATTGTGGTATTTCTTTGAGGCCAGACTGGGTGTGTTTCGTTAGTATGCCACACAGGAAATTCCTTAAATATGAGAGATGCTTAAAGCCCAGTGAGAGAAGAACATCTTAGATTTCTGAGTGGCCATTTGATGTTATTTTGCCATATGTTTGTTTATGTAGCTGTCATTTGCCATTTGGAATGTCTCACTGTGGAGTTACTTTGCTTCCTGAGCAGAAAGTCTCCAATTTAGGAAAATGTCAAGCATTCCTATTTCCAGAGCAAAGTGATTATTAAAAAAAAGTAATCTGTGTGAGACATTGTGGATTAATAGGTCAAAATAACTAGCTAGCACTTAGCAATAAGGTTTATTAGTGAAAACATAATAAGTGTTTGAATTCACAGCTTAGTTATAACTGTGATGGCTATGACAGTACTGCTGTAGAATTCTCTGAGAACCTAACAAGTTTAATTACAAAAATAAAAGTTAAAAAATTATAACATAAGCTCTTACAATACAGTGAAAATAAATATTGAATAGACTTAGCATTGCCACATGCAACAAGTGTGCAGAGACTGTAATGGGGCCTAATTATTTAATGCAGAAGTGTTTCACTGACTATATTCATTAAAGTGCAGGTTTGAATTCCAGTTACAGAAATGTATTTTTAAATCTAGTTGAAGCTTTTCCTCACCATAAAACAGCCTCAAATAATCTTTTAAAATTGAGAACTAACTTGTGGCTGGATTTCTAGGGTCTTGATATATGTCATGATACTTAAAAAGAGAAATTACTTGATTATTAATATTTTTTTTTAATTTCTGTATTTGCAAAAGTATTGCAAACTAGGGAGGTGAAGTTTAGATGCTGATAAAATTTGGACTTCACTCGGGTTGCAGCAGCAATTCAAAGCTGAGTTTCAGATCTAACTATATGGAAATTCTGAAAACTTCCTGGAGATAATGAGAATCTTATGCAGTCATTTGGTTTTAGAAGAATCTAGCTAGACTTAGACAGAAAATTAGTTCCTTTCATTTGGGAGCAGGGCTAGGTTAGGTAGTCATAAAATCCAAAAGAATTGAAGATTCTGGTTTTAGACCTTATACTTAACCTTCTGTTAATGCACAGAAACGCTCTTAAATTGTCTAATGCTTATCTTCAGTCAAGTAGAAAAGCTGTTACTGAGTGAACAAAAATGAGTATTTATGAGGAGTTTAATTTTTCTGTATGTTACTATTTATCAAGGGTGCAGTGTGTGTGTGTGCGTGTATTTTTTCTTTATTAATGAGGCTTTAAAACTAGGTTCGGTATGACCTCTGTGAGGAGACCCCAGTGCATGTGGGCTTTGATGGAGAATATAACTGCAAGAATTAAAAATCCAGAATGGTTAGGTTAATTGTAAAGTAGTGATGGTATATTAGGTTCTACCAGCTGCTTTTATCTATACAGAGAGAAGAAAGATTTTTCTTACTGTAGTACTGGTGAAAATAGAGTTGAAAGTGGATGTAATAAAATACATGTTCCTACATGTTGGAATGTGATGCAAAATCCAGTCAGTTGTCATAGCTTTATTTTCCCATTGTACTTGCTGCACAGGAATTAATGTGGGAGACCAGCATTTGTTCTGGAATCAGTTGGGCTTGTTTTCTATATGTAAATTTGTACATGGCAATAGTATCTGAAGCAGAATTGGATTTTGGTAAATTTTGAAAGATGGAAGGTCCTTTTTGAAAATTTGAAATATTTGTTGAATAAACCCAAACAAACAAAAGCCGTTTTAACAAATATTAGGTTATTACCTAATAAGACTACTTAGAAGGTAAATATTCAGCCTTTCCTTTGCACTCCGTTTTGTTGAGAAATGAAAAAAATAGCAGCAAGGTTTTTATACAGTAGTTGTGCTGTCTCTAGAAGAGAATGATTGCTGTTTTAAACTGAGAACTATAGGGACAGTTTTCAGTGTCACAGGGACTTAAATTTACAGTGTGACAGCGAGGTGGTTGTAATAGGGACCCGTGCTAGTACTTGCTCCTTCACAATGGGACCAGAAATGATGGTGCTAAAGGGAGCTTTTCAGGTTGCTGTGCATTTCTGGGTCACCAGTAAGTGTTGGTGTGAGCCTTTGCTCTGCTCTGCACAGGAGAGGTGAAACTAGAAGAATGTGTTTAAGCTCTCCTCCATCTTTCCTCCTTATATTTGCTTCCTCTAAGGTTAATACAGCTTATTTTATGCTTCTGCTGCAGGTAGGCCTTGGGAGGGTCATCATAGTGGAAGTGGCATAGCTGTTTCACTGTGTTGCTCTCATAAAGTGCCTCTGAGAGACAGCTACAGGCAAGAAGAGCTATGCAGGTGCCCTCCTATATGGCATGAGATGGAAAAAAAATTATTGTAGAGTCATAGAATTATGGGATGGTTTGAGTGCAAGGGACCTTAAAGAGCATCTGGTTCCAGCCCCGCTGCCATGGGCAGGGACACCTTCCACTAGACCGGGTTGCTCAGAGCTCCATCCAGCCTGGCTTTGAACACTTCCAGGGATGGGGCATCCACAACTTCTCTGGGCAGCCTGTGCCATTCCCTCAACACCCTCACAGTAAAGAACTTCTTTGTAACATCTAATCTAAACCTGCCCTGTGTCACTCTAAAACCATGTCCTATCATTACAGGCCCTTGTAAAATGTCCCTCTGGCTCTCTTGTAGGCCCTGTTTAGGTACTGGAAAATGCTGTAAGGTCTCTCCAAAGTTTTCTCAATGCTGGCCAACCCCAACTCTCTCAGCCTTCATAGGAGAGGTGTTCCAGCCCTCTGGTCATCTTCATGGCCCTCCTCGGACTCTCTCCAATAGTGTCTCTCTTATGTTGGGGGTCCCAGAGCTGGATGCAGCACTCCAGGTGGGAACTCACAAGAGTGGAGTAGAGGGGCAGAATCGCCTCCCTTGACCTGCTGCCCATGGGGCTTTGGATGTAGCCCAGAACATGGTTGGCTTTCTGGACTCCCAAGTGTGCTTTCCTGGCTCATGCTGAGCATCTCCTCAACCAACACTCCCAAGTCCTTCTCCTTGGGGCTGCTCTTAATCCGTTCTCTGCCCGGCCTATATTGGTGCTTAGAACTACCCTGATCCAGGTGCTCTCCTTTCTTTGGGACTGCATCTGACTATATGCATTTCATTTCATGTAATGAAATTTGCAAAAGCCTGGGGTTTTTACCTTCTGAATGGACTTGGCCATGATCTTGGCTTGGTATCTTCAGAAGACCTATTATAAAGGAAGTATTATTCTATACATAGTAGCAAATAGTGCATTACACCTGCAGACTGGACTAAAATTTTTCTGAGGATCCATAAAGGTGGTTGCCCTCCCAATCCGATTTAGCTTCTGAAAATTCTGAGAGGCTTTATAAAGGGTTTTAAAGCTAAAACTATGCTCACAGAAAAAGAATCCATGATTATCTATTTTCATGATGGAGGTGGCTGACTAAAAGTTAATTATAGCTCAGCCACAGAAATAAGATAGTAGGTCTAGCAGCTAAAGGCTGAAACCTTTTTGTCGATGCTTCGTCTTTGCCGCACATTTTACATTTGTCTCCTGCATGAGTGAAGTGAAACCATGATCCTATTGTAGGCAATCCTTTGTAGGCAAGTATATAAAGAAATAATCTAGGATTTACATAACCAAGGTTTAAATTAATAAGATTTGAATGAATATTAGCCCTACAGTCTTAAATATTTTGAGTTTTTTGATATCTTCTCATGCATTTGAATTTCATTCTCCTTGTGGTGTGAGCAGGATCTGTTTTATCTTTTTTCTACAACAGACTTTTCAGAAACACTTGGTAATGATCAAGCTCTTTTTCCAATGAGGAAAAGTTAAATACCTTCTGACCTCAGAAGAAACAGAGTAAGATCTGTGTTGAGCACTCCTGCAGAGTGTAATGTGAGATGCACGGTTTTATCTGAACATACAAGTTTTTCCTTTTCCCTCTGTAAACAGTATAGAGGGACACATTTTAGTCCTGCTTTATCTTCTCTCACTCGTGTAATGACAATTGGGCAACCAGATCACTCCTTTTCATGGAAGAGAGCAGTGCTAGAGCAGCTTTAGCCCTTGTTCCTTCTGGCATTGCACCTCTGGCACCTTCAGCTCCAGGCTCGGGCTTGTCCAGAGCTGGCAGATGCCGGCGCAGCCCTGCGCAGTCACTGAGAGCACGTCTGTCAGGCTGTTGCCTTGCAGTGCTGGGCTGCTGAGGTGGCTGCCCAGGCATGTGACAGGGCTAATACCCCGTTTGGGATTGTAGAGGGTGTTTCCATCTGTTCTTGGCAGTGGCAGGTACCCAGTGTTCTTCCAGATGTTTTGGGTGATGGATGATCAGACTTAAATAACATCTACAATTCATCAGAATATACAGGATTTATCTGATGCATTTCCTTTCAAAGGCTCTGAGAGGTTTGTGTGAGATTTTGGTGGATCTGTCTGTCAGCTATTCATACTGGAACAGAAGCAGTGTTTGAGACCAGAATTTATACTTTACAGCTCAAAACTAGATTTTTTTGATATCCCGTGCCTGTTAAATCTGGTGATTGCAACAGCTGCTTTACCAACTTGTGATTTCAGTTTTGTTTTGACATTCCTGCTGGCATGCATGTGAATTTACTCCCTTCTTGTACTACTTTGTTTTGAAAAAAGCCTGCTTCTTAGCTTGACTTTTGGGAACTACAGTTTTAATTGCATGTGCTTTTCATGGGGAACTGAACTATCTTCTGATCATTGCATGGTTGTTTTTTTAGCTTCTATTACACAAATTTTCTTCTTTTCTTTGAAACCATATGATGGCTAGGTTTTGTATCCATGAGCTCTCCTCTAAAAATAAATCAGTGGCAATGCCTGATGAAAAAAGTGAGTTCATGCTTGTTTTAAACCATTTGCCTATGTTTAGGTTCACTTAAACTCTTCATTACTTATTTCACTAAAACTGTTGTAATTGTACTTAGGCAAAAAAAAGAAGACCTTTTTTTTTTTCCTTAGAATTTGATTGTACCTTTCTGTTGCAGTCCTTTCTTTCCTGATAATATTTGGGTTTGTGACATGCATTCTATCGACAGTGCTTAAGAATCTTTTCTTGCTCGCACAGTCCCAGCTTGCTGGGCTTGCAGTCCAGAAAGCTTCTATAAAGAAAATCTCACATAATTTAGAAAAAGAGGAGAGGAGTGAATTAGGCTTTTAAAACATTGCTCCCTGAGGATACCTTTGTGGTTCATAGACCCTTAAATGTCCAAGTTCATGGTGCATTAAAGGCTGCCTACAGAATTTCAAACTATTAATCAGTTCAAAGCTGTTGTACTGGTCAGAAGAGGCCTTTGAAAGATGAGTCATGCTGGCTTCAGGTGACTCTCAGGACTGGGTTATGGTGCAGGTTGTTTCTCATTCTATTTCTTTACATTCCTTAGGATCATTCACAGTCCCGGGGTTACCTGTGGAACCAAACTCCTTCACTGGGGTCTGAGAAATGTAATACTTCCTCCATTACTGCAGTTGCTTAGGTCAACTTTATATCATACTTAGGCCATTTTTTCTGGAGATGCCTCTGCTTTTGTGTATTGAGGAATTTGGTGACATTTCTTGCTCCTCTCTCACGCTTTGAAGGAGTCCCTTGTAACATTTTCTCTCACTATTTGCTGTGTTTCCTGTATGTGTATTTCTGACACTCGTTCTGGGTGTTTCAATCTTTTTTGTCAAGGCTAACAATTCAAGTAGGGCTGTCTCCTTAGCACCTCAGTAACTGTTGAGCTCTCTGTTCTTGTTGGCTTTACTGTTCATCCTTAACAAGTCCCTCTGGCTGATGCAAGCTTGCCAGTTAAAACGGCGTTGAGTTGATAAAACATCTTATCACCTATTTCAGTAGATCCTTCAATGTATCCATGATGTTGTCTATGTATTTTCTCTTACCTCCTTTTGTGTTGTTTCTTTTTAATCGCTTTACCTTTTGCTTTTGGGGGAGCAGGAATTGATAGTGTCTTGTTTCCTTTCTTTCACACAGTCCTGTTACTGCAGTTATTGTGCCATCTTTGACCCTTTTGGACAGCACAATCACTACATGACATGTTGGTGTCCCCCCTTTCTGAATTCAGGTGGAAATTGCTGCTGAAATGCACATTAGCTTTTTGCAGTAGCTTTTCTCAGTGGGCTGGGAATTTCTTTAAGATGGACCTGAGAGGGAATTTGTTGTTGCAAATTTCTATTACCTCTGTTATCGGTCACTCTAGGTGCTCTGGTGGTGTTTGATTTGAGTTAGTTTTCTCTCAGTATGTAGACAGTCTGGTTCCAGGTGACTCCATTTGAGGAAATCCAAGTACGTTGTATGTATGTGTATGTAAGCAGTGCTCTCTTAAGCAAAAGTTTCATGGTTCTACCAATGTCTTAGCATTTTAACTTTGCAAATGGAGATCTTGCTACCATTCTTCTTCTTAACAATTGTTTCCTTGAAGAGTTTTTCTTTAAAAGGTGTTTAGGGAAGCATTGTCCAACAGTACTGACTGATAATTGTCGACTGGATCTTTGTTCTCTTCATGGTTAGCTGTCTGATGTGTAATGTTGCATAACTGTCAGGTTTATGTATTTTGTTTGAAACTTATCTTGGTGCAGTTAGGCTGTAATTGGTTACTGGGGTAAAATTAATTTCTTTCTGTTCTCTCTGATTATCAGTCACTTTGTCACCTTAAATATGACTGATTCTGAGAGGATTGTGTAAACTTCTGCAAGTGATGTTTATTAGTTACCTATGCAGATTTTGCCACAAGGACCATTGTTTTCCATACAGAAATGCTGGTTTTGCAACTTGCTGCCAAGTTCAGCCAGATTTTCCGAAAAAAAAAAAATTTAGGCTTGTAGAGGGTTTTTATGAATGTATTAGCAATTGTATGAAGAGGAAATTATCAGTTTAGTCTTCCCACTGATCTCAGCTTTATTTGGGCTGCTGCTCTTCAGATACTTGTGACACTTTATGCTCATTTTGGGATGTTTGATGAAATGAGGAGATGGGGGAGTCACAGGGAAGAGAGTTTTGGGGTCAATGCTTAGGTAAACCAAACTAGGGCTATTATTTAAAGGAAATTAGTCTCTGTTGGTTCTGCTGCTCCAGAACAACTTTGTTAAAAGCAAATAATTTCAGTTTGCTCTCTCATAATTTCTCTGAAATAATTTCTTAAGAGCTCTTTGCAAGACTTGTTGAATTATGTCGCGTATTGTTTTCCTGAATTAGTATAATCTTTTATCTGTGTGTAAAAGACCACTTCTGGTTTACTCCCAATTTGTATATTGTGCTCTCTTAAGATATCTGGGTCAGACTGCAGGGAAAGAGAGCCGAGGAACACATAAACATGTTTTGGGAGACAGCAGTTGGAGAAAACAGGAATGAGGGAGTCAGAGCAAAGAGCTGAGTGTTTAGTGTGTGTTTAGTGTGGGCTCTCAGACACACAAAGATTGCAAGAAGGAGCAGAGGGGAGGTAGCCAAGGGTTAGAAATAATAGAAAATGACAGTAAATCAGTATCAAAGGTCAGAATTTGTTACAACTCATTAAACCACAAAGCTGACTCCCACTAAGGCTACAAGCAAAGGACCATCTGCAAGGAGAAACAGGACAGGGGTTGGCTTACAAACTATTTTGTCCTAAGTGCTCTGAAGTGTCTCTATTTAAAAAATAAAACAATGTGTAATGTTGAAGAAGGCAGATGATACTTATGTTCAAAAGCCTTTTTTTTGTGAAACTCAGTGTAGGAAGAAAGATCTGAGATGGCTTTCCTCAAACCTCTTGTTGCCTTTGGATTTGATCGTAGTCTGTAACTTAAGTTTTAGCCATTGCTCGGTCTCCTACCTCCAGCAAGCAGTGAAATGTTATCACTGGATCTTCCTGTATTAAATGTGCCCCAAATCAGAGAGCATTAGCAGTGATTCGAATTTCAGCTGGCCTAAGAGAGGGAACATCCTTATGATGGGTCAAAAAACTCCATGTGGCAGATGCAGAAGACTGATGTCAACAAGGAGGGAGAGCATGGATGTTAGAGAGGTACTGGACTTCTTTATGGGAACACCACATAAGCACAGCATTTGGTTATGGATATCATGAACCACTGTATCACCACTGCATTGTCCTGTTTTCTCTGTGGTTTCTCCTGCTTGGAACTGGTTCTGCAGGGTAGAACTTTATTTGGTTTTAGATGCTGCTGATGAGATCAGAGATATGAAGATTACTGGATTGGCTGCTTCCCTACCACCACAGAAGACAGATTTATTCTATTGAGACCATTGAGCACTTTGCCCACACAGTGATCTGAATGGATTTTTCCTTCTGTGTTTCTTTTAGCAACTCCCGTTGGGCTAAGAAACCTTGAGGTCTATCATTATTGAAATATCTTTGTATCTGTTGTTACCTTCGGTTTTTCTTGCTCCCAGGCGTCGGCATTTCTCCCTACTGCTGCTGCATTTCTCTCGTCATCGCTGACACTGGAAGATGCTTCCTCCATCCTAAGCCTCGTAATATAAGCTTTCGGGCTAGCTCTTCAGCTTAGAGAAAGTGTTTGAGTACACCTCCAGTAGTGTGTTTGGGAGCTGGGTACTTCCTGATGTCAGAACTGTCTGGTTTTAAAATATGACTGGAATCAGTGTGTTGCTGCATCGCCACCAGCCAATTTTGCCACTAGACAAGGTTAGCAATAATATATTTTGTATAGCAATGTATGGCTTTGGTCCCAGACTGTGGAAAGGTAAAGTTACAAAGTGCATTAGGTATGCTTAACGCCCCTCGTTGCCTTTGCTGTTTCAGCTTCTGAGTTGTCGTTTTGTTCCCTTAAGCTGGAGTCTCTTTTGATAAAGCGAAGATCTCAATTTAAAATGTGTGATGTTTCTTCCCCTTCTGTCTTGNTGATTGTAACCTGATGAAATAGATGGTTCATTTGGGGAATGGTCTGTTCTTGATTTATTATATGTACATTGTGTACATGCACAGCTACAGTTGGTCCCTTCTCTGTGTGTGGGAGGATGCCAAGGCAGAATGCTGCAGAGCAGTAAATACTCATCTACAGTGTCAGACTGAACAGCCACTATTACACTGGGACTAAGTACATATAAGGGTATTTTATTTTGAAGTTTAACTTATGATTGCACTTCAAAGAACCATATATTGCAGCAATTTGGTACTTTTAACACAGCTAGAATAGTAAGACTGAATATATCCATTAGAAGAAGCAAATAAAAATCAGAGTGAGATGAAATAGGAGTACTTGAAAATGTGATTAGATATATCTGTTGACGTTTCTAAAGATTAGTGCCTGGTCTGCAGAGACCTGGATGAGTACATGGTACTACTTCCTTCTTTCAGATATTATTTTGGGTGAAAAGGAGCTAAAATTAAATGTTTCTTAGGTAAACAGTCCTGTAGTTAATCTGACTAATGCTGGTTTTTTCATGATTGTAAGTAGGACTGAAGGTCTTAAGATAGCCAGGTAATATTAAATCTGCTTTATTAAAATGTGTGACTTAGAATCAAAAACTTAAAAAATTTCTGAGGAATTATTTTGATTTTACTGTTTTTAGTACAAAGAATATTTTCTTCTGTAAGATAGGCTTCCTGGGTGCAAATGTTATTGCAGAGATTGCTGGTTTTTTGTAAAAGGTGGCAAAAATAATCTTCTTCCAGGAGAGTTATCTAGATGTTTCTTCTCCCCCCCCCCATCCTATATAATACTCATGAGCAAAACAAGAAGCTGCATACCTACCTTCTTTAAAATGTAAACATGGTAATTTACTAAATATAGAAACATATATCTTTACTTAAAATTTTGCCAAGTTTCTTTAATATATTAATATAAGGAGTAAACCTGTTGTTGAAGCTGTTAGAAAATTGCTTTTGGTGGGAATTTGCACCATTGGAGGTATTGTATATAGTTTTGTATAGCTATTGAATATTGTATTTGAAACTAAGGTCTTGACTAAACTGAACTTGCAAATAAAGATAAATTTTTAAAAGGATTCTTTCCACTTGTGGACTAGATGTAAAAAATAGACAAGTAGCAGAAAAAGAGAGTTCTTGGTT
>WEIT01034753.1:43414-97814 GCA_013389985.1 Dryoscopus gambensis
ACCACTGAGATCCGTGAAGGAATAGCACGGGAAGTTGAATGAGTAATGGTGCATATACAGTGATTTGGCTACTAGGATCCAGTACACTGGGGACACATACACATCAGAGTCATCTAAATGCTTAGTAATACTACATAAAAAATAATCAATACTTCATGTTTTTATGCCAGTTTTTCCCCAGAGCCACCAAAATGGTTCATGAGCAGCAGAGCAAAAGATTCTCACTGATATAAGTAGTATAGACGTGGGGATTATTTCTTTCACCTCAAAACAGCGTTATCCCTTAGGACAAGGAGTAAGATACACACTACCCTGTTTGAAGTAAAAATTGAAGAGCAATGGAGTGCTATGAAGCTGTCACTGATTGTGACTCAGTAGTTGGGTTTTGTCGTGTTCGCTGACTGCAGTCAGTCACAGCCCCTGCATCATCAGGAACTGTAGCAAGGTACTGGTTCACTGCTTTGAAGCAGTAGTGTTTTGAGTCTACCAGTCCTTATGGAGGCTTAATGGGTTTCTGGTGGTCAGTTTTTAAAGGACTGACTGGCGTGGTCCTCACTAATTTGTAAAGGTGAACAGGATTATGCCATAAGGCTTTAGTAGGATGAAATTTGCCTGCGTATTTAGAAATATGATGATATTTTAAACATTGAACAGTTTGACTAGCACTGTTACAGAATTCCTTAAACAGTAAAAGAAAAAGTGTCTGTACTGTCTGGAAGCATTTAATTATTGAAAACAGAAGCATCTACTATATAATGAACTGCAGTTATGCTACTAAAATAAATTAATATTTTGTAGTTACCAATTTTCTTTAGATTAGTCAGGACTAAGTGCGTTCATTTTGCTGTGGATCAGTATTTCAAAGGGAGATTGTTCTTCCTTTTTTCTTGTCTGGAATTTGCTTTATGTAGCTCTTAAATTTTTTAATAAGTAAAATGTGCCTGAACAGATGATGTGTTCTAGTTAGCCATATATAGCTGCACTAAAGATCTGAAAGTTCCCTTGTTAAATGTCTTAAATATTTAATTTCTTTTCTCTATAAGCAATTTTAAAGTTTCGGTTACATGAAGAGTTACCCATATCCTCTCTTACTATTTTGATTTTTAAAAACTAGGTGAGTAAAATAAAGAGATTAGTTTTCTGGCTGAAGATGTGGGATGATGGGAAATGTACAGCTGCTTAATATGTTTTCAGAAATCAGGCTGGAGAATATAAAAAGTAAATACTGTCAAAAACATGGAAGAAAACATTATTTAAGCCTTTTATGTTCTGGTCAATGCAGATGAAGTCATGTACATTCTTTTACATAATGTGCTCCTTTAATGGTCCTGCTGGAAATAGACTTCTTGGCAGCTGTACAGTGCAGAACAAGATGGATAAAGTTCTGTTCCTGTTTCAAAATGCTGTAAGTGTGAGCATGTCAGAATTGTACTAAGACAAATTCAGTCTTTTTTTCCTTTTCAGTTTCATCCATTTGATGTTAGTTAAACGAACTGTTAAATTAATGAGAGCACATCTGAAAAAAACCATCATTTGTCAGTACTTTTTGGAGTGAAATTTTCTTTCTCCTCTGGATCCTGACCCTGCTGGGGAGATGGAAAGGTGTAGTGCTGAGTGATGGGTCCATGGTGAAAAACTGCATTTAACTCCTTTATTTCTTTGTGAAGGCCTTGCTGGGTCTTCAGATCACATGGCATTCTGCAAAAACCTTAATCGCGTGGGCTTCTTGGGTACTGGAAACGTGTATAGCCGTGGGATCAATTGATGTCTTTTGGGTTCTGTTTTAGCAAAGATGTAAGTGTGCATCATTTTATCCTGGTTAAGCAAAGCATTAGAATCTATGGAATGTGTAGATACTCATAAATTCACTGTGGTTCTGTGGTTACAGGTGTTCTGAAGTGTTCTACTGTAACAGCACTGCAGTCCCTAATGCAAATCCCCTGTGTTTCAAATTCCCAGTATGAGCTGACAGCTGGTTACAAGTCAGTTATCATGTGCTGTGATTTGTCTCTTGTACCCTCAAAGATTTAAAAGCACTGAATGTTTGCAAAAGTAGCAAGCCAGAACAGTGCACACCTCCATATGTGGTATGACAAAATGACTGAATAGCTTGTTATTTCATCTTAAAGCTCTGCAGATTTATAGCTACCACAACTTTAATGATGAATAAGAGCTACCCACACAAAGAAAGAGATCTAATGGTGACTGAAGACAAGAGAAATTGAATATATGCTCCTTATAAGGCAGTGTGTGGGAGACACATTTGTAACATACTGAGTATCTGAGCAAAACCATGTGTCATGTTTCCTTAGGTTCTCAACAGGAGATGTGTAGAAGCAGCAGTGATGACAGGCCTGGCACTCAACTGCAGCATAAACAAGAAGTCCTTGTTTGACAGAAAACACTACTTCTATGCAGATCTGCCTGTAAGTATGCAGTATGGCTGGTCCCTCCTGGGCTGTAGGAAGGACAAGGCTGGAGTACAGATGGCAGCAGGGGAGGAGTGAAGAGATGCTTTTTCTGTTTTCAGTCAGGGCTCTGCTCAGCCCGACAGGATGCTGCACTGTGCCCTGATGGAATAGGCAGCTGTACCCTGGTGCTCACTGATTGAATATGATTGCTCTGATTGCTGACTCCTTGCTTAGCTGCACAATTCCGGTAGCCTAATGTAATTGAATTGGGAGCAGGAGCTGCTTTGTTCCTTAAGTTGTCCATGCCTGGTGTTTTGTGCTAATGGTTTGTTAGGGTAAAAGCAGTCAGATAATAGTCCTTCATTTAAAGTCAGTGTATAACAAACACAGGTTCCAGTGGAATAAACACAGTAGTGTCTTTTCTGTGTGTGCTTAGGGACCTAAAAATATTTAATTTCCCTTCAAAACTTTCTCAGTCATAGTTCTAATAAATGAAAAAACCAAAACAACTGAGAAATCGAGTCTTTGCAATATGGTTTGTTGGTGGATAGATATATTTCATATTGGGTAGAAGGTGCCACTGGCAGTCAAATGCATTTTGCTGCACTTGATATGGATGTAGAAATCCTGAAATAATTTAAGAACCTGGCCTCTGTCCTTGTAACAGGGTGCAGCAGTGTTTGAGCCTCTTTTTCTTTCTAGTGACATGAAACCTTTCTAATTTTTAACTTATTTTTGTATCAGCTTATTTGTACTGAATGTTCAGTTTATCACTAATCTGTCAAAAGGAGGAAGCTATTTTTAGTTTCTGTGGTTTTGGGGTGAAGATCTGATGACATTACAATAAAAATGTGGGTTTATTTTATTTGGGAAAGATCAGGCACGTTAGCTTATCCTCTCTGTGGGTGAGGAGTCTCAGACACCCAGAGAAGCAGAGTGGGAGACCTCTCAGATCCCAGATGAATCTGTAGAGGTGCTGTATGAATAACCAAATCACTTTCTTTCCCACTCTTGTTCAGACATTGAAAATATTTTGAAGCTACACAAAACATTTTCAAGTACAATTGCTTCCTACCTTAGAAAGAGAATTATATTATAGTTGTCCACTGGAGACCTGGATCTCAGAAGAGATTTCTGTTTTATTTTCTTCTAGGTTGGGAACTTGTGGCCCTTCTGTGAAGTTGCTATAACTTTGATTCGGTCTCTAGGGATAACTTTGCAAATATTTGTGAGGCATTAAGAGGCCCTTGTATTGGGAGCTCTGAAGTGACCTGCTGGGAATGTGAAAAGCAAACTTAGCAGTTAGAATTGCCAGTACTTTTTCTTAAACTTGTAGAACTATCTTAAAGCCCGTTTCAGGACCTGAGGGGCAAAAGGTGAAATACCAGGAAATAAACATGACTTTCGAAATTCCTTTACACATGGTGAAGAAACATCAAAAACATCACAGACTGGTTCGCTAATTACCTTTAGTGCTTACTCTATTAAACTGAAATCACTCTCATATTCTTGTGATGTCTGCTGCTATCAGTCTGCTGCATAGCAGCTGCATGGAGGAATGTTGTCATGGGAAAGAATCCACATCTGTGTGTCCAAGAGAGCAGTTGAGGTGGAAGAAACTGGGACTCTGCAGACATGAGTTACAGGATCCTCTTGTCACAGAAGCATGGAAATTCAGTCAGGGGGATGCTGACACATTTTATTAGCTTGAAACACGTAATTCTGGCTTTTTACTGACTGACTTCAGCAGTTTAAGCACTGACAATAAACTGCCTGACCTGTGTTTCATAGTGAACAGTCTAGTCAGGAACCCTGTAATAAGATGCAGAGTTTAGGCTAATGAGTTGAATAGAACAGATAAATCCAGCTCTTAGGGTCATTTGACATGGGATTATTGTTACTCCTGAAAATGGGGCTTTGAATGGGAAATGGGATTCATATTATTTATTGTCACTCAATATTTCAGGCTTTAAAAAATCATCTTAATGAGAAGTTTTAGGAGATGAGAAGAGCTGTTTGATTAGCATAGGCTGCAGGGAGTCAGTTATTTTATTTTTCTTACAGTGATTATGTCTAGAAGGTCATGCACTTCATTGCATATATAAATTGGGGTGTTGAGGGGGCCAGACCATTGTTCTCTATTCCAGTGCCCTGGAATTCACTATCTCTACATTTCAGAGTAAGCTCGTCATCCCTGCAAAATATGCAAATACTCCTCCCAAATCATTTGCGTCTGGCAGACTTCTTTTAATTTTCACCACTGCTGCCATAGGCAGCTGAGGAAGGAGGAAGCAAAGGGGACCCCACCTCAGCTGTCATTGATCCACTTCTATATTTTTACACAATTGCAGTTATTCCAATACCTTGTCACTGGCAGCCCGATTTTTGGCCAGCAGTTTCCCCTGGGAGTGGAGTCCCAGGCATGAGGTGGCATTTTTCAGCTGCATGCCTTACGTGGGGTTGCAGTGTCTTATCTTTTAAATTGCTATATTAGTGAAATGGAGTTTTCTCATTTCCTTGATTTCCACACCTCCACCCCTTCCCTCTCCTCCCCTCTAACGAGTACGGTTCGGAACAGTCAGAGAGGGATATTCAGCCTGCTGGGAGGATGAGTAATAGCCTCAGTTGGGGATGGAAGTACAGTAACTGGCTTCAAACAAGATCTAACATGATCATGGAACCACAGGCATGGAAGAACCTCCTCCAGTCCATTCGCTGCCCCAGGGCAGTATCAGAGAAGTTAGGCATCCTTGGCAAGAGATTGTGCAGCTGATTATTGATTATTTCAGCATTCGTATGGTATCATACATTTGTCTATATTGAGGAGTCCTCGTATTTTTTCCAGACTTCCGGCTTCTTACAGTTAAGTTGAATTCTAGGCTTATCTTCCAGCTTGCTTCCCTGCATCTTAGCAGAATAACTTTTGAATTTGCATGTGCATGTATTCTCTACTCTTATATAGGTCACTATGAAAAATGTTGCATTTTCAGTTTTGTTCTTAGTCAATTATATTTGCACTTGGTCTGCTTTCTGAAAAGTGAATATTTCATTTGAGTATAAAGCTAATTTTGTTGACAGGCTGGCTATCAAATCACTCAGCAAAGAGTTCCTATTGCAGTGAATGGAAGTCTGTCATACAGTCTCTGCATAGACAACAAGATGAGCCAGATGGTGACCAAAACTGTGAGGATTAAACAAATTCAGTTGGAGCAAGACAGTGGAAAAAGTCTCCATGATGACACAAGGAGCCAGACTCTTGTGGACTTGAATAGGGCTGGTAGGCTTGGATTATTTTCCTATTTTTTTCCTCCTTTTGTGGTAAGATGAGTCTTTAAAGGTAAATGGGTGACAAGGGACAGGCAAAAAATAAAAACGGCTTTATGTCTCTCTCCTTGAAAAAATAATTCATAAAAATGACTGCTACACTTGGAGCAGATAAATACTTGATTTTTTTAATGGCAAATAAACCTTTCCCATTTGCTGTTCGTTGATGGCAATTGGCAGTAGCAAGTTAGAAGTCTCTTGGTTCCAGTTTGCTCAAAACTGTGTCAGTCACATAGAGCCACTCAGCTGTTTAAGCTCTGCGCTGTATGTGTTGTTAAAAAAAGTAGAATATAACAGACCTAGTGAATCAAGTTAGAAAAAGCAGCTGTTGGAATTTGTTGGTCAGATGTGAGTCAGATATTTCTTTTAATTATTAGCTTTGATGAAATGTCGATTTTCTGTTTTAACTTGGAAATTGTAAATGGAGTGATCCAAAGGAGCACACAACATGGGCAGCAGCCTGGCTGGCCTAGCCTAACTGGGACAAAGTGCTCTGGTGTCCATTGAAGCTAAGGGCTGTGGCTGCTCAGGTCCCTTGAAAGCTGGGTCCTGAAGCTAAAAACTAGACTACATCTCTTTACAGTTCTGCCTGCTCCAAAATTAGTTTAAGATAAAGAAATTTGCACTTGGAACCCGATTGGCTTTAAATTAGAGTTCTTCTAGAGAAAGGCAGAAGAGGAATTGGTCCTTCTGATCTGCATGTCATCAAAGGATGGAGGGTTGTCTGCAGTTTGTCTGTTGCTTTAAAAAAATAGAAGGAAAAGTTTTTATAGCAATCTGCAGCTAGGCCCATTGTGACAGTTACTAAATAATACATGGGGGTTTTTGTATTTTTGTTACTTAAAAAATAAAAGCCCGAGTTCTTTCGTGTGTTTAGCCAGTTGCACTCTCATATGCCAAGATCAAAAGCTGTTGTTGAAAATCTCCTGTCTCTTTCCCTGATAGGAGTCGGTCTCATGGAGGTTGTCATGGAGCCTGATATGTGCTGTGGGGAAGAAGCAGCTGCAGCAGTCAGAGAGCTTCAGCTCATTCTGCAAACACTTGGGAGCAGCCAGGCAGTCATGGCAGGTACTGAGGGGAGAAAGGCATGTTCCCTTGTCACCAGTAATTCTCTGCAGTTGCAGGAGTTTTGCAGCTTCTGGTTATTTTGCTCGGCAGTTACTTACAATGTATAGCCTATTCTAGCTGTTGTTTTTACAATCCTCAGAGTCTGTCCAATGTCTGCCATGCCTATAGGCCTGCCTTTGTCTGCAGAGCTTTGCCATGCTAGATGTTATATTTCTTCACACAATAATTTTACGGGATAAAGCTCGGCAGGAAGAAATGTCCCCAGGGCTCTTGTGGTGCTTCTCCCTGTCTCTCTACATCTTGCTTGCCACAGCCCTGCAGCACAGAAGATCTGAAGTAAGGATTATTTGTACAGTATGGGAGGGAAAAAGGGACAAAGTAGTGGGAACATGGATCATCTTCCAAGTGTCAGGTCTCAGCTAGTCATAAAATTGATGTAGGCAGTAAACTTGTGCTGGTGTCATGGATGAGATGGAGTAAACAACAGCGTGTCAGAAATGGGTGGTGGGGTTAATTTTAGCCAAGATTACCTATCTTTCTGAGACCGCTGCCTCTTGTAGGAAACATTGCTTCTGGCACCAGCTCTTCTTTCTGTAATTGTAAGGCCCCAGTTTCCACAATGGGTGATGTGCAGAAGCATAGCCTGCATTCAGCTTCCTAACTGGTGATTCTGTCTCGTTAATTGGAAGATTCAGGTCATATCATTTTTCCTCAGTCTTAGTGTTACCAAAATTAACAACCAGCCCATGGTTGCAGGTAGCACATAGCAGACATCTGCTTAAGAATTTAAAAGTGGTTTGAGGCATTCATCCTCTCCACACATACCCACAATGAGCAGCTGCTTATTAGTGTTCACAGTGTAAGCTATATTTTTGCCTGTGACAGTTGGCCTCACTGGCAGCAAATTCAGTCCATTGTACAAGTGGATGTCTCCTGGAAAACTGAGTCAGAATGGTCCATGCATCACACAATAAATGGGATCCAAGGCTACTGATGCAACTTGATTTCATGTAGCGGGAAGTAATAATAGCTAGACATTATCTATTTCTCTGAGTCTTTTCTCACACAAGTGTCCCACATGTCAAATAAGGCACAGTTGTCAGTATTAAGAGGCCAGTTTGGATGCTTCTTCAAGGGCCTTTGTGGGCATACATATATACAACCATTTCTCACTACTGAATTCGGCCCTAAAATTGCCATTGGAATTGCATTATGATACCTTTTATCACAGGCAGATTTCTGACTTTATTGGTGAATCCCAGTATTGGAAATATTTTTTCTTCCAGGATAGTTAACTATAAAAGTATTTGGATTTTTTTTTCCTAAGAGAAGGTTTTAGAGGTTTTTACATGTACAGTGAAGACACGTGCCCAGTTTTATCAGGTGTTATTTCATTACCAACAAACAAATGAAAATATGATTTCATTGTAAAGTGAAAGAAAAGTAAGCTGGTCTTAAAGAAAAAAAGTCCTTTGGGTTTTTTTTTAAAGAACATTTGCAGCCTGGGTCTCCTTTTGCTTATGCCTGATTAAGTTCATTGTCTGGTCACACTGACACCTACATCCAAGTAGAAACAGGTCATGTCTCAAATGAAGCAAGGGCAGGACAAGACTATTCCTCCTTTGGAACAAGTACAAGTTTCACGCCAAAGAGGGAGCACATGCAAAACACTTCCCTTGAAAGAGATGTTGGGTCATTCCAGCATCTTTGTCTCATTTGCATGTCTGGCAGGGCTCTGTGAAGACAGAGGAAATTAGCGTGCTGTCATGCAGCCTGCTTTTACAAATTGTACCAAGGCCTTGCCGGTCAATTTAAATCTATTGACCAGAATGGCTTCTGAAGCTGTAGCGTCTTCACAGTTTCAACTGTGAGCCATTTTGCACTCATTTATAATGTTACCGTATCCAATCAGTAGGCATTTGTTTCTTTTTGTCTGTATTTGAAATTAGAAAATGAATTAAGAAAAAAACCGGAGGGAAAGGCTGCAGATGTTTGCTGTGTAATATGCAGAAAATAATGTTTGTTAACATCCCAGGATGTAATACAACCTCTCCTGTTTGTGTATTCCCAGCAGTTGATAACTGTGGCAGGCCTTTTCTTCTCGGAAGAGATGTCTTTAGAGGGACAATACTTAGATATAATTACAATTTCCTTGTGCTTGAGTCATTAAAAAATTTTAAGGACATTGGTCCATTTTGGACTGAGAGTGCATGATGCTTTTATATAAAACTTTGTACAGTTTTTGGCAGCCAGGGACTTTTTGGGGGGTAAGATTGCAATTTCCTGAAGGAGGAGAAGAAAATTACAAAAAAATCCACTGCTTCTCACATTTTGTCCTTGAGCTGTAAATTTCCAAGAACACCTTAGTAAATCTGTTCAACATAACCTTAAGTTCTTGTGTTCCATGCTAGGGTAGTATACATCCATCAAATTGTAATTTCAAAAGGTATTTTCGTGCTGCTTTGAGAGGAATGGAAGCTCACAATCCACCACTTTGCTTGTCTAATTCTGCCCTTTATTTAAGAGCTGTGAATCAGAAGCTCTTTTCACGGTATGGCTTAGAGGATCTGTGCTGCACTGCACCATGCAGTTTCCTGAGAGGAATTATGAGCAATGATTTAAAACTATTTTGAATGATGCAAGGCAGTGCCTTGAGATGGAATGACAAACGGAAAGCTATGATAAAGTGGTTGTTACTCCTTTCTGAACATAGAGAAGTCTGCTATTAATGCTCTGCACATAGCATGCAGTTTATTAATGCATGCCAAGGTTTTTAACTCTAGTGTACAGGGCAGACTGTTCTGTTAATAAAATTTCCTTTTCCAGAGGGTCAGCTGAGAGTGGATGCCAATGTTTCTGTGCATCACCCTGGAGAGCCTTACGGCGTGAGGACTGAAGTGAAGAATATCAATAGCATGCGATTTCTGGCAAAAGCAGTAGGTAAACGGTGGTTGCTTCATTACAAGAGAATTGTAGATAGTTTATGTGGTCTGAGATGAAATCTGTCAGGCTTCTGAGTGCGGTAATTGGCCTTAAATGCCCTGCCCAGCTTTGCCTGGGTGGCTCTTCCATGTGCCTTGCCTGTGGGTACAGAAGTCCCATTTAGGCTCTGGCTGGGGCCTTCAGACCTTGCCTGAGTGGCTGTGTTACAGATGTGCCAGTTTTCAGTCCTGTCTCCCGAAGGACCTTGGGCCTGTTGTGTAGGCTTGTTCCCAGTACTATCTCAGGACTTAGCTCCTTCCGCTTTTCCCTGAGCTCCCTGAATGGACCCTGAGCTCAGCTCATGCCCTCACCTCTGCTGACACTGTCAGAGGACTCTCTCAGTAGCACTTGGCCCTGCTCACGCTGTCCAGACTAGTGGGACTGCATCAGACCATGAGGGCATGGCCTGGGCTCTGGTCTCCCTTCAGTCCTGGCTTACCCCTCTTCATGGAGCAGCCCCACTCTTGCTGCTCCCTGTCAGAATACATCTTAGTGCGGGATACTCTGGGACGAGGAGGGATGTTAGTCTGCAGGTTTTTTGCAGTAAAACCTCTGCCTACAAGAAGAAGGAAGCAGGTGGTTCAGTGCCTAGCATGTACTGAAATATGGCAGCAATGGTTTTGTGTCCTCCAGTGGAGATGATTGCTTTCCACTGAGCATGGTACGTGATGTGTGTGAAGTTCAGATGAAGCTTGGGTATGAGCAAAAAAAGCTGATTGTTACATCTCCAAAAGAAAACTGAACTGGGTGACTGCAAGGTCACCAGGAACGTATGACTTGACTGCAGGGCCTGGGAGAAAATGGTTTCCATTTAAAGGAAATGAAAGAAGATGAGGAAAACACACAAAGAAAGAAACAGTGCTGGAGAGAGAGACAGTGACTGATAATTCTGCCTGTAACTACTGCTGTTGATTTCATTAAGGTTAAAACAACAAAGTCTTCCATTATTGCGTAGCAGTGAAAAATGAAATAGTGGAGTGCACTAAAGCTAATAGTGTAGTCTAACAAGCTTACTCATTTTTCTTTTATTACTGTCAGACTACGAAATACAGAGGCAAATTGAAGAACTTGAAAACGGAGGGACAATTTTGAATGAAACGAGAGCCTTTGATTCCAAGCTTGGGTGAGTTTTTATTTTGGAGGAACATCAAATAGCCACTTTAGAGTGCCCACATATACCTAGTGACATGATTGGGAGATATGATATAGTATTGCTCAACTTGTGTCTTCTAGAGCTAATGTTCACAGTATAGTCTCCTCATAGGGAGTAATTTAAAGCTGAGGCTTTTCCACAACAGATTGCATGCTGCGTCAAGCAGTATCTGTGTGAAAATGCCTGCCCTCTTACATGCACTTATTCTTTGAAGTGGTTTTAAGAGGCTCTCCTAATCTTCATGAGGCAGAGGTCTTGGGTTGTGTTTTTGCCATAAAACCAATTCCGTGGTGTACCTTTTAACCACATCTTGTTATGTTTTTATTTTAGGTGCACAGTACCAATGAGAGACAAAGAAGGAAAACAGGATTATCGGTATTTTTTCAAATAGACCTAACATTTCACAAACAGAACTTATTAAATTTCTGAAGTGTAGCCAATGTAATAAGAATGTAAATTTAGTCAGTACAGTGAGTATGTATTGGAAGTTTACCTTCTACTGGAAGGGGCCGAGACCTATCAAAATCAGTGCTAGTCTGAGCAGTTCAGATCTGGATTTGTGTCTCATTTCTGGTAAAACCCCTGGAACTTTCCCAGAGACTAGGCTGGGAGTACTTCAGCTCCAAGTGGGAAAGTTGAAGGTTTTCTGTATGGTCAGTATAGGTGTATTCTTAAGAATGCCTGACGTAAAACATTAGAATATTCTGAGTTCATTGTTTCTCCTGTAAATACAGTGGGAAACGGTTTTCAGCTAGCAGGCGCTGCCTCTCTCTCCATACTTAGATTCTGTGGTCACAGATCACAAACACTGTTTGAAAATCCTAACTGCTATTGAAAGGTGTCAGCATTCATGGGCAGGTTTCTACCTTGAAGTTCTTTGTAGACCTAATGAAGGTGTTACCTTACTAAGTACTTTGCCTCCCATAAGTGTGAGATGACAGCCACTGAACCATAAAGTTATCCAGGAATGATTTAGCTGTGGGGCTGAGAGGACAACGCACAAGTCCTGTTGGAAAGCAGTGCTGCTGGAAACGAGTTCTGAGGCAACACTGCAAGGCAGCAGCACAGCTGCTTAGGGCCATCTTAATGCTGATCCCGTAGTAGTTCCCTAGGTTTGCATCTCAGAGAGAGCTTCCTGTTACTCTCAGAGTTCACTTTCCAGCAGGAGAATTGTAGTTCTGCAGAACTTTCAGAGCCTCTTAGCTTTGTCAGCTCTGTGTTCCTGTTAGATCTTATATTCTACCACTGATCGTGCTTCAGCAGAGCAACAATTTTGAAAATATCCCACAAACTTTGAATTAAATTAAACTGATTTAAATCAGCTTTTTAGATTATGTTTTTGTAGAAATGTAGCAGCGATCATTTTGTGAATTCCTTGTTATGGTAGGGGCAGGCATGAGGCTTACTTAAAAAGACTAATTCGAAAAAATGTGAAAGAAAATTCTTGAAAATCTAGACAAAACTGATGAGTCTAAGATATTTCAAATAAAGACCACAAAGAGTATTACTAGTACTAAGATTATGAACAGTATTGAACTGTGAACTATGTTTTTTAGGGTTTTTTGTAACTTAGTGCTGCACATTATACATTAAACTTAAAATCTATGTTTAGGTAGATTTTAAATAGAAACCATTATAGCCCAATGCCCTTTATTCTGGTGGTTTTGAACCCCTCATTTGATCATGTAAGAGTGAAGTTTCTGCTTCAATCGCAGTTATTTGAGTAGTTTGAATTTGCCTTCTCTTTAAGGGATCCTTTTGTTCTGTGATGGCACCCTGCTGAGCACAGTAACTTTGCTTTTAGCACAGCATGAGATTTCATCAAGATTTTTGAAGTTTGTCTGGAAAAGGTTACAGCCTGCCCAGATCACTTTTGGCAGTTGGCTGTCAATCTAAGTTCTTCCCTGCCAGCCCATTCCCATTTTTGTCCAGGTCTGTAATTCATGCTTGATGCCAAAAAGAGTGGGCTCTTTCCATATCTTTTATTACTGGTACTATTGGGACTTTTTATTATTATTTTTGATGCAGAAGTGTTTGAATTACCCCTTTTGTATTATGAACTCTTTGACAATTGGTGGAAAACACCTGAAGAAAAAAACTAAAGGCTTTGCAACAGTTTGGGGCCTGGTCTCTTTCTACTTACCAGTGATAGACCAAGTCATTAATTTTTAATATTTTGTTTAGTTGAAAGGGTGGCACAAATTTCAGGAAGTATAAAACTGTGATATAAATTTTATTCCTTGTTTTTTAGCTTCTGAGGGAAAATAGTTATAAAGGAGTTTTTCTTTCTTATTACTAGGTTCATGCCAGAGCCAAACCTTCCCCCATTGATTCTGTACGATGCAAAATCTTTGCCAGCTAATATGAACCATCAGCAAGTGATAAATATTGATTGGATTCATGAGAGACTTCCTGACCTCCCCAGTGTGAAGAGAGAAAAGCTTGTTGAACAGTATGGGATTCTTCCTGAACACAGCTTCACCTTATTGGTAGGTCTATTGATCAAGTGCTAAAATAAGCCTAGAAACTTCAAAGTTGCACGGCTCTTGAAAAGATTTACAAATGTCATATTAACCAGCTGTCAGTCCTTATGAATATTCTTATTTGGAAGTGTGTCCAATGCACACTTCGTACCATGGAGCCATACACACAGAACGGTGGGAAAATGACCGCAGTGCGCCAAGAAGTGTTTATCACACAAAGTGCACTCAAAGAATTGTTATTTAATATTGATTTTGTCTGTCTACACATTGATGCACCCGTGACTGACTGCAACAGATGTACAGCTTCTGGATACAGACCCTCGTCTGCAAGTGCCTGCTCTTCAGCTTTAGGCCTGCTGCAAGGCTGGGCACATTGACCATATTTAATGAAGACGAATTAAAATCGAAAGTCTGAATGTTTCAGCTTCATGTGCTCCTTGACCTACCTCTCACATTATTGGAAAAACTCCCTCCCCTCCCCCCCAGATTTATTCTTAGGGAAATATACCACATGGTTGCACAGTATCAACTTTGACCTCAGTGCAGTTTACCAGGGGTAGGTTCAGAAGAGGGGATGAGAAGGGAAAAGATATGGCAAATACAATTATAAATAAGGAAGTGACAGCAAAATCTCATAACTCCCAGAATTATTCTAGAGGACTTTGAGCCTCTTAAATGCAAACTGTCATCTCTCTTTGCCAGTGGTGACTCTGGGGAGGGAGTTAGTGTACTCACCCTAGATTAGACATTTCACATAGCCAGCTAAGCTAGGAGAATGTCCTGCTTTGGTTACCACTGTCATTAGTGGAGACAGAAGGAAAAAGGACTTTTTCAGAGTGAGATTCAGAGCAGAACTGTAAGTAGTTTAAATTGTCCTCTGGAGGAGATCCTTTCCTTTGACTATAAATGAAGGGAAAGTAGTGCACATAACTACCTCATATCCCTTCTTTGTATGTCTGTAATTTAATACACTTGCACAGAGGCTGATTCTACAGGAAGAAAATGATTCTGTGTTCTGAGGAAAGCTGTTAGGAAAACTGCTTTTGTGCTGCTGTGTCATTTTAGAGAGTTGCAGACTGTTTGGTGGGCAGGTGAGTCATAAGTCTCATCAAAGTCATAAGACTGCAGTCATAGTATTGAGAGGTGTCAGCTGTTCTTACCTTTCTATTTCGTTGCGTAAGCTGCAAAATATGATTTTGCAGCCAGTGTACCTGTTCATGCATGCATTCTTTCACATTAACATTTTTCTCACATATTAAAATAATCATAGGAGTAGAAAGATTAGATAGGTCCTGCATCCTTTTTTTCTGAATTTTTCTACTTCTTCCTCTCTGTGGTGGGTTGGCCCTGCCAGCTGCTAAGTACCACAACTGCTTGCTCATTTTCCATGTCAGTAGTACAGGGAACAGATTAGGAAAAGCAAAAGACTCGTGGTTTGAGAGAAACACTTCAGTGAAGGAATGGAGTAGGACAAAACCTAAAGATGATGCGAATACAATCATTCACCACTCCCACAAGTAGACTGATGTGCTGCCAGTCTGCAGCCAGTGACACCGACTACATCCCCCAAAATCCCCTTCCCTCAGTTTTCCTTGTTGAGCAGGGTGTGGAATATAACCAGTTTGGGTTTTCTGTTGGACTGTGTCCCCGCCACGCTTTGTGCACATCCTTGGCCTATTTGCTATGGGGGACAGAGTGGAGAAAGAAAGTGCTGCTCAGCAGTAGCCAAAACACCTGTGTGTTATCAGTGTTGCTGTGGTCACAAATCCGAAACACAGCACCCTCTTTAGAACATAAACTCCATGGCAGCCACACCCTGGGGACCCACTCCTTTCACTTGGCATCAGCCTACCTTTTGTGCGTATCAAGTTGCTGGTATGGGTGGCTTCTGTCATCTCTGCCAACTAGCCCTATATATTTGCTTCATCAACTGCCCTTTCTTTCAGCTGTTCTCTGAAATCCTTTATTGCCTTTGCTTTTCCCCGTTTCGCTTTTTTTCCTTTTTGCAATGTGTAAGACAATTACTGAACTCCAAGCTGAAATTTGGGATTCAGCTTGTAATAAACTAATGCATCCATTTGAATGCATGAAGTGAGCACATCCTTCGTTGCGGGTCTCCCTTTATTGTGCATTAGAATGTCAGCCTGTGCACTCCCCACCAGAGCTGCCTGCCTGTGCTCTGGGAGAGCCGTTAGCCTTAATTCATCGGGAAGCGCCGTGTCCGTGGCTGCGTTCGGCTTGCGGCAGACGCTGCACAGGATTGCTGATAGGGCCAGATGCACACATCTAAGGAGCATTCTTTCAGGTTAGAGCGCCCTGGAGTGCTCATTAAATAAATGGCAGTGGTAGAGGGATGGCTCTAAAATGCAAAGTCTGTTCTGCACCGACTTGTTAGAGAAAGCGTTTTGTGCCAAAGTTACAATAAAACAAACATACTCCAGCATGCAGGCTGGCTTCTGAGCTTGCTTCCGGAGCTTCGTCCTCTTACACAGGAGCTGCCTGTATGTACTGTGATGTTGAGAAACTGAGACTCCTGCTCTACCTAATTACAGAATGTACTGAAAGGGAAGGAGTACCCTATTAATATCTTCGTAATGTAACATAAAATGTAAACAGCTATGTTTCTGGCAGTTTTATATATATTGCAGAAATTAATGATGCTTCCGATTTTTCTTCATGCAGAGCTATTCTCACTCAAGGATATAATTCTTTGAGCCATGTAGAGTCCATGGTATTTGGGTATTCAATTTCTGCATGCAATTTCTACTTTGCTCTGTAAATTGGTAAGCTGGCAAAAAGCTGACACATCAGTCAAGAAGGATCTCTGACAACTTTGCCAGTTATGGTTTTATAGTATTTTCATCTTGCTATCTATTGAGTAAAAAATAAGATATATTGTCATAGACATTAATGTATTAATGTGTTCATGCGACGTTACGTTTTCAAAATGTGTGCTGAGGTCCAGGGAGGTCCAACCAGAAAATACATCAATTGCCACAGTACAGCACAAGAAAAAACCAGTCTGATCACTTCCTTTATCATGTAAATTCCAAGTCTTCCTGTGCATCTACTGTTCCTCCACTTACTCAGATAAAAGTGGCTGTTCCACTTGGGCTGATTGCCCTGGTGGAACAATCACACTGGTGACTCCTTCAAACAGTCAGAAGTGGGTCTCTGGAGAAATTGGTTTTGACCATTTTGTTTTATGCTATGCTATTCTCATACATGTTAATGTGCAGGTGAAGTTATGCTTATTTTTAGAATTCAGATCATTTAATAAGAAGCTTTAGGAAAAATTTTGAACTTTCTTTGACTGGTCTGCTTGTCTGCTGGATGTTCTGGGGTTTTTTCCCCTGACAGTCTCGTACATTTTTGCAGCAGTTGTTACCTCACAATTTGTTATTGTAGGAACTGTGATGGTGAAAATGGGAATAACAAAGCAGCAAATGACATTTTATTTGTGAACATTGAAGTAGTTTTCTTCATTAGTTCCTTGGGAAACATTACTTTAAAAGAATAAGTTGGCATTACAGTCCCAGTGTCCCTAAAGATTGTACCCATGGTGTTCTGTAAAATAAAGTATTGTTTTAAACTTGTTTGAAAGGTACCTGAAATCACTACACCGCTAGGGCTTTTTACATCTCAGTGCTATGAAATGATCATTTTAAACCATGTTTAAGAAAGAAATTTGCATCTGATTGAAATATTGATATGTCAGGTTTCATGCCAGTGAGACTCCCATGAATAAATTACAGCGTATTTGGTGTCTGATGGGAGCACAGAGTGGCCTGGATCACAAACATGGTGCTGCTATTCCAGATATTTGGTTTTCTTTCAGTGAGGTTTAGAACAGAGTATTCAGAATGAAGCGAGAACAGGCAGTCAGCATTCCTGTAAATCCAGCATGTTGGAGCGCGCAGTGGTTTTCAGCTCAGATTTGCCGCAAGGGACGGGTCTGTGAGTGTGTTGGTAGTTGGAGTGAATTTGGCAGGAAGAAAGTTTACCAAAATGTAAACCAAATTAAAGTCAAGTAGTGCAGGATCTAGAAATTAAAGCTAATCAAGTTATGCCTACATTTTTTAATATGACAAGAAAATAGGGAAAATGTTTCATTTCTGTCAGTCATTCTGATGTTTTGACATTCTGCCTTACTCATTTCAGTCTAGCATTACTGGGTTTTCTTTTCTTTGGCTACAAAAAATGACAGTCACTTTAAAAAACCCAAAATGAAATGCAAGGGAATTTTGTGGAATGTGTCTGGTTATGTGTGCACAAGTAGTGAGTATGGGGTTCAGAGACTTGCATATGTAAGTCTGTCTCCCTGAGTTTTCCTGGGCTTTTCTGCACTTGCTGCCTGGAAGTCATCTGATTAAAATGCGAAGGCTGCGTATGTTTGTCCTTGATTTTTCAAAGGTCTGGCAGCAGGATCAGAACTGTAACTCCAGCCAGGCCGTAAGTACCAGAAATGTGGATGTGCCCACTGCTAGGGATAGGCTCTGTAGCCTGTACATGATGGAAGCGCTGGACGTGCTGCGTCTGAGCCGCGTAGCTGCATTCAGACATGTGGCATCTGCAGACATTGTTTGCCTCTGCATAATGTTGTAGCTAGAACTACTCTGCCTGGAATGTTTGTAAAACCGTCTGCAGCATGTGTAAAGAAAGCAGCATTCAGGCATGCTCCCTTTTCCCTACCTAGATTGGACAGTTGTTTCTGTGTAAAGGAACCCACTGTTTAAATAATGAGTGTTTGTTTGTGCTATTGAATCCTGAGGTGAATTAGAAAAACTACAGTACTTGGCAATGCATCATTCTAGGAATTCTGCTTAACACACACAGTTTTTAATCAAGTTTACTGTGCTTTGGTAATCATGTCATTCCTTTACTGGTTTTTTTTAAGTTAAATTTGTTCCTCTAGTCTATTTAGCCTTAGCTTTGCATAATTTGATTAGAGAGTAACTGCTAGTTAAATTAGAATGCTGGAGAAGAAGAGAATTATGTCTCTGTATTAGATAGATAACTAGTGGGATTTAGAAGGTTTACCTTAGTTCACAAAAGACCTCAGTGGTTTCCTAGGCTGAGATTTTGGTTTCTTTGGTCATTGTGAAAGTGGTGGGTCTGATTTTTGTCACACCAGTTTTACAGCACATCAGACATTAATCTAGGTACATTTTGTTCTGTTTCACAGAACAGAGATCAGTAGTTTGCAGCCTCCTCAAAAGACATACATCATTACCAATGAAAAATGTGGTATCCAGAGCTTTTGGAAGTTTGTATTGTGAAAGTTTGGAGAAGGAAAGTCTAAAATTCTGTATTGCTATGGCAGTAAATGGCCTTTAGAAACAAGGGCAAATGAGATTGTTTCAATGGGATGTGAGTGGAGAACACAGGCTTTGTTTTTGGTTACCCTGCACTCTTTTTGCTCATAACTGTTCAGAGATCTGGCTGCAGTCAGAATGTGTTTGAGAAATGGTTTTGCTATGATGACTGTATACTTATAATAGCTCCTTGGCTGTCTCTAAGCTGTTATCTCCTGACTTCTGAGAGCTGGCTTGTCCTCCCGTGTGTTCATAGCACATACTGCAGAAGTCCAGTGGCATGCTGGATTTGAATTCCTCCTTGAAAAGGTGGGAGCTGCCACTTCATACCTCTTCAGCCTTCAGTAAACCTAATGAGTTCTGTGCTGCATTTAAAGGTCCATCACTGCCTCGATGACAAACACCACAGCATTCAACATACTGTGCAGTATCTGTTCTTCTAAAAACAATCTCAGATTTCACTTAGGCTATAAATTGAATCCCCCACTGTCATATCTTCTGAGCATTTAGTGTGCCGTAAAAGCTTACCATAGCTTATTGAAAAAAACTGGAGAAATAAAACCCTGCTTCTTACATATGACCTTTCCATATCACTGAAGGGTAAATGCAAGCTAAACTTATTCATTCAATCCAAAATAAATAGAAGTGAGTGCAAGATCAAGTGAAGTATATGTAGACAGTTTCAGGAAAAGGCTCTTCTTGGTAGAAGGTGGCATGACAGCCTGTGAGATGGCAGCATTGTATTTTCTAGCATTACACATAAAACACTTGCAAAGATGAGAAAGCTTTTCTCCAAATGCTCATTTTAGGGAGGCATTAAGAGAAAAATGATCGCTCATTTGTTGGAAGTTCCACTGAAACAGACAGGCTGACAGATAAACTGTATGTTCCTGTTCTAGGCCTAAGATTGTTTGCTGTTATGTTAATAAAATTACTCCAACGTTTTGTGACTTTGCAGTGAATTCACAACTGAAGCTTACATCAGGACTGAGCATTTATGTATGAGTGTATTTATGCTGAGTGTAATTGTATAATTAATTGGAACCTGTAACCTGTGTCACCTGCTCCAGGTGACCCTGCCTTGGCAGAGGGGTTGGACTGGATGATCTCCAGAGGTCCCTTCCAACTCTGATGATTCTGTAATTCTGTAATCATGTTTGCACTCCAATATCCCTCTGATACATTTAACTTTTCTTAAACAGAATGAAGATGGACTAGCAGAATTCTTTGAAACTGTGGTAAAACAGACCCAAATGAAGCCAAAGAAAGTGATCGGCTGGATTCTAAACGACCTGCTTAGTTACTTGAAACAACATTCCCTTACAGTAAAGGAAAGGTCAGTCTTCATTGCTGCAGTGGTGAGACAAAGTGATCCTGTTCTCATGAATGGTACTGTGTCACTCCATTGCTTGCTGCCGCTTTAGTTGCTACCTGTGAAGTTTGTTACTCCAGGCAGTCCTGCACAGGCCTTGCCTCTGTCCTGCTGGATGGAGTTAGACAAAAACGTGGCAGAGAAGAGGATCATATAGTTAAGAGTAGCAACCAGTCTTCAGTCTTTAGAGTGTGATGATGGTAAGGCATAGTCAGGCCAAACAGAAGGAAAAATAGCTTGCCATACTGAACTGTGTAATCTTTAGGCAAGCAGCGACAGTATAGATACATTACATCACCTTATTCTCTGAAGTAACTTCTGCCCACTTCTTCCCTAGCCCAGTCAGTTCTTTTCTCCTGGCTGACCTCTTGAACCTTCTAGAAAAAAAAGCAATTTCTTCTACAGCAGCAAAGCAGGTAAGTATCTTTTTGATTTTGCTGTAATCTGAATCTGTGGCTGCTTACTTTGGTTGTGGAGCAATTTTATAATCATTGTGTACTGGTACAAAGGTTGCTTTAAAGGGAAATTACTTAAGAGTAATAGAGTGATAAAGGATAACTTCTGTATCTATACTATATACCTAGAGTAGATGCAAATACCTTATGTGTATATATAATCTTAGTGATATATCTGCATATTCACTGTTAGAAGGGGGCAGAAGCCAAATAGTAGACATAAACAATGTGATCTGAACTCAAATAAATCCTGCTTCTGAACAGAGCAGACAGTAGATCTCAATTTCACTATTCCAGGCAGGCCTGCGTGAAAGGTCAGTGGGAGCTAATCCATGGCTTGCAGTTAAGATGAGAGTATCAGTTACTAGATTCTTAGGGACAGTAAGGTCTACGTTCTCAAGCATTAGCACATGGGAAAGGATAGAATTCATCCAAGTGTAGTCACAGAGTTCTGCTTTGGTGTACCTGTGTCAAAAGTGGGAGAGGTCTGGCCTTTCTTTTATCCTTGCTTCTTTGAGCAAGTGCTGTCATGAAGCTCTCAGCCAAGTAAAGCTGGGGTTCTTTGAAATATCATCTTGCTTAGGACAGTCTGAAAAATCAGCTCTTGATGATTTATATCTAAAATTGTGAACTAGTTATGATGGGTATGGTACTGCTGTCTGTGTAGACAAAATTTGGAGGCTTTTTTGTGATGGGTCGTAATCAGTCATTCACCTTAAATTGCTGCAAGCTCATTTATATGGAATGATTTGTGTTTTCAGATTAATTATTATACTCTAAATAAGTGCATTAGGTGACTGTATCAGTGTTTATCAGTGAAGCTGTTAATGAACTGTGAATGAACTTTCTGGTTTGTTTTCTTTTTTTGGAGATGCTTGTGGTTCTTAATTAAGTTGGTCTGTGTCTGTGGATAGCCAGCTGCATAAGACGGGCGTCATAAATAGGGATTTAAGTGCCTGGCTTCAGGCATATGTGTTTGGAAAATTTGTATTGGAAAAGTAAAAGCTTCAAAAAGGAGATAAAGTATTAATAGGAAAAGCACTGGAATGCAGAGCAGTTCTGTGCCTTCGGGGTTGCGGCACACCCATCGGTTTGGTGTCTGCGTTTAAAAGGGAAGCTTCAGAACTCCAGTCTTAAGTCTCTTCTTTGTGGAGGTAGGGACAGGGTACTAATTCTCTTCTACGGGATTTTCTGCTTTGTGATATATTTGTGTGCCAGGCACTTCTGACAGGTTGTGAGATGTCAAGAATTTCAGAAATGCATTTGTTGTTTAATTACCAACTCCTTGTAATGTGCATGTTGTCCTCAGTGTTCTGAAACTGGACCCAGAAATTGAAGTACTGTTTGCCCTCACCGAGTGATGATGCTATCAAACTGCAGAAACCTTGCCACATTTAGAAAAGTATTTTGGTTGCCTGGATGTCAGAAGAGTAACAAATGTTTATAACAGTCCTCAGCAGTAGGCAGAGACGCTGGATGGCCCGAGGGCAGAAAGGGCTATATATACACACCAGCAGATGAATTGCAGCTCTTGGGGAGGGGAGCATGATCTGCAGTGGCAGATACCGATCCAGTGGGAAGGGATGGACAGGTTCGATGGGGTGAGCATGCAGACATGTGTACACATATGTGCTCGCTGCAGGAAGCTGTTAACTACTTAAATTATTTAAAAGGTTTTGTGCTTGGGCTCTGCTGTCTAAGGCAGTAAAACAGGCAGATAAAAGCCATGAGCACTGGCTGTACACACAGAGCATTGTGTGGTGGGATGCAGTGCCAAGCTAAGGGCACTGTGTGCGCACATAATTACCATGTAGGTAATTACAGAGCTCATGCCCAACTTGCCATCAAACATAGCATCCCACTCCAGAGGTCTCTGAAGCAGTTCCAGGCTGGTGCCTGTGCAAAGGGAGGAGCAGCTTCCAGCTGTGCTGGTGTGCAGGGCTGTGGGGTGAGTCTGTCCTGGATCGGATGGATACCCACTGCTTGTGGCCCAGCCCAGAGGCACCATTTTGAAGCCCACAGTGGGAGGTGTCGGTGCTGCTCATGCAGGGCTGAAACCAGTCCGATGGGGAGTGTGCCTGAGATGGGGCCTTGCTCCGCAAGTTGCCAGGCTGGCAGCAGGTCCATGTCTGGCGTAACAGACCTGCCTGTGAGTTATGGCTTTGTGGGAGGAGGATGGTTGCTGGGCCAGGGAAGTGGAAACTTGTCCCTGCTGCCAAGAGCCATGCTGGAGCAACTCCGTGTGGACACCCTTGTCACTGGTTCATGGGAGATCCATGTCCAGCAGGCCATGGAGCAGAGCAGACCTTGGGTTTTGTTGGGTTCTGCAGTTGCATAGGTCACCTACATAGGAGTAACTTCAACAGAACTGCTTGGCACCCCTACTTTAAAGTAGATAGCAGGGAAATGAGTACAGTACACGAATCTAAACAGAACCATCTGCTTTGACAATTATGACTACACCATCTGGAGGACTGAACCCAACCTGCCCCCCGCTTCTCTGAGAGGCTGAGGGACACCTGCCAGACATGAAGGCTTCCGTCACTGGAAAGGAGAGGTGCCCACAGGACTTGCTGGAATGGTGCTGCCTGCTGCTTTCTCCCGCCCTTGGCAGCAAATCACTGCAGATAGGGTTTCCAGTTGGAGCATTCTTAGGCACAGCAGTCAGCTGGCACGGTCACCAGTTGCAAAATGTTTGATATGATGCCCATGGCAGCCAGACGTGTAAGTCCTGATTAATTCATCTTGACCAATGCTGCTATGTCTGCATAGGTGGAGACCACAGAACATCATTAAAATCTAATCACGCTCAGGCAAGAATCAATAGAAGAAGCTACTGAGATTTCAGTAATGGAAATGAGGCCTGAGATTCACGATTTGGCTCTGGAGACTTCATAATTTGATCCTCCTGTGCTGGTGCAGGCAGTTTGTGTAAATGAGTTGAAATAGTTTTTTAAACTGCTTTCTTTAGATTTGTACTCCTTGTCAAGTGGAGAAACACATTTTTAAAAAGTGCATCTTTTGACAGGTCTTGGCCACAGCTCTTTCTGCTTTCCTACATACCTGTAAACAAGCAAGGGCCTTGATAACATCGTTGCTCTACTAACTAAGTGGAAATGCTTGTTACCAAATGGGAAGGGACACATGATGCAGCTGTCACAGGGAAAATCTGGTGCCTTCAAGGTTTCTAATGGGCAAGCTTTCTTCAGTGCCAGGAAATATTTGGCATAGGTATAACAGGGAATCAGAGCTGGATCTCTGACTGTCAAGCTGTCCTGCCCCTGATCTAAGTCAGCCTGATGTACGAGTTGCTCCTGGGTAACTGCCATGTTTGGCTGCGTAGATTTTGTTCACTGCAGATTTCCCCTTCCTGTAGCCCATGGCATCCTGCTTGAATACATACCAGTCCTAAAAATCCCATCTGCCTTTTTCCAGGAGAGTGAAAGGGCTTATTCATTGTCTATCCTGATTTGTGCAGCACTTTAGACTCTGCAGGGTGTTTTGCTAGAGGCTGTGCTGTGCGGCGAGGACAGGGCTCATTCTGAGAGGTGACATACAGTATGGGTGCCTTGGAAGGCCTCCAGGACAGAAGCCTTCCTGCTTCATCCCCCAGGAAAGAAGCAGAAGGGCTGCCTGGGGTAGCAATGGAGCGCAACAACAACAACAAACCCACCCCCCACCCCCCCAAATGAAAAAACATCGCCACAAAAAAACGCAAGCAGCTGCAGACAGGCTGAATCTCTGTTGGATATGATGTATTTATTTCTAGGGGTATTCCAGATAGCACTGGCATGATGATTTTTAAATTTCACATTAGAAGGAAAATCTTGTAGAAGACATCATACACAGCATTGATTTATTCAGCATAAAGATCTGAAAGCTTTACCTTTAGCTGTTGTAACTCTGGCTGCTTATCAGTAACTTCAATATTGTGATCTGCCTTTGGCCCTCTCACAAGGAAAAATTAAGATGTAGCTGCCACAATACAGCTGTGTATCATTACACTCTCGCAAGATCTCCAGAAGAGTGATAAGATCCCATAAAAAGCTTCGGAGTGCCACTGGCAAACAAATATCCTCTTGGAGCAATTGTATGAATGCATGGTTCTTACATACTTGTTGTGGATACAGAACTCTTTAACCAAAGGTCTTTTGTACCTGAAAATTTCTCATGCTGAAAAAAATTGCTGGAGTAGTTAAGATATCATCCCATGTACTTCATTTTACCTGAGTTCTCTTGCTGCCCTGCAAATTATTCAACATACAGTTTGAATGCCCCTCCTCATCTCCCCATCCTGGCCTCTTCTTCATCCTACAGGGAATATTTAATGCTGAAATTTTGACATGACATTCATTTCCATACTGGGACACAGCAGTCGCCCAAACATACAATTAAATCTTCGGCTCAGGATGGAGCACAACGAGCTGCTTTAATAAGGGTTTTCTTACTCTCCTCCCACAGCCCTGAAATAAAAGCAAAGGGAATACAGAAAATGACTGTCCAAGGAAATTGGTTTTTTATAAATGTTCTCTCCTCTCAAGTGTATTCCAGGGCAATAGCCCTGCTGCAGTGTAGGAAAACACTAGCATTAACAAGTGATTATTCCACAGGCCTGGGTTTGCCCAGCAGTCCAGTACTTGGAGATGATGCATAGGTGGGCTGGAGCTGCTGCATTCATTCTGCTTGGCACCATTTTTCTTCTGCTTTGTCATACATATCCTCATTACAGCCTGCTGGCGAGGACTGGTAATAGGATGAGTTACCTGGGATTGGACTTGGTACAATAGTCAGCTAATCGTCAATTCCCGGGCAGAGCCATTGCTCATGGAGATGCATTTCCTTGCTGCTCCCAGGCAGTTCTGTGGATGGTGCGAGAAGAGCACAGGAGTACTGGTGGTGAGCAGCCTTGCAGCCCTGCCATCCCTCCTGTGGTGGCTCCTCTCTGTGCATGAGGAGCAGGGGGCTGTGCTCAGCAAACCCCTCTGGAGAGACCCCGGCCCTGGGGGAGCGGGCAGGGCCCGGGCTGCGGGGGCTGCAGAGCCCCAGCTGTGAACCATTAACCTGGACTCGTGCAGGAAGTGGCATTGCTTTGTCTCAGTCTAGGGGGCAGAAAAGGAGGGAGGTACAAGGGCTCTTTCAGAGAGGTACAGGATTAAATCTTGGGCTTGTTCACATTTAGACAATCTGCTCTTAGTGAAAATAGGGCTTCTTGGATCCGTAACTGAAATACTGCATGTAAACAATGTTGGTAAGTCAAGCCACTGACCTTTGCTGCTTTTATTGTGATTTTCAGGTGCTTGTGGAATTGTGGAAGGGAGAAGGGAAGACTCCTCTTGAAATTGTTAAAGAACAGAAACTTGAACTGTTACAGGATCAAAAAGAGCTTGAACAGATCTGCCAGGCAGTGATTGATGGACAAGAAAATGAGGTGATTATGATGGTGCCAGGAACCTTCTGCACTGTGGCAGTCTGTGGCACTGAAAGGGGGTTAAAATAGCCTCTCTTTTTTTTTCCCTTTTGATGGCATTTGAGCTCTAGAGCCAGAGGAGTAAAGCTGCTGCCAAGATATTATCAGGCTGTTCTTCTCCTTTCTTATTTTACTGAGTGGGTTTTTTGAATCTGAAGCTTACACAAAATGATCAGCAAAAGAAATTACTAGTCTGGCTAATGTGCTAAGTCATTCTGAGAGCCCATAAAACTTTAATGCAGGAAAGCAAAACTGCAGGGCCCTGTCCCTCTGCAGCTGTACTGCCATTAACCTGACCCTGCCGCCCGGCCACATAACTCTGATTTTTATGTCATCTGTTGTGATATTGGGGCAACACTGTTAAACTGTTCTGAAGCTGGAGATTGAAGTTAGCTGCCAGCAAGGCATATATTAGTTACGGAATTAGAGACTGTATCAGAGCTGGCAAGGCAAAAATTTTACTTGCATCTGACTTTTTGGCATGTCCCTGTCTCTGTCCACTGCCAAAGAGAGGAGCCCAGCTGGCTCACCTGCCTGACAGTGGCTCTGGGGTGCGGGGGAGCCAGAGCCCTGTGGCAACAGCAGCAGCAGCCGCAGCAGTGGCTCCAGAACTGCTGCCCACTCTGCTGTTCTGCTGGGCTGTGGCAGCAACACAAATGCTCCCCCGTGGGGGATGATTGGCTCTTCCCCATCTCCTTGGAAAGACACACAGCTGCCAGTGTGGCTCAGTCTAACAAGGTCTGAGCTGGAAAAAAAGGGAAAAACCCCTTGTTGATCATGAAGGGGAGGAGTGGGAATGGATCTTGACAGACTCTATATAATCTGCTTTATAAAAAGCAAAAAGAAAACAAGTGCTTATATGTTCTCTGGAGCAAAAATGTAAAAGCAGAAGTGAATAGCTTACTTGTAATATAAACAATGTCTAGCTACATTTGCCATTTGGAAAAAACCATTAATATCTTTTGAGAACAGTACCACCCACTCCAGATCTCACTGGGGGATGCTAACAGCTCTGCAAGAGCTTTTGATAAAATGAGCTTGCAGTAGGTCAGTGTGACCTCCATCCAACTTGACTCATTTGCAGAGCCTGATAAAAGTGCTGCTGTATTTCCAGGCTGGTATGAAAGCACAGGCAGGAAGGGAGAGAACATTAGAACTGACTGGGAAGTGCAGGAGCTGAAGGTCCATAACCACACTCCCATTTCAATGTGTTTTGAGAGTAAATTTTTTTCAGAACAAAATAGCTTCTGAACAGCTGCTCAAACCAACACTGAGCACTTCATGACAGTGCAGAATCGGGACTTGTACCGCACTCTGTCCCACATAGGTAATTTCTAGCACATGCAGAGTAATGAGTCATTTCCACAGTGCAACTTAACAGAGAAGACTTTAGACTGACAATACTTCAGATACTGTAATGGAAAGCAATATTTGTATCTGAATTTGGTACTGGCACAGTGCATGGCTCCTGTGTTTGCAACCCATCCCTGCGAATATATCATCCTGTTTCTTTGCAGCTATTGTGTTCTGCCCCGTAACTGACAATGCAGAGAATGCCTTCCCTGCCACACAAACAGTAGGAAGGCCAGATGCTTGTCTTTCAGCAGTAGCATTCTCTTTAGGAAGGCCCAAAGGTGAAATTTCAGCTTTTAAATAATGGCCCTCGCAATGTAGCAGGTGATTGTGCATCAAAGGCTGTCTGATAGGAGGTCATATTTGACCAGTTAATTAATTGTCACATTGCAAAGGATTATGTGCTTGAAGGAAATGAAAAACACCTGCATCTGTGCTTGAAGGACCTCATCTATATTATCAAATATATTTTGATTCAATGCAAATTACTTGTTCTAACAGGACAGTATATTCAGTAAAATGGTAGATCCTATTAGCAAGGAAAGTCCATCTCTGGCTCTTTTCCAGGAAGGTGCTGTTCAAGTTGCAGACACTGTTAAAATCCAAAAGCGTTTTCTGACTCTTTCAATAAGAGAAGCTCTTTCTATTAGTTGTAAGGCCCTTCTGCTGTAGGGACTTGCTGTTCTCTCATGGGAGCAGAGCAGCAGCTTATTGCAAGGCTGAAGGCAGGTTTTATAAATAACACCTTAGCCCAAAATGCAGTCTTCTATCACAATAGTCCAAAGGACAAAAATATTCATACCTTAGTTGGGAATGAGAGATGATGTTCAGTTTTCCTGTAACAATGGTGTCTGTTGCATTATTTTTCTTTACAGGTTATGGCGATAAAGGCAGGAAATCGAAAAGTTCTAAATAAGTTAATTGGTCTGGTACAAAGGAAAACACAAGGACGGTCCAATCCTGTTCTGGTGAAGCAGTTATTAGAGAAGAAGCTATCAGAGTAGCCACAAGAGAAAAAAGCACACAAGCAACTACAGAAACAGTGCTTTGTTCTGTCTGCAAATGAACTTTGGTGTCTCCTTGTGCAGCATCAGGCTTGTTGGTTGTACTTCAAGCAGCTTGACGTCCCAGCCTTGCCTAGATGTGTCAGCCAAAGGCAGATGGGCCAGAGAAAAGCAGGATACAGCCATTTGCATCTCCCTTGCTTTGATGTGGCACTTGGAAATGTGATTTCCACACAGCCCTGGGAAACAAGCTCCCAGAGGTGTCTGAGTATGCAGAGAGCTGAAACTGCATGGGTTCGTTTTCTAATAAAGTGGGTACAAACTCAGCTTTTCTGGCTGCGTGTTTGTGAGAAGGGAGATTCACAATCTCAGATACTCAGTTGGGGGGTGTACACTGTAGCTCACTGTCAGTGTAAGCACAACAGTAACAATGATGAAAACACCCAGCAGTAATTGAGGAGAAGTGTGCCTCAATGCCTAACTGAAGGAAAAAAGTTCACTGCTATCATTGTTCCTGGTTTCTGAGGAAAGGGGAAGGGATGAAGTCATGAGCTGCTTAAGTGTGTGCCTGAGGGTAGTGCCATAGACAGAAGTGCCAGCATCTCGCCGTGTCGGACTGTTTGTTCCTTCTCCCAGGGATCACTGGAGTCCAGCCCCTTGCCTGCTTTCAGTTCTGAGGTGTGCCTGAGGGATGTGTGCCTGAGCCCTTCTGAGGGTCACATCCCATTTCAGCCTCAGAGGTTCAGAACAGCAGATGTGCTTCTGCCAGCCCTGCACGATCTACAGCAGAACAAGTAGAATCATAGAGTAGCTGGAGTTGGAAGGGACCCACAAGGATCACTGGAGTCCAGCCCCTGGCCATGCAGAGAACAGCCCCAGGAATCACACCGTGTGCCTGAGAAGGTGGTGTCTTTTCCTAATGCAGTAGCTCAGTAAAGGGACCACTTGCTCCAGTTTGGTGTTTTTTCTCTGCAGGCAAGATCTTGGCCCTGTGTTACAAATGCCCAGGGCTGCTCCTTCTCTGGCACATGGTTTTCTGCTGTCACCTGGAACTGCACTGCTTTGGGGAAGGAATGGAACATGCAGTTGGCTTAACAAACTGAGCTGGATTCAGCTGGGGTCCAGTCCTGCTCCACTACTTAATCCTAAGAGGTGTTTTATGCTGGTGGGTTTTATTTTCGAGTTTTTATATCTTTTGTTTTTCAGTTCCTGACTTTCAGTACTCACTGAAATGCAGGGATCTGGAATAAACTTCCCCATCCCAACCAACTTTAGCTGATCAAGCCATTAACAGGAAATGCAACAAGAAGGAGCCTGTCCAATTTACATGTAGTAGGGAGATAAATCCCATTTAGTACCAGATGCTCCAAGTTCTTAAATCCCTCCTGGAGACTGCTAAGCCATACTTTTTAAAGATCACATCTACCTCTGGCCTCATAGCGGCTTCTTCAGAATTGTTCTTTAGGATGTGCCTGCAGGGCAGACATTGTCACAGGAGTGCAGCAGGTGTGGCCTTTGGGCTTCAGTCACCTTTGGCAAATGTGATGCTTGCAGCACTGGTTCAAAGTAGGTTGATGGCAGTTCCTCCTCCTGAGTCGCAGCGCTGATGTTATGTCTTGAGGAGGACATTGCTGTACAAACTGGCTGAAGTTCAAGTGCAAACTCTTTCATTAGAAGGAAAAAACCCTTTGGTTTTCAATACATTTAATGAATAAAATGTATACCCATTATTCACAAAATGTACCTTTACAATTCAAACATCAACAAACAGCTTACAAAAAGCAGTAACATGATTGCAGTCAAAAACCATGACCCTTCAAAAACCAATCAACCAAACAAAAAGCCTAAACCTCCGAAAACTCCCCCCAAATCACACCACACCCAGGATTTTCATTTAATTTGACCTTCACACTATGACTTCTACTATCACTTTCCATATCATGAGCAAAAAGTACCATTTTTACTTAAGAGTGGTGTGAGTTTTCAGGAAAGTGTTCAGTCAATAAAGGTTTAGATTATACAAGAAACTAAGTATTGGAATTCTATTCAACTCTTGCCATGGCAGCAAGAAACAAGAAGGCACAAGGGCTTCTGCATGAAATCTTGGATCTTAGAGATACTCCCTCAGTTTAGAAAAACACAGTTGTTTCCCAGAGGCGGTCTTCCAAGGTTAGTGCTTGTTGTGGCACAACTGGATGCTGCTGTGCTGAGTTCTGCACTGCTATAGTGGGTACCTTTTAAAAAGGAGAAATCAAAATAACAATGTATTTGTGAGAGTAATAAGCTGATTTAAGAGAAGGAAGGATCTCAACTAATGCAGCAAGGCTACTGCTGATAATTCTCTCCATGGGCTACTTCTTCTTAGCCACTCTTTTACTGTAGAATTATACTTTGCTAATATGGTGCAAAACCTGTTAGAAGTCATCAGCCAGGTTCCCTCTGAGTAGAGTCTGTGTCAGTATATCATGCACCTGGGTGTGTGCAAAGCACTTGACACTGTCCTGCATGGCATCCTTATCTCTAAACTGGAAAGACATGGATTTGATGGGTGGACCGCTCAGGGGATAAGGAACTGGCTGTCTGGTTGCACTCAAAGAGCTGCAGTCAATATCTTGATGGCCAAGTGGATGCCAGTGATGAGTGGAGTTGTCCAGGGGTTGTCTCTGGGACTGGCCCTGTTTAACATCTTTGTTGGTGACAAGGACAGTGGGATTGAGTGCTCTCTCATCAGCAACTTCTCTGATGACACCAAGCTGCGTGGTGTGGTTGACACACTGGAGGACAGGGATACCATCCAGAGGGATCTGGACAGGCTTGAGAACTCGGGGCTGTGCAAAGAAGTAGGACTTGGAGGTGCTGGGGGATGCCAAACTTGACATGACCTGGCCATGTGTGCTCGCAGCCCAGAAAGCCAGGTGTGTTCTGGGCTGCATCCAAAGCCCCGTGGGCAGCAGGGCGAGGGAGGGGATTCTGCCCCACTCTGGTGGGACCCCACCTGCAGTGCTGCATCCAGCTCTGGGGTCCCAGCACAGGAAAGACAGGGACCTGTTGGAGTGACTCCAGAGGAGGCTATGAAGATGATCAGAAGGTTGGAACATCTCACCTGTGAGGACAGGCTGACACAGTTGGGGCTGTTCAGCATAGAGAAGAGAAGGCTCTGGAAAGACCTTATAGCACCTTCCAGTACCTAAAGGGGGCCAGCAAGAGACCTGGAGAAGGACAAGGGCATGTAGTGATAGGATGAGGGGGAATGGCTTTAAGATGAGAGAGGGCAGGTTTAGATTGGATATTAGGGGGGGAAAGTCTCTACTGTGAAGTACTGGAACAGGCTGCCCAGAGAAGCTGTAGATGCCTTATTACTAGAAGTGTTCAAGGCCAGGTTGGATGGGGCTTTGGGCACCCTGGTCTAGTGGGAGGTGTCCCTGCCCATGCTGGGGGTGGGTCGGAACTAGATTAAGATCCTTTCCAACCCAAACCCTTCTGTGATTTACTGTAAGCCTCAGTCTATTTTCACCTCCACCTGCCAGACACAATGGGTAACAACAAAGATGAAAAGGGGTAATTGTAATATTCTTCCTTTCCAGGGAAGGGAAAGAGCAGCCATAGTCTATAAATTTTGCACTGTATTATGAAACAGACACTTCTGGAATTTTTTAAGAACTCTTTTGCAGACACACACAAAATGTAAATTTCTTTTTGATACGAAAAAAAGTGGTTTGAGTCAATTGAGATCAAGATAATGAAGCTTTTTAACACTTGTGGAGATACCGGCTACCAACTTCAAAGCAGTGGTAGCTGACAGTGTTCAGACCTAGTGATGGTAGGGCTCAGTAGGGCCAGCTCACATTGCTCCCATCATCCCAACCTGCATTAAGGGGCTCATCAGTCACCTCACATCCTTTTGACTGAACTGATACAACCAAAACATGGGATCCTTTTTGGCTGCCAAGGGCCTGCTATAGCAGCCTAAATACAACCACCACCTTCCCATTCCCCTAAATGGAGCTCAAGGCAAATTCTAAGTACTCAACAAGTGAACGCTGTACTGACCAAAACAAACAGCTTTGGTTTATATCTGCTTAGCAGTAGTTCATGAACACATAAAAAAAGCAGAAGCAGCAGCCTCAAGGAATTCAGTGTCTGCTACTGTAAAGACAAATAAAACAACCCTACAGGACAGGTGGGTCTGCAGGATAGAAGGCAGAGCCTGACTGTGAAGTACTGGATGTAGAACATTCTGCAGACCAGGAGGCTGTTCCAAGTGTCGTCGTATTGAGGCTGGAACTCCGGAATGAAGATTGAGGCTTTGACCCCAACTTGGAAGCCTCATTTAGCTACTCCAGTGCTCTCTGATCTAATGATTGCAGATGCCATCTGTGCAACAGCATCAGGCAGGGTGAATTAAGGACAGTTTCATGCAGATTTTCAGCAGTAACCATCCACGAAGAGAGGACCAAGGAAAATGCTCACAAATTAAAAGCTGACACCAGACACTGTCATGACCATCTCATCTACTCATTGCTGGAAGTCTTTTAGGCAGTCAGGCCTGAGGGTGGAGAGCTGATACTTACTATCCCCTATAGCTGAAGTATCCTGTATCTGAGGCTGCAGAAGAGGAGAAGAAAGTTATCTAAAATGATGCTGGCAATGCTGTGAGTAGTGAAGAAAGAATTTCTAGCGCTCAGCCTTGGCTGCAGTTTAATTTTAACTCTGTTAAAAATAGAACCATACGATAGGAACCTTAACTAAAAATTTATAGCAGAGCATTCAGCTGCAATTTCGGTGCAGCCCCTTTCCACCCCGCTTTGCAGTGTGGCATCGAGGTTCTGGGATGCTCTTGTTTCTCTTCTAGAGAGCACCCTCTCTCTACCTACACTTTCACAACCACTGACCTCAGCAGCACCTTCCCAGGGATTTATGGCCTTGTGTACATACTCAGCATGCAGAGTGTTTGTTATTCCACACATGAAGAAAAACAACTTGGGTTTTCAGTCAGCTCTCTTTTCTCAAACTGCGCGAAGGACAAGAAGGAATAGCACATTCCTGGTTGGTTTGCCCTGGTTGCTGGCATCTTCCTTAAAATGCTATTTACACATACTGATACACAAACACATTGGGCTCTGAATCAGGCAGTGGCCACTTAAGACCAAGTTACAGCAGACAGGAGGTCTACATTTATCAACCCAAATGCTCAGAAGCTTCTCTGTACTGGGTTGGCTTCAAGTGCATGTTGTCCCCTGTCCCCTCGGAAGCTGCAAACATGCAGGTAATACACAGACAGAGAGGATTCTATTGCTAAACAGTGTGAGGAATGCAATAAAAATACAAAATCCTAAGTTGTCATGACCTGTAATTTGCTGCGCCTTTTTCTGCCCATTGTGATGGCAAATTTAGACTCCATCTTCAAGAGTAACTAAGAATGACTGCAGTGGGAATACAAAACCACCGGGAATGCTCCTCCTCCTGACTGTACTCCAGCACACATCCTACATTAGGCTGTACACCCTGAATCTTAACTGCAATAAAGCACACTGCAGAAATGCTCAGGTGCCACCATGAGGGAGGAAAGCTGCAGAAGGAAGGTAGTTTAGTGAGCAACGCAGCTGTGCATGGTCCTAGTGGAACTGAGCCTTCTCTCTAGGACCATCCTAGTTCCAGATCCTTAAGATCTCCTGTAGGGGGTACAGGCATTTCACAACTGTCTGCAGCATTTGCTGACCAGCTGCAGATATAAGTGGTCAGGGATCCTGACCTTTGGTTCCTCCCATTTATCTGTGTTGGGGAAGGTCCAATTCCTGACCCCATGAACGATTCCCATCTTGCCTGCCGGTTTTGCCCAAGAAAAAGACTAGTGACAGCTGTGCCAGACCCCATGTTATCCCACCTCATACATAGGCAGCAAAGTAATCCATGTGACATTCCCTGCCTTGTCATTCCAGCCATTGGAGAAAGACCTCCATCTGAGTCCAGTACTTGGAGCTGCAGAGTTTACTGTCATGATCCTCACAAGAACCAAAAGCTTCACTGTAGGGAATGCTCCCTCCATGCACAGCCATTTTGTGTAAGCAGAAAGCAAAAGTTCTCCCAACACGTGGTTGCATCAGCCACAGCTGTAATTGTCTAACCCAGTAAGCAGGCATAACCATCACTAAGTTGTATTTTAGTTGCTCAAGAGGCCACACTTTCAGGCTGGTCTTAGAGGTTGCTAGATTTTTTCACACTGAAGGTCAGAAACCAATGTTATGACCCTGGAGATTTACAGAAGACACTGATCAGTGTTTCTAAACACCAAGCTGTGCTTGGACACCAAGAGACACGAGCTGTTGGCTCAAGCTGCAGCAAGGGACACTGAGACCCAAAGCCACTCCCTCTCCTTTGAGGATGAGCTGGCATTTCGTCTGAGCTCTGGCCAAACTGACACAGCAGCACTGAGCTGGATACAGTTTCGTTGTCTTGGATTTGACTCGTCCATGGTATTTTGTGGTCTACATCCAAGCTAGTTATTTTTAAAGTAGACTGCAATAAAACACAGCTGCTGTGGAATTGGCTTCATCAGAGACATAGGTTTGCAGGTATTTAGTCCACAACACATAACTGTATGCGGGCAGTCTGCTGAAGTGCCAAAGTTGAGAAATGCAGCCTTTGCACAAAAGTTCCATCCGGGCTTTTAGCCCAGAGACTTCAGTCTTAATTTAATCCAGCTGCCACACAAGAACCATTATAATCAATGAACAAAAAGAAGATTTGCACAGTCAGCAACAAAACACCACTTTAAGCACCTACATATTTGAGAATCCAAGTAATGCTCCTTTTCATAAATAAGAGGCTTCCAACTGAGCATGTAACAAATGAAGTACACTGATGCTGGGCCACATGTTTAGAAAAGCTGGGGGCCACTAAAAAATAAAGTGCATTTAGTCAGAGCAGGGCTTGGACCGCCAACAAAGTCACAGAAATAGCATAGCATTCTGTGGCTGTCTGCAGCCAGACAGCTGGCACCACCATCATCTTACCCAAGTACCTATTTATGCAAGTGTGACACCACCTTCAAAAGGAGCAATTTTTGCCCTCCTTTGCACATTTCTGTCCCAAAACATCACATAGCAGTGCTATCCACTTGGGCAGGTACTGTAGTACATGGTCATATTGATTTTTCAAGTTTGAGCTTTTTCTTTCTGGTCCCTGATAAATCAGCACAACACAAACAAATTCTGCATTTCACACAGGGGGAACTGCCCCCTGCTAATCTGTGGCATTTTACCTTTGGTTTGCTCATTAATGTAAGCAGCCCAATTGCCACGTACTCTCCATTTCTGCTGATAATGCTCAAAGAGTGCAAGGAGGAACATACTCTAATTATCTAAATCGGATCTGGACACAGCAGCAGCGTTACTGTACAGTGCCAGAGCTGTCTGAGTTAAAAGAAAGAGGAAAACCCCAATATTCTACTCATAAACACAGATGCAATTTAAATGTTACAAATGTAATGGGAGCTGTCATAAGAAGTGCAGGCATGACATAGCAATTTCAGTAAATATAGCAGAGTAAATTGCTTATTAAATCAAGCCATCCTCAAACAGGAGCTGTGGCTACAAATTCAAATGATATAATGACATAATTTAACTGCAACAAATCACACACTTTTCTTTCCAACCCTGTGAGTTTAGAGCGTCTTAGAGGAGCTAAAAAACCTTCCTGAAGCATGAAACCTTCTGAGAGGCTTAAGCAGAGTGCACAAAAGGGTGAGTGAGTGTGTATACACTGTGCTGGATGGTGAACTTCTCTTGGTAAACAGAACTTAACCTCTTGAACTTAAAACCTTGGATTCTGCAGGATGCTCCAAGTTTGTTTGCAAATGTTTTCTCTGAAGGACTGAACAGACCACTTGGGCTTTGTGCAGGGGCCAAAGAGCGGCTGTCAGTGGCAGGAATGCTGCTCAGGCTTGTTGTCTATCTGGTCCTGCTCCCATTCCAAAGCACGGCCCCCTGCTGATGTCTGAGGTCCACCTCAATCACACTTTGTTTTCTCCCATTCCAGGCAATTTACCAATCTTACTAAAAATATCAAATCACACCTGAAAGGCAAATGCTCTGTACTGCAGCATGACACCACTGAATTCAGACTTTTTGCGAAGTGACAAACCCCAAAGAAAGAGGAAGCAAGTAATTTATGAACTGGATGCTGGGAAGGATGTACCTGGTCATGCTGGTGGGAGGGACAGTCTATGCTTGATACTGGAATTTTCTCATGTCTACAGAATACAGCTGAAAACAGAAGTTCTTATTTCTGTTTTTCCAAACCAAGGTCAGAAGTTACCAGGACAAAAAAAGACAATGCATTTTTCACACCCAGAACTGTAACACCAACAACTTGATCTCATGTGAAATACCATAATATTCTTTAGGACACACATGGAAAAGATAAAATTTAAGAAAAATGCCTAGAATACAATGATAATGGTAGTAAGCACAGCCAGCAACATAACACATGAACTGCACCTGACTATACATGTCCAAAGAGCATGAATGAAATTGCTGAGAGCTTTAGTCCCACAAATACAAACCATGTGTATGTTTACTGAGACTAACGCAGAAAGCATCCAAAAATGGCCAAAGGTAAAAGAGAATGACTACAATTTTTTGAAGACAAAGTACTCACTTTATAAGTAGGTCGCAAAAACAAAACAAACAAACAAAAACCAAACCAAAAGCACACGCACAAAAAAGCAGGTTGAAATTGCTGGAAAGATTCCCTGCTACAGCACAGCAGTTTAAAAACACACTCCAAGGCTACGTCATTGGAAATGTGGCATCCACAGTTCGAAACATCTAGTAGGACACTGGAAAGTCACTTTGGTATCACTGAGCCACTGCCTGCAGTCTTTGGAACAGATCTGCCAAGGCACTTCATTTCAGACTGATGCTGAGCCAATGTGCCAGAGGGACTGCTCCAGCACACACCCACCTGAGTGTGGGGAAAACCAGATCATAGAGCACTTCCTTGCTCTTGGAAAGAGCAGCATAAGGCTGTTGTCCTCCAGGGAGCTAAAGGCTGGACCACAGCTTGGACCACAGGCACATGGGTTTTTTTGGGAAAGGATGTATCATTGGTGAGAGACAGGATAACACATTATCTAACAGGAGGGAGGAAGCTTATTAAACAAGCATTTGGCTGAAGAGCTTATGCACACAGTTGTGACTCATCTCAAAAGATCAACATTTTCAAGCTAAATCACAGGTTCTGCATTTTGAAGGCAGGAAGAGGCAATTCCCACCGATAGTTTTTGTGCTGGCTGCCAGACATCATGCTGCTATCACAACTGAGACACAGCCGCAAGCCTGATCCCACTCAGAAATGAAGCAATGCAAAGGTACATGTATGATCTCCATTTTTACATTCTAAGCCAGGGTCACTGCACTCATCTACCTCTTCCTTTTGGGGAGCTGACAAACATTTCCTGTTTGTGAGGGGACCCTGTGCACAAACACAGCTCTGACCTTTCAGCAAGAAGCCTTCCACAAAACTCCAGAATTCAAAGGCTGACAGTAGGAACTGGATGTAGGGCATAAGCTCTACTACAATTTATGAAGAGAATCCTTTCCTCAAATTTTTAGATGCCTTTTTGAGCAGTCCACATTTTAAAATCCTGCTGGGATGAAACTGCAGTGATTTTATATATTTGCTGAAAACACCAGTTGAAATTAACAATCTCAAAAGAGATCTGTTCTACCTAGCAAATAAGGATTCTTAGTTAAGAATGCAAACAAAGGAAGGGAGTGTTCAGGTAGGAACTTACTGCCTTGAGCACTCGTCTGCAGAGTTCTTTATTTTTAAAGAAGTGAAATAATTCTTTATAATTTCTTTCTAAAAAGTCCTTCAAAAAAAGGATTAGATTGCTTCTGCATTTTACCACTCGTTTCTGAACCACTAAAAGTCAGCTGATCACCCTTTCCTTTTGCTCACATGCAGTTCTTGCAGAAGAGGTGAAAGGCACAGCAAGCACTGACCCTGCATTCATAATGCTAAAACACTTCCAGCATACACACTGAACTCCCCCAGGTCAGGCCTGTGAGTACAGCCTGGAAGGCAGCAGTACTGGGGGAGTGGGGAAAGGACCCAAGTGCCCTAGGACAAGTTTTAAAAAAATAATAATTAAAAAAACAAAATCAATCAATCAATCCCATTACGCATTTACAACAACAATGCAGGGGTGGAGGGAACTGAAAAAGAAAGAGCTCTCTTCAACCTGGATAACTTAAAACTGAAGAAGAAACCTGCAGCTTTGGCTTCAGCTTCCAAGAAAGCTTGAGGTGAAAGAGGGCCATGTGGAGATGAGTAGGTGATTTACAGAATGGTGATGCAGTGGCACCTAAAAAACTAAACAAGTTATAAGTGAAAGCAAACCAGAGTGAGTCAGCTAGGAAGCAACACGACCTCCAGCCATCATGGAAGTGAAGACTGTGCAGCAAACAAGTAAAGATGGACCCAGAGAAGTTCTGGAGGTGATTTTGTTGGAGGTAGACTTTGAGATTTTTTTTTTCTTGGAATAGCCTACAGCAGGCTGACACAACGAATGCAGACACTTTATACCTTGTAGATTAAAGGCAGAAATTTTCAGAACTATCTAAAGGATTTAGGAGCTTAAACTGCACTGCACATTCCAGAGGAATTTGACCTGCAATTAATTAGACTCTTCTGGAATGTCTTTGTTTTTAAACTGGTTTTTTCCTTGAAATCTCTGAGAAAGTGCATTTCAAAACCAGTATGTGATTAACTGGAATTCCACATTATGGAATTACAATGAGAAGAGGAACTAATATATGCAAGTCTTATTTCTGATTTCTGTTTCTTCACATTTTTTGGAGTTACTGTTAGTTTGTACCCTGGACAAAAGGGTTTATGGCTTTCTTGAACTAAGCCCCTCTTTATGTAGCCAACTACAACACCCTGGAAGCACAATTATGTGGCTAAGATAAGACAAAATGCAGTGGTGATGCACCAATTCATCATGTTTGGGTTCTCCTAATGAAGCCCATTACTCACAGAAGAGAATTTTCTCAAGCAGTTAGTCACCAGCAGACAGCTTTCCCCATTACTCCTTCCTTTTCTGCAGCTGGTGAATAGCCTGGTCCGCCCCCTACCATCCCAAAAGTGCAATATTAGGAAAAGTCAACACCTAAATTAAAAGTGAACAAACAGTATGTAACTTTTCCTTAACCAAAAGAAATTAACAATAAAACAGTACACCTTTCATGAGCAAGCAAACCTTTTTCATTTAATAAAAAAGGACAAAAAAAAGAGACAAAAAACAGCCTGCTGTCCATTTAACACTACCAAAAGATACTGAGTATCTTTCTTTAGCTTATTAAAACAAGCATACAAATAAGCTAGACACTAATAACAGCTTGCATAGAAACATTTTGTTTTGTACTTTGTGCAAATCTTACTAAATAAGGCATACTCACAGGCTTAGGTACCAATGCAGGAGTTATCAAGGAATGCTGAGAAACCACAAGGAAAATTCCAGGCAGTCTGCAATCCACATCCACTTACACAGTTCATTGGACTTCAAAGCCCAACAGCTGATAGCTGCAGATCTGTCTGCAACATAAGGCAATATGGTATGTGTAGGGCCCAGCACCTGCTTTCAGCTACTCATGGGTTTACTACACATAAGATCACTTGAATTCAGAAAACCTGAGCCAGTAGTAAAAAAGGGGGTTTCGGATGTGGATTGGTAAGAACCCAGCTTCAGGGTGAAGCAAGGGAAGAGGCAAAGAGGACAATGACACCAAGATGCACAGCCCTTCACATAAAGGGGTTTTGTGCAGATTCTGCATGTCTTTTTATACTGTGAACTTTCCCCGTGGGGCAATGTGTTTTCAAGAAAACTTGTCTCCTAACAAGTTATCCAGAAGAGTATTTCTGGAATAGAAAAAGCTAACATGCTTGTGTCTCTTTGCCAGCCTACAAGTGTCTATTGCAGAAATTCAACACAAATTACTGACACTAAAGAAGGGTGGCTCTGTAAAGAGGAAGGGATGAAGAAGGAAGCTGCAGTAAGAGTAGTATCAGAAATCTCAAATAAGTTATGTAGTACAAAGGGAAATTATAAGGCCTAACTGGAATAATATTTTGCCTCCTTCTTCGTCCTCCAAATCAAGTATTTTCAGGAAATATTGAAGTACAACCTTCTTTTGAAAGCAGCTTTGCATTAAAAATCTGTTTAAACTCCAAAAGCTTTTTTCAAACACATTTTAAAAACCCACTAATAATAATCTTCAAAATCCCCGAGTATTTTGTAACATAAAATTGAATGTTCCTGGGCTAGAGCTGCCAGCTCCTTCAGGAACTCAGGGAAAAGGGCAGCTGCAAGTACGGCGTTCCTCGCGTGCGCAGGAAGGCTGGGATGAGCCAGGCCTTTCTTTCCTTTCTGTCCCAGGAAAGGCTGCAGTACAGCCGGGTAAGCTTCGGAAAGATTCCTTCCTTTCCCTGCGTTGCTGATGTGCTGGACATTACCTAAAGACAGGAGGAGAGGGAGAGGAAAGAAAAAAGACTCTGTATATTGGGCACATGGAGTATCTGTACAGTGTCCAAACCCAGTTTACAAGGATTGTGTTCAGAGCTGTAATTCATAGTACCCAGATTGCGCAGAGAGATACTTCACTAATCCAGCATTTTAAAGTTCTACATGTCCTGGTTCTATTGCATTTTTTATTACCTATCTTTCCCCAGGTTATATATTATTCAGTTCCAGCTCTGATGAGAGAAATATGTGGGCAGAAGAGGAGTCAAGGGAAAGAATAATATGGATTTACCTTCTGAAACAGCAGATAATATCTACCCATCTAGAGCCAGCATGGTTGTCTCCATTTCAACAATACTGCGCTCTATCCCTCCCCCAGATCAAACTGTTGTTTTGATTTTACTTCTCTTTCGCTATCCTCTCCCTGTGAATCACCATGTCAATGGGTTTGAGGCCAAGCTGTCACATCACCACATGAGTTTGAAGCAAGCTAGAAACTAAGGGGAAAAAACATTTAAAAATTGGATTTTTCTGCAGCTACAGGCACCACTAACTACACTTACTTCCCTGTAAAGCAACTAAACATTAAAAAGAGAGCAAGTGAAAGCCACTGTGTGCTCTGCTATATGATCTCTGCTGCCAGAGTTCAAAGGATCAGAGCTCAAGTATCAAAATGCATGGAATTACAGTGACAGCAGCACTTATATTTCAAGCAATTGCTCCTTGTTTCAACCTGAAGCAGAACTGCCCTTTAATTAGATGATAATTAATTTAGTGAAACTAAAAAGGTGACAAAATTCAACACTGATGGAAATTAATACTCTACAAAGAAAAATTAACCTGTAGAACTCACTACTACAAGATAGAACTCACTGCTACAAGGTATCATTGAGCCCAACAGTGGAGACAGATAAAATCCTATCTAACTTACAAGTGGATGTTCTCCTGAGATGTATAAGTAAATCATCAAAAAGAAATAAAAGGACTGTTATGTTAACTCACATACTGCAGACAAGCCCAATACTGCATTGGTGCCTTCAGAAGGAGTTTCCCTTAAAGTGCACACAGTTTATGTTAAAGTAAGTCTCAAGTGACGCCAGCCTCGCTCTGAAATCTCTCCAAGTACCAAATGAGGGGAGACACAGATGAAGGCCTCACTTGATGCTGCACAGCAATCCCTCTGTTCAACAGCGCTGCACTTTTGTTCCTTGCCTGTACTTCACCCAAGGCACTGTGGAATTACTCTACTCTTCCAAATACTTGAAAAAAAAAAAATCATCTTAATCATTTAACAGACTTGTACTTTCCTTGAGTTTAAAACACCTTTCCAACTCCAGACGTATCAATCATTCATGTTGTTATTCTACAGATTTCTATCTACTAGAGACAGAGTACAGGAATTTCAGTTCTGTGGGAAAATCTGACTGTGGGAGGAAAAACAACTTAAATTATAGATTACAATGAAAAGATAAAGTTTTAAGCTTCCCCTGAAGATTTTTTTTCCCAGATTTTTTATGTCAGAATGTTTCATAATTAAAATTTTAAGTTTTTTAAATAGTTTGGGCAACATAACCAGAATGCTAGTCTACTGTCAAAGCTTTGCTTTTGTTTTTACTCTTCCTTTTAAAAAGCCTCAAAATGAATACATTTCTAAAAATAATTTTGGTTTCAATTTAACTGCTTGTTTAGAAAAAAACCCAAAACACACAAAAGCACAGAAGGCTGATACAGGAACCAGAGATTTGAGGTTTTTTTCTTTGATCAGGATTGTTAATTTTTTTTTTAGGGTCAGGATGTAATCTGAGTGATACAATTGAAAACTGAGCAAATGAGTACTCTGAAGATTGTTACCAACACACTGAAAGAGGGGCAGCTTGTACATGGGATCTACATCGTGGCAGCTCTACGTGTGTAATCAGAGCCCAAGCTGCTGTGGAAGGAAACCACATGCTACTGCAAGCAAAAAAGAACAAACTGTTCCATTTCTACTCAAAAACCTATAGAGACCATCCCCGTAATAAGAAAGAAAATGCTCTAGAATGATCTGGTTTTACTTTTGTCTTCCCCACTATCTCTGGCTTCAGGTTTTCATATGTGAATTCTGTAGGAGGCCAGCTATGCTCAGACCTGCAGAGAACACTGGGGTTATTCAGCACTTCTGTTCAGGGGAAAAATCGCTCGGAGAGCAACCAGTTTGTGTGACAGTCAGAGGTAGTGTTCAAGCTAATGCAAAGACATCCACGGGGAGTTCCTAATTTGTTGTTTGGTTATGGTTTTTTTTTCATTTACTGTTATTGCAGCAGTTCCTACCTTGCACTTCTTAATCAATATAATGAACTACTGGGTGATGGGCTACTGAGCCAACTCTCCCCCAGGATTACATTTTGATGATTTGCATCACCAGTCCTGTAGGGAACCAAGTCTGCAGTTATCCAGACATTAATTTACCCTCCACTTATTTGTAAAGAGAAGCCTTCTTTGCAGGAGTTGCCACCATACAGAAGGAGGTGGTGACTAAGCAGCCTTGTTCCAAATTCCTAAATAATGACCAGCATGAGTCAACCTGGCAAATTCTGAAGCCCACAGAAGAAAACTGATGTAAAACAGGAAGTATAAATAAATGTCATCAGGAATGCATTATGTAAAAGTTCTTATTGCCAGCACCTGAGAAAAAAATAGGAATCTGAATGTTGCCTCCTAATCTCATGTCCCACATGCTAGCTACGATACCATCAAATTGTAAGGCTTTCTAATCTATAGCACCAGAATGCAGAGCCTAAAACACTACTGATACTTGCAGTACACAGCTTTTTTTACAGCAGGCACCTTCCACAGACTAATTCTTCAAGAAGCAGCCTTAGCAAGATCATAATTTTACAGACCAGATGTACTGCAAACCTTAGGAACACATTCTATGCTGACTAGAAACCAGGTAGATTATTCTTCAGAGCCTTGAAAAATGAAAACAATTAAAATGGTACATAAAGAATCCTGATTTCCACATCTCTGGAAAACCAAGAAAAGGATCAATGTCTTCGCAGAAGTGTGGGCAGAGTGGGTGATTTTTAATGACTCCCAACGATGAGTAAGCACACACCTGTAAATGCAGCCTCTCTTGAACTCTCTTGCAGAGTCAGCTCTTAATGACTCACCAAATTTGACACATTCCCCTCATGTGGGAAGTTGTCTTTTAAGGGAAGCCTGCATCCAACAGTGCCCACTCAGCAGCAAGCTGAGAGCAAGCACGTCCTCACAGCAGGGCTTCAACTCCACCCACTTCATTTTGTTTATTTTTACTAGCTTGCCCCACAGTGGTATAAATAAATACGGGTAACTGTAAGGACAGGTGCAGTGTGCACTGTGCTTGAGAAGCAGCAGATGTTAGAGTCCCCTGCAAAGCTGGCTTGGTGGGATGATACCTGTCTAATTCCCCACTACTCTTAGATGCACAACTTTTGGTTTCTTCGGTTTGCTTTGCTTTGTTTGTCATACAAAAAAGATACTAGCCAGAAAACTTTCAGCGTCTTATCTCCTTCAGTGGTAGGCCAAACCATGATACCGAGCCTTATTCAATTGTTGCAGAAACCAATTCATCCTGGACTTCTGTCCTCTCTAACATTTATCAAAAAAGAACCAAAGACTAGCTGAAGGTCAGGCTAAAAATAAAATGAAATCATGCACATATGCCATCTCACCTCATGCTTTGAAAATGAGTTTGTTTACTGACAGCAAGCCAAGAAATGATTTTGTTACTTCTTTAAACAGACATTTCATATAACAAGTAAAAGCTTCTAAAAAGCAAAGAATATCCAAATAGACCCATACACGGTGGTCTACTGGGCACCATTAGTTTAAAGTCAAAAGGATATATCTGGCTGGTAATATTCACAACACACCACACACCTTCTCTTAATAACGTGGAGAAAAGGAGAGGAGTAGCTGGTAAGTCATTCCATCCAGCCCTCCTCTGAGTGTGGTTAACATTTACCTTTGGTGAGCAATTCTTCTGCAGCATCAGACATATCCACACGAAAAAGCAGGTACTGTTGGGCCTCCAGGAGAAGACCTGGAAAGTCTTTTTCAATAGAAGCAAAATGTTCAATCTTATTTTTCACAGATGCCAGCACCTGCCAAAACAACAGTAACAATTACTTCTTCCTCCTTTGCTCCCAGTGCAGCCACAGACTGATGGTCAGGCTTTCTCTACCTGCATTAAAATAAGAGTTCTGACAAAAGCTATGGTCATGCAGAGTTTCCAGTTCTTTGCACAAACGTAATTAAAACATGGAAATGAAATAAGAAGCTCTTAGGTAGGAAAGGTACATGAGAAACTGAAAGGGGCTAATGTAAGGTTTAAGGAGACACTGAAGACACTGCTCCAGTAGGCATGGCAAACACCTGTGGTAAATACCTGATAGAGTGAGCGCACGCTAGGCTGAAAAACCATGTTGGTGTTGAGCAGAAAGGAGCGAAGAAGAGGCTGTGGGTAACTTGCCAGCTGAGTAATAATCCCAATAAGCAGCAAATTTACATGCAAGGAATTCTCCAGCATGTTCTCCAGCTTCGACAACACTACGCTGATGAATGGTCCTGCAAGAAAAGAAGAAGGAACCAATGCTTTTGTTTTCACAGAAGAGAAACCCTAAGATCCAGGAAAAAGCCATTTAAAGGGAATTTTGACATCACAACCAACCAAATTATCCCTCCCACACACTAATTAAAGACAACAGGGAGAAAACTCAAACTGTAGCTGAACAGAAAAGCCGACTTAACAGAGGTGTTAAAAAGCTTTTGTGGTTAGCAGCACATTTGCTACCTAGCATATTTAACATGTGTGACTATGCCACTTTGCATGTGCCAATAAGGATTTAGCCCAGGACATTACCACTCTATTCCCCTTGAGTAAATTGGAATGATACTACTAGTTTTAATGTAAATAGAATCTGCTCTTTTTACTCTTCCTGTGCCTTATTTCTATCTAAGGACTGGGCAAAGTAAATTATCTCTAGCTTTCTTGTCTTATAAAAAAACTGGTGGTATAAAGAAAATAGGAAAATGCTATTCTAAACATAAAAACCAAGCTGTGATAGTTCCCATCACAAGAAAAGGCATTTTCAGTACAGCAACAGTCACACAAAGCAGGGAAGACATTAAAATAGATTTATAAGCATAATTGCTGGTAGACATAGGCGTTATCATATAAATGCCACCAATAAATAATAGCTTTAGTTTTGTGTATTCATGCTGAAGGACAGCCACTGAAATACACAAGCATTTACCATGAAGTACATAAACCCTTAGTGCTCCAGCTTAAGAAACCTTTGCAAGGCTGAGAACAACTTCACCCAAATACTAAGCTGTTAGACTACACAGCTAGGGAGATGCTTGAGGCAGCCAGTATGAGTGACCTATCACAAGTGAAATCTAAGAAATGTCCCTTGTCCCACCCCACCACACTATTTCAGTTTCATAAGAGGTAGGAAAACCATGCAGAAGAATCCCTGGATGATTAGCACCACTAACTTTTAATATCCTACCCTCGAACCTGGCAAAAGATGTGTGCCATAGGCATTTCTAGGGTCAAGTTGGCCATAATCCAACCCCATTCCAGCTCCCCTCAGCTTGCACATGGCTACCATCCGAGCTGGCTGGGCACAGTGCAGGCCAGTTCAATGTGCCTGCTGGAAACTGCAGCAGAGGCTAAGGCAGTTCTGGGCCAGTGCAACAGGATCAAATGAGGAGTGCCCCTGTTGCCATTCCACTTAACAGAGCTCCACTAAAGGTTGGAATCTGTCATGCTTTACAGCAACTGTGAGTACAAAGCAAGCACTCCTTCCAGACTCATCTCTCAGGGCTAACGCCGGCACAGCTCCACTCAAACAAGAAAGGTGGGAAGGCCAGTGTTGACAAGGCTTTATGTGGCTGCTGCCTTTCAACCACCATGACAGCCATCAGAGCCCAGGTACCCAGTGGAGCAGTCCCAAACCCTTTTGTTGAGATAGAGCTTCTTCTGTCCCAGCGTAACCTATCCTGTTTATGGTGACATTTTCACAGTGCTCCTAGGGGGATCCCTACTGTATCAAAAGGGATGGCAGAAGGTGCTGAGATGTGTCACTTTTTCTCTTCTCTAGGTAACACTTCAAAGCTGAATAGGTAAAGCTGAAGCTAGGTACTAATAACAACTGCTGCTTGCCACTGCAAGAGAGGTTATCAAACACATAAAAAAAATTCTCAGTGACAGCATGACTTTTACCCCCAAGAATTTACTGAAATGAGGATCAGAGGATGTAAGCAGAGTTTAGAAGCCTTGTAAGAAACAGGGTAACTAGATGAGAAGTCAAAAAACTACTTCTTTTGTGGCCATGAAGTCAAGCACTGATATATGGAGAGGGACAGAGTAAAATATAAATTCCTGTTCCTGAACACCACAGCTGAAAACAGGGAGGAGAGTGTTTAACGCTTTTACAGTGGATGTAAGACACTGAGAGGACGTTTTCTTCACAGATCCGTAGGCCTGAATAGAGCATCTTTGCATTGCTGACACTTATCGGCTGCAGGAAACTTCTGTCAGGTTGATTCTGCAGAGGCGCCATCCCAAAACAGTAAAAGCAACCTAAAAATTTTATCAAACATACCTACAAACATAATACAGCATCCCAAATTAGATAAAGAATCAAAGAATGGTGTGGGTTGGAAGGGATCTCAAAGACCACCTAGTTCCAAGCTCCCTGCCCTGGGCAGGAACACCTTCCATTAGACCAGGTTGCTATCTTTGAAAGGGCCTGCAATTTTAACATTTCCAAGGTGTTTTTATGAGTACCTCCTTACAGGCAATCACAAAGATCTCCATTAAAGCAAGGTAAGGAGTCTAAGAGTAAAACACACTGTAGATGGGTAGCAAACATCTAGGCTTATTGTGTTTAGTTTTTTATCTTCATTTTCCTCAGTTTTGGGGTTTTTGTGGGTTTGGGCAAGGGGTGGGTTTTTGAAAAGGAACAAATGGAGAGAAGAACTAGATGAAGAATGAGAGACAGAGCTACATTTGACAGCAGATAATGGGAAACAGATATTTGGATGCAATTAGCTTCTGGTACAAGGAAATTGCCACCACAGCAAAAATAGCAAATTAGTTGAAAAACAGACTGGATTTTTCAATTATGAAACAGTGCCAAGCCTTCTGGCCACAGCTGACCAGAAAGGGCTGCTTTTCAATGAACACACGTTCTCCCCCTTCAAATGAACAAGAAGCCATCTTATAGAGGTTTTGTGCTGGGTGAGGAAACCTAGTACATGACTATTTTTTTATTATTTGCATTACTCCAGTATCTAGGAGACCTAATTAAAGAACAGGAGCCTGTAGTGCAAGAAGCTGTACAAATACAGATCAAAAGCCCACTCTGACCTCCAGTAGTAATGTCATTCCTGAATAGCTTGGACAGTCAGCAGAGATCAATCTTAAATTGCTGCCTGGCACTAGACAGAAAAGCATGCCAACAGCGGGGGCAGACCGGACACTGGAGAACAGGATGCCAGGGCAGAGCATGGAGACAGGCAGCTACAGACATGGCACCAGTGCTGACACCTCGTGCTACAATGTGGAATAGCAGAGAGAGGAAAAATGGCACCGTGATGTTGCATCCATCCCATCAGAGATGAAAGTCACCAGAAAAAGAAATTATTTACCTGGGCTCTGTATATTAAAACAGCTACTCTGAACACCTTTCAACTGAAAAAGCTTCCTCTGGAGTGACAGAGCTCTCACATACAAACAACATAACCCCTGCTCAGTGTTTTAAACAATTACCAAGAAAAAGCAACCAGAAATAAAACCCCGAAACACTACCATTTGTTTTCACCACACTGATGACTCTGCTGTATCTTCACATTGAATCTCTCACTCTGCTTGGAGTGGTTTCAACTATTTGGGCTATACCCTGTTTAGTGCCAGGACTCTTCCTTGCTCTCTGCTTGTGTTGTGTGCCACACAGTATGATCTCATTCGGCCACCTTTAATCCCCATGCCTTCCTGTATTTGTTATGTATATAATTAACAGGACATTCCACCTGTAAATGGAGCACTCTGGCTCCTTGAAGAGTGCTTGGGAGAGACATCCTCCTTTGGTCCAAAGGGAGATGATATGCTCTCTGCAGAAGGGGTATCTGCTGAAAAATTCTCAAAGTCCTCCTCTTCTTCTGCTGGAGAGACAGGATCAGGAGTATCCAATTTCTGCTCCTCCAAGCTTGCACTGTTTGGATCCAGTTCCTTAATAATTCTGTCATACTGTGCAATGAAATCCTCACCATCTGTGCTCAGCAGTTTTACACTTAACTTACAATCCGTCTCCTGAGAAGAAATCTTCAACTGTAAGTCTGGCTCTGGATCAATCTCAGTCATTTTCTGGTTTATTTGTTCTCTCATTACACCTTTAGTTGAGCTTGAATTTCTCTTACTGTGCTCATCCAAGTCCATTTCCAGTTGCGCCTTTGCAAGAGATCCATTGACTACTGTCTGGCTCTGGACCTTGTGTTCTCTGGCCACACTTAAAGCTTTCTCCTTGGAGCTGTCATCATCTTGAGTATCCTTCTGGGCACATAACCTGTAAACCATAACATCATCCTGAAAGTCTGACTCCTCTATGTAAGAGCCTTTGATGAGCATAATGGCATTTTTTTTCATTTCCTGAATGTGTTTTGGTGGTTCTGCAGGTGGTTGCATTTCTGTGCTTCCCACATCATCATATGGTTGGGGTGAGCTCACATTAGAACCTGGAGAAATCCCTGTGTCATAGCTATCATCCCATTCTAGATCCAGCTGCATCTTCTCACTGAATGGAGTTGCTTGAGCAGAGCTACATGTGCTAGGTGTCCTTTGCTCGAGCCGAAACATGGGGTGTTCCACATCTGTACTGTTCTCCTCTGCAAGCGTCTGGATAAAGGTGTCTGGATCAGGATTTACTCCATCATACAAGGCAGACCAAACCTTACAATCTTTCAAGCACTGGATGATGGCTTCCTGAGCTTCCCCCAGGTACTGCAAGTAGCTGATGTCCACAGCCCTTCCATATTCCACAATGCAAGCAGATTCAGAAGAGCGCCTACCAGGATCTGCAAGTAAAGCAGATGACTCGTATCATGAGCAGTATATAAAATTTTCTCCAGCAAGGCATCCACTAGGACAGTGCAGGTAGAGTCTTTAACCCTAACCATCCAATAAGGCAGGAAGACCAAAGCATAATGATTGACATTTGCTCAGAAACACACGATTTCTTCCTATTGCAAAGACAGAGCTGTAACTCAAGATTTCCAAGAGAGCAGCCTGCATTCAAACCTCAATGCAGCAACCACTCTGAAGCAGCCAGAGCTGCTGCCATTTATCTGTACACTATTTTCATAAATGCATATTCAAGCTGGATAGCTGTTAAAATAAGGTTTCCATAGACCTGGACATATGGAAGGAATTAAACAAACTTTCTAGTCCAGGTTTTCCCAGTTTATTGTTGCCTACCACATTTCCTTCCCCTCCTACTCTTTCCCAGTTCCTCCCACAGGGTGCTACCAGATCAAACTCAATTAACGATTTGGTCTTCCCCTGAGCACCAATTACCTTTAGTTTGTGCTGTTTTTGTCCAGAGAATATAATCTTTTCCTTGGCTTTCAAGTGTCAAAGTGATTCCAGTGGAGCAGCAGAGCGGTGTCAGGGCCAGCAGTTTTGCGGCAGATACAGAGTAACAGTCTCTCTCTTTCACAGCGCGTCGCTGACTCAGCATCATGTGGTTGCACGGGATCAGATACCTGAAACAGCAGTGCCCAGCATTAATGATCATCCTTTCATGTTAGAGAAAGCAACAACATGTAATATTCCCTTCCCACCTTCCTGCCTTCTCAAATGAAAAGAAACAGCAATAATAATATTTACAGTGATGCATTTTTTAAACCTCTCAAGAGCATGAAATCATGACTCTATATTGTGATGCTTGGTTTGATGAGGAGCTGTCAAGATGAGTAGAGAGATAGGAGACCAGTTGCATCAGAACAGGGAATCCTTTGCAGGTCAGAGCAGACCTGTTGTAAGGAAGTATGGAGGGCGTGTGGGATGGGCAGACGTCAAAGGCCAGCAGAACAGTTTGGTCCAACTATGAATGCATTCTGTCTCAGAATCCTCAATTTATTTGTTTTCCTGGGAAATCCAGAGAGAAGCAGTTTGTCAGGCAAGCAGCCAGAAAAAAAAGGAGGGAAGGGTCATCCAAGTGTTTTACCGCAGTAAATCAAGACTGAGCTCTTAGGCAGAGGAGGGAACAAGCTAGAGGAAGCTAAGGAACAGAGAAAGCACAGTCTCGTGTTGAACTTCTTTAGAGCACTTTTGTTTTACTTTTTAAAAGCACTTTTGTAAGAGCCTCAGTGTTAACTGGACTAATGATTTGCTGTTTAAAATGCAAATAAATTCTAAAGGATTCCCTAAATAAACAAAAAGATCATCCACAGCACTCTAATGCTAGAGTGGTGATGTACGTGTGTTCACAGAGGTCCAGTATTTCCAGGCACAACCGCCAGATCTATAGGGAATTTCACCTTAATGCCTGTGTGTGGAGGGACAGACAGTATCTGGAACATTCATGTGATCTTCAGTGCTAAAAGCCCAAGTCAGTTACACCAGTATTTTCAAATAAATAACCAGTTCTCATCTAATAAACACACTCAAATTATAAGTATTTTGAAGCAATGTATAGAATCACAAGTTAAAAACAAAAATAATCACTGCATTTAGTACATCACTTAATCTACCTACAACAGTTCAGGAACCTGAAGTATCCTCATTGAGAGAGGAATCAAAGAGGTGGAAAACAGCAAGAAGGGTGGAAGCTGCAAACAATACATAGGTCTGTATCACAGTGCATAATACACTAGAGAAAACATGCAGGAGAGAAGAATTATGCATTTAGAAGCAGGGAATAAGGAGTTAGGAGGTGATAAATATATTCTTAGCTTCTCTCACTTTTATAGAAATAAATCACAAGAAAAATCTCTTGCTCTGGAGATCTCAGGATGTAAATCAAACTTCATAAGGTCTGGTAGACTTTTGTCAGGACCATGAATATTCTTATCTCTGTAGTTACTTGGATTTCTGCTCAGTTGGAGAACTCTCACCCAGCTCTGCATCCACAGACAGAGACCAAATGGCCCAGAGTTAGGACGAAGAATGGGAAAAGGAGTTTGGGCTTTACCTTAAAACTAGCTGTAACATCACATCTTCACAATGCAAGCCAATGAGCGTTCTGAACAACGCCAAGGAGACCACACAGAGCTGGAAAATGATAAACACTGTCAGCTTTTGATCTGGAAATTGTATCTTTCCAATCTTCCCTGTATACTACATTACAAAATAGCTCTGCCAGAACATTATGATTTATAAGACACTCTCAGAATGATATTTCATTTCATCAGCACCCCATGAGATCTTTTTTCCAAGCTGTCTAGAGCTATACATGTAATATGTATACATGTAACAAAATACAGTGCAGAATTTTCCTTCAAATAAGCTATTTTTAAAAAAGCAATCTTAAATATTAATCAAATTTATCAATTTAAGTTGACTGAGCATGAACTGAACCTTGTAACTTCCAATACAGTGTTTTAGTTTTTACCTCTCACAGAGAATTTGAACCAATTAAAGGTCTTTTCCGAAAGAAAAGTTATAAATCACCTCACGTTTCTGTTGCTTTAGGGATAAAGAATGATTAGTGTTCTGCACTTTAAGAAGCTGAATGGTTGAAGAGTTCACAACAAGCCTCTGGAAGAAGGCAGATTCTTGTATGAAAGGTGTATTTCAACTGGGGGAGGGACATGGAAAAACAGGAAATCTCCTTTCCTCTGTGAAATTTACATGGAGTCAAGTATAACTTTTCTTCATGCCATGAAAGTTCAAAAACACCTGCTGCTGCTGCCTCAATTTATCCTGTATTTAAGAAATTTCAGTTTACAGGAAAACAGTAATCATTAGTATTTGCAACCATTTGCAAATCTGGAATCTTCTGAAAAAATAAATCTAAGTCTGTTTTTGTATTGTGTAAAAAGGTAAGATTTCAAATACATTCAAGAAACAAAGAGGATAGTATTTCTACAAGTCCTTTCAGGCACCTGTCTGTAAATAAGTTTAACTCTGTGAATTATTAATCAGTATTTTCATCAATAGCAATGTACACAGCTTTTGTGCTACGTTTGCACTTGGCTGAGCTATACTGCAGAAAACTCCTTTAGCATCACAGAACTATTTTGGCTGAGATCCTGAGTTGCTCAAGGCTGCAGAATTCTTTACAATTCCCATCTCGTTTGCCTATGGAACAGTAATTAATGATTACCAGAGACAACAGCATTTGCATTTTTGTTGACAGAACTGTTTCAGTTTTCAAAACTAATCCATCTTAGAGATGCACTAACAGCAGCATATATCGATATTTGCATGCACTTACATATCAAAACAATTTTCAGATGAAGCTACTGTCCCTAATACACAAATTTAATGCACATGCTGGTGTTCTGGCTTCTCTAAAGCACTACTGCACATTCTAAGCATTCACTTGCACTAAAACAGTATTCTTAATTTCATCCATGAAGCTGTGCATCACCCAGGAGTCAGCCAAGGCTTCCAGTCAAACAAAGCTCAGAAGGGTAGTCCAGTGCAACAAGCAGTCATTTTCTCGTCCAGAAGTATCAACTGTTGACAAAGGTAACTACTCTTTCTGGCAGGCAGCTCTCCAGCCACTGTGGTGGACTGTGCCTACGCTGAGAAGGGGCTCAGCACAAATCTGAGATAACCCTACTGTGCAAGGGAGTGAAGGCAAAGAGAAGGAAGCAGCAGTCCCATCATTTGAGCAAGAAAGTGTGTTCTTTTAATCAAATAAAGCAGGCAACATCATAGTTAAATAAGCATGCTACAGTAATACAGACTACAGATTCCTGAGAAATACATCAGTGAGATCGCAATTAACAACTGGGATCCATTTGGAGACATCCTTGGAGGGCTCCCATTGTCTCTCCAGACAGACTATTTGAAAATGCTTGTTGCTTGGCAAAACTCCAAAGATCAAAAATGCTCCTCACTGCAAGTATACTTGTAAGTCCCAGGGAGAATTATCTATGATAGCAATAATCCAGCACTGTTCAGAATAAAAGTGNTTATCAGCTTTGTAGAGTGGTTGCTAAATGTCGTAACATACACACAAAAAATTGCAAGGGTGGAGAAATCACACCACTGGGTGAAGAGAAGAAAATTCCTAGTTAAACAAGTACCCAACTGTAATATACGAAACTTCCCATTTAAATACTGAACCTACATCCATGCTGAGTACCTGAACTTGCTTTCTGCTTGTCTTACCCGGAAAGGTGTGTTGATTCTGCTGGTAAGTGTATCCAGGATATGCACATTCTCGTGTCGATGCAGCAAAATAAAGCGGAGGAAGATCTTGAGGAGGGCTGGTTCTGAAATGCTG
>WEIT01034756.1:24379-38595 GCA_013389985.1 Dryoscopus gambensis
GCAGGCTCTTACCAAATAGTCATCAGGCTTGATACCAAAAAGTTCTCTGAAATAGCGGAAGGCAAGAGGTGCATATGTCTTAAATCTGAAGTCGGGGTAATGATGAGCAGGGGTAAGATTGCTCCCTTCACTGAAAACAAAAACAAAAATAAACCAAACCACATTACTGAGCAATTATTAGCAGCTAGTTTTACTGTGAAACTGCCTAACTTGACTGTTTGCTTGCTGAGAAAAGAGCATAAATGCAGATAAACCCTTCTATCACCATTTATCACTGTAATAGAAATGCGAGAGACACTGCCAGCAAATTCCTTTTTCTCACCTTAAAGGAAATTAGTATTTTCACCATCTGTATGCATTTGCATAAAGATCATGTTTAAACCCAAACAGGACAAAGTCTGCATTTCAGAAGTCCAGGACAGTACCCCTGAGTACTGAGTACTGAAAACTCCCGTGTCATGGTCTCTGTGCTCAAGATGGCCCTGACCACAGCATCTCTCACCAGCCCATCTCTGTTGGTAAGCAGCAGATCCAGCAGGGCAGCTCCCCTGATAGGCTCACTTCCCAGCTGTGTTGGGAAGTTATTTTCACACACTCCAGCATTCTCCTAGACTGCCTCCACTCCACTGTGTTGAATTTCCAGCAGACATCTGGCAGGTTAAAATCTCCCACAAGAACAAGGGCTGACGATCATGAAACATCAGCCAGCTGATTGTAGAATAGTTCATCCGCCGCCTCATCCTGGCTGGGTGGTCTGTAGCAGACTCCCACCAGGATATCTGCCTTTGTGGCTTTCCCCCTCATTGTCAGCCATGGGCACTCAAGCTTCTCATCACTATCCTTGAGCTCTGTACAGTCAAAACACTTCCTAATGTACAGAGCCACCCCATCACTTCTCCTTCCTTGCCTGCCCCTTCTGAAGGGCTTGTAGCCATCCAGTGCAGCACTCTGGTCATCCCACCATGTTCCTGTGGTGGTGAATACGTCACAGCTTTCCTGCTACACTATGGCTTCTATTGCCTTCTGTTTGTTACTTGTACTCTTTAGCTCTTTTCCTTGTTTTATACTTATCATCTCACTGTATTTTTGGGCTGAGTTACAAGAGTCTTGAGATGAATACTACATTTAAGATAAAGGAAAAGGTCAACAGCAAAATGCTACTAGATTTCAAAAAAAACCCCAAATCTGCCCATGGATTCATTTATGAGGGAAACTAAGAGAGGGCTTTTAAGCAGAAGAGTAAAGTTCTACACTATGATTTCAAAACAAACAAGAACACCTTTAAGATAAAGTTTTGATACTGGAATCAGCCAGATAGAAACTTTCTAACATAGTCTTGACTATTAGAAAGCAGGCCTTTATTACAGCATGCTGGTCTCTCAGGGCACCCTTCCTCCATTTGAGTGCCCTGAGCATGGAGTGAACAGAGTTTTTATCACACACACTGATCACTTATTCATTAGCTATCCCCACTTACTTGACTTTATTTGACATAGTCACACCCCTTACCAGAAGTCCTCATATGATTCTTTGGGGTCTGTCTTCAATGTCCAGTGTCCTTTCTGTGTGGCTGTTCCTTGACCCCTGCTTTTGAGTAAGTGCAATGTTGTTGTTTTGCATGACTTCTACTTTGTCAGACTTGCAGAGCTGAGCTGGCTTCCTGCTTGCGTTTTGCATGACTTCTGTTTGCCTAAGTTACATCCTTTATCTATTTCTCCAAGGTTGTGCTGTTGTGTTCTATTGTCCTTGATAAGAGTAAAATGCTGTTCTGTTTTACTGTCCTTATCAGTTTGGCCAGTCTCTAAATGGTTTGATAAATAGATAAATACAAAATCCAAGACTTGACACAGTAGCTGAAATCAGCTTTCCCAGCATTTCTTTACTCACTTACCCTAACTAAATATTCATTCTACATTCAGAAATGTAGAATATACTACTACGCTTGGCAAAAAGAATATCCAAAGGACACTAAGAAGAAAAAAGTCTACAAATTCACACAGATATGAAAAGCAATAACATTAAGCAATATTCCTGAAAAAGACTAAATTAAATATAATGAAAGAATTTAAGAGCTTTTATCCTGTACAATTAATACTTGTCATATGAACTTGTCACCTTTCATTAACAAAAGTTTGATGACAGAAGCCTATCCAAGCCACCTAGTTGCCCCTGCATGCAATAGACAATAGACACTGCCAAACCCCCACAAAACCAAACTGTTTCTGTCACAGCAGGTGACCAAGCTTTCTCAGGCTCCAGAAACGTATAAGACTTCAGACTCTTGAATAGGAGACACAAGGAGGAAAAAAAAAGCAGACAGACTTCTATTGTGAGTTCACACATAAAAAGATGGTTGTGGATAACCAATACAAAGACAGTAGAATAGTGCTGCTTCTTGGAGTGCTAAACCCTACAGGTAATAGTGAAGGTTACCTAGTCCTAATGAACTCCTCAGATCACTTTGTATCTACTGCAGTACAATTCCAAGGTATCAAAATCAAATCCACATATGCTTTATTGTTCCAGTATAGAGCCAAAAGATGGAAACCAGTAGGATACAAGCTAAAAATGGTAGTTTTTCTTTACAGTTAAGATAGACTAATGCTCATTCATAAGGCCTTTCAGCTGCTCAGAACACTGCCAGATTTGTCTGGCATTAAGTTTTATATAGCTGGTTGTGACTCTTGAATTTTTGTTCAATAGGATGCCCCAGTGGTCATACAGCTACACTGGGAACCTGGGGTCATACTTGTAAATGCATTTAATTATCATAAGATGTAAAGAAGAACAGAACAGAGTGTTCTTTACTGAAGTATCGCATAAACTGTCGGGGAATATAAAGCATCTAAACTTTTTTATAAAGTTCTACCTTTCAGTACTAAATACTTTCATAAATCTGCTTCCTCCAGCCATGACTCGAAAGCTTCTCCTGTAAAAGCATATTAGCAAATAGATGACATGTTCTTACTATACCAGAACACGTCCTGTCATTTCACTAAGGTGAGATGAAGGTCGGAGGTTTGCTATGACAGTAGAACTGCTCTGAGCCATTTCATAAGTGCATGAGGAGTAAAATGACCAATGCTGGCTCAGTAGGTGCACAGTAATGCATACCAAGGGGAGATTTATTGCAAAACAGAGCAATTATTTTGGAACAGCTTCTACACAGAGGGCAATTCTACATATTTAGAGCATATCAGATTACTTTACTACAGCTATAACAGTCAATTTCACTACGCAGACAAATTTCCTTATTCTTTATAAAATCATCTTTAAAAAATACCTTCTATTTAAGCTTTACAGAGTATTTTACCATACCGTACTGTTTCTGTTAATCATATTGATTAGTTTCAGCTTCACTACCAAATAGAATATTTGACTGATCCCAACAGTAAGCTCTACTGTAACTCATGAAGCAAGCTTGACACAAATTTAAGATTTCTTTTTAGTACTCTGGAAAATAGTTTTTAAAGTTTTCTTGACAGTACTTTTAATAGAAAAAGCACCCTCACTTCAGTAATTTCCTACAGTAATGGAAACCTTTCAAATTTCTTATCAATTTGAAGTTCGTAAGACAAATATGAATTGAGTATGGCCTTGCTCTTGCTGGAAAAGGACAAACACCACTGCACAGAATGCTTGATGTAAGTACATCCCTACCCTATTTAGAATTATTCAAATTGCACTCTATTAGCTATTGAAAGAATGTATTCTGTGGTTTCTCTCCACATTTTCTTGACGCATTTTACAGTTTCACTTTTGTGGGATTAAAGTGTATGTGCAAAGCATTACATATAATGATTTTTAATCAGTCTAGGGAGTTTCATGGGCATGATTATGTCTTTGAAGTTGAACAAGAAAAATGCCCATGATCTATTGACAAAAAGTTAAATCTGCAAAATGATGCTTTGGACATAACAGAAAGGGGTAACCATATAATTTCCCTCTCAGCTAGTTTAAGCACAGGTTTACCAGAAAAACAAAGATAAAGACTTTTAAAATGAGCTCTGATTCTGGCAATCTTGAGGAATTCAAGACTTTCTATATAAGCTATGACAACAAAATACAGGCTTTGGAAAGATTAGGGAGCAATTGTAACTTTAGGGGCATTTTAATTAACCTTAGCTGTTACACCACACAAAAGAAAAAGATTTGTAGGCAGACTAAAGAAGAGAGACTAAGCTTAAAATGCAAGTTTGGTTTAATACTTAAATAGTATTTTTTTTTTTTTAAATCAAGCATACCTAGAAATGACAGTATATGCATCTTAGCCTGTCTCTTTGTAAATGCTGAGAGTGGATGAAAAGCATAGGTGGTGCAATATCAAACTAAAAGTGAACTAAAACTAATTACATTTTTAATGGTGAACCCTATAGCTTGCAAAAATTTGCCTAACAAGACACCCAGATACATTTCTTGGCAGCTTCTCTTTGCTATGGCCTCACCCTGGTAGGGTGTACTCAGGAGATACCACACCTATCTGAAGGGGCACAGAAAGCCAGCTACATATCTTGGTAGCAAGCCTTCGTCCTGAGGATTGCTAAAAGGCTCTGATGGAGCTATTAACAAAAGAATTAGTCTGTAGTTGTGACCTCATGTATAGCTAGCTTTCTCGTGTGTATTGTACAAAACATGAAGAAGAGGAACACAGTTCTTCCAGTGAAAGCAACTCTTTTTAAGATTTTAAAATCAAAATATAATGTCTAAACTTAAGTGCTCCCAACATTAAAAACTAAGATTATCTAATTTCAGTTTCATTGCTTTTGGATACAGCTGCTTTTTAAAAACTCACAAAATGTGTTTCAGCTCTAAAAACTGTATCGAACAAACACATGCTGCAGGTCAGCTAGTGCTTTGGTATATTCCTTTCCTGTGTGCAATTTCAGGAAAGCATAATTTCCCACATGATGGACGTAGGTATCATGGCTATCTGTACAAATAGGTGTGTCAGTGTTTCCTTCATACTGTGGGATAAAGTCCAGAGGTAATACCCTTTCTTCTCACTTGCATTTCCCTAAACTTTCAGTCACCAAATGCTATCCTAAGCAGTTCCCTGCAAGGCAGCTTTGAAATACAACTAGGAATAGTAACTTTAAAACAAGGCAAGCCAATCATATCTTGTAACAGCTGAATACAGAAGCATTTACTTACAATGACAAAGATACGACTATTTCACGACCAACTGGAAATGCTATTAAAATACAGGATCTCAGAGTACTTGAAAAGTAGTTTAAGCACGTCTACATAACCATACAAGTATCCAGGTTATCAGAGGTTTACCAATAATTTGTTGGTAACAGAAGTAGCTGAGTCCAGTAATTCATTACAGGTTTTTTGCTTTTGTTGCCAAAGTATCCCTGTTTCTAATATTTGTTTTGCATCCTCCTCTCTGTGCTATCACTCAACTCACAAACCATAAAAACCTTGTCAGAACATGAGTCATTCTGCACATCTCTGCAACCAAAGAACCAAAGAAGAGCAGCAGCACTTTATCAGAATATTCAGGTCACTTTATCTGCCTTGTGAAACCGCCCACTGGAAACACATATCATGGTGCAAGTTACACAACAACTCTCGCTGGTGTGAACATTTAAATACTAGTCACACTGAACCTGTAGAGCATTCTATGCTACAAATACACTACTTAGTCCATCAGCTAACCCACGATAAAGTTTTGGTACAAAGATATTTCCAGGGGTAAGTATCAGTTTTCCTTATTTTTCTCAATCAGTCCACAAAAACATACTAGAAAGCAGTACACTTCAGTTTTAGATGTCGGGTAGAACCCAGACTGGCCAAATATGTCAAAGTTTTTACCTTCTTAGTACTTTTGACTACTTATTTGAGCTGTTATTCAAATGTTATCACAATACAATGGTAAGCTTTTGACATTAAAGAGCAGAAAGTACTGAATTATCTTTCATTAGCATCACAAGAAAGCAATTTGTAAATGAACAGTTCAGTATAAAGACTGTAGCTGCAGAGTGCTCACAGGTCATCGGCATCTAAACACACTTGTAGCTCAGTTAGAAACCATAGCAACTGTCCTCAATATGCAAGGTCTAGACCCTGCAATAAAAGTGTATTAGCAAGGGAAGTATGTAAGACTGACGAACAACTTGCTGCAAAAAAGGTCGAACTCAACAGCTGTGCTTAGAAGCAGCCTCCATTTAAGAAAACAAAAAGATGCAGGCTGAAACAAACCATCTTGCTTAAAACACTGCATTTCTGAAGCTTCGTAGCCAAAATTAGCTGATAGAATGAAGCAGCTTCTGTTTAACTTCTCAATCATTGCCACAGAAAATGCACTTCCTCCTGTGTTTGCTGGAAGAGCTTAACAAGCTGCCTACACTGCCAGCTTACAAACAGCTGCACAGGCCCATGGCCCAGCAACCAGCTTGAGCCACCACTACCTGCCAGAGCTAGGCTTACACATGAGCAACAAGCCCTTCTAACCATGGCCATCTCACTGGGAGACAGCGCCACAGCCCAGTCAAAGCGCTGACAAAATATTGCTGAAGCCACATTGTACAAATGATTAACTGGAAGCAAATTGTGCCACCAGGAACTGGTTCCAGCCAAGGAAGACGGGGCACAAGTGCCCCACACAGCTCAGTCATGGGACAGAGCATAGAGAGCACATGCAGTATGAACCTTCCCACTGAACCCTCCAGCCACTGCTGCAGCAGTACCAACACCAGGCAAGCACCTCTGTTGCTGGATTACCAAAGCAGAGTTGAAAAGCCAGAAAAGAGGTTACTTGGAGTGGTTCTCCCTGTGGTTTTGCTCTATTCAGTGAGTAGGATGGAGACTTCAGACACTGTCTTCAGAATCATGTGGGTCAGTGCAGGGTGCATTTTGTTTCTCCATCCTAGGAGCATATTTGCATAGTACCATTTTAACTCTATCTGGAAGGTGGTTCTCAATGAGCTCCATTTTAGCAGCTTCCAGTAATACCTCATTTTCCAAAAATAACATGTTATACAAACTCCCGGGGAGCTTGAAGAGAAAGGGATGAAAGGCCCTCCCACCACTACAATGTGCAAATGAAGGCAAGCACCTTTGCAATTCAAATCCACCCACTGTACAGAGACACCTGTACTTCACTCAAAGTCACTTCCAGAAATAAATACCAAAATTAATCTGGTGCTAAACTAAGACCAATTTAACACCGTTACAAAGTATCTCTGGACCAGGAGTAACCTGCAGTCCAGGGAGTTACTCCCGATTTACATCAGTAGCTCCCACAATATGCAGAGCAGTTATGTTCAGATCTGAGATAACCACTTTTTCCCCTGGCATTTTTCTGCCTTCTTAATGAATCCTGAACACTTCAGTGTGACTGCTGAAGCAGAGATACAGGCTGAGGGTTATTTCAGGATCTGAGAGGTATGCAGAGACTATTTATCCTCTTCAACCAATAACATTCATAAACAAGTGTTGACTATTTCCCCATAACTATAAAAGGGCAGATACAACACTTTTCTTCTCACTGCTGCACAGGCTGCATTGCATTGCATTTCTACTACCTTAGGTCTATCTTACCACTATCACTGTAACAGTGCTCCTGTTGCTGTCAAAGCAGGTGTGCCTGACTGAAAAACAGTCTTCTCACCTCGCTGCCAGACATGGGTGAAGCAGGAAAAACATGAGAGGAATGTGGAGCAGGACACCACGTGAAGAGGCAGCTTGCTGTGAAGTTGCCACAGTGAAGGGAAAGTTCAGCTGATAGCCTGTTTGAAGCTGAAGATGAATTATCTGTGCCCAAAGCAAATGGAAAAATACTGCACCTTGCTGTGTAAGCACCTGTTTCAGCACCACTCTTGCTGCACTATTAGGTTCTCCTTCAGCTGCAAACTTCTGCAGAAAGTTTACTCAACCTCAGCTTGCTCCAGGGTGCTCCCAGGTAGAGGTCAACCCACTTCACCTGCTGGTGTAACTAATTTCCACTAATTGTTTTCAGCCCAGACCAATCCAAAGGGAACCAAAAAAAAGTCATTACAGTAATTACTTTTAACAGTGCTGCCATCACATGTAGGTACCCTCCTTGGAAAAAGTGAAGAGCAGCTGAGATATGCCTTGGGAGTGCAGCCATAGCTGTAAAGAATGTGCAACGTTTGCTTTTTACTTCCAACATGGGTGATGAAGCTCTCTATTGATAAGACTCAGGACCAATCCACATAATGCCATCATGAAGCAACATCCCAATACTGTGAATCAGCAAGAAAGAATCATGTATTAATTTTGTGCAATCAGAAATTATTAAAATTTATGCACAGTAACACACTTCTGGTTGACCATACTTTAGATAAATAAAAGTGCATCTTATGCTGAGACATAGCAAGGGTTTGAAATTGGACATTTCTGTGCATCAGCATAAGAAATCAAGTGCCATGGTTTGACGAGATTGCTAGAGATAGCCAATGTTGTCAACAAGTGCTCTTTATGGAGAGGCTCTTTTTTACAGCCAAGATGACTCATTATGCTATATACTGCTTACTACCTAGCTATGCAAAAAAAATCCCAAACCCCAAAACTACACTGCTTTGGTGATTACTTTAATTTGTCTAATTTTCTCCAGTGTACTTGGGTTTTTATAGGAAACTGTCTAGAAAGGTTTAGCACCACTCTTGCTGCACTGTCAGGTTCTCCTTCAGCTGCAAACTTCTGCAAAAAGTTTACTCAATCTCATCTTCCTCTTACTAAAGCTTTTCTATTCAATTTTATATTAGTGCCATCAGTCTCTTCCTTCTGCCTTTTGCTTTTGCAAGCTAGAAGGGATGTCTCCCAGCTCTTCCTTAATACCAATACAAAACAAGGAAGTCTCATTTCTGTGCGTACATGCATGTGAGTCTCACAGAAAAGAAGGCACATGCAGTGCTATGGACTACAAACTGTATTATTTTACTTGTTCCTTTAAAACTATGTTTAAAAAAAAAAGAGAACAGATTTTCTTTCTCAAACAGTGCTATGTAATAAAACAGCTTGAGCATGTAGGTTCCATTTAGTTTCCACGAACAAAGCTGATATAGCAAATGTACCACGGAAGCCTCCATCACTGTCGTCGGCAGACATTTTTGTCATCAATAAAAACTTTTTAACACTATAAGCAAATTTCTCACCTCTAAGGTGGATTTTTTAAAACATAATTTTATGATTACAGTATATGAAACCACATGCATATAGTTAACTTCTCCATATCGACCTAATCTACAAGAGAAAGACTACTAATCTGTGCACAAACCCTATCATTAACACCAAAACAAGGATATGAATAACCTCAACTGCTAGGAACTAGAGAACGTAATGTAAAAGCTCCATTTCACATAAGAATTTTTTTTCTGAAGGATATCCCAGTTCAATGAAAATCAGAAGTCAAATCAAGGAAATTTACATGAGGAAATACCAAAATTTAAAGAGCCTGCAATTATTTTGTACATTGTTAGTTTAACTTGGTTTAGTGACACCAGTAAATACTAAGTATTACAAATTATTCAAAACACTTTATGAAGTAGCATTCAAACTGCACATGAATGAAAGTTAGAAAAACTGATAGAAATCATTCCCAAATCCTGGAAATAATACATATATAGCATGTCCTTACTGAAATGACTGTACTTATCACTTCTGAGAACCCAGACAACACTCAACAGAGTAAGTAATCCTGGTTGTGAAATACATTTCTCCTAAACCTTCTTCATCTCTTGCTAGCATATGTAACTGGGAAAGAATACATGACACCGTATTTCATCTTCTGAACACCAAAAATCAGTATGACCTTGATTTACCTTATCAGCATAACTGTATTTTTATATCATACTTAAAATTGCCGGACTTGGATTTCCATAAATTTTTAAACTCCCTCAACAATATATCATTTTTAGATACTAAACCTCAACTAAACAAATGTAAATGCTGTAAATGTAAGTGTAAATTACTTCAAATTCTAATTGATAACTCCTTTAATTGAAAGTGCCAAAATTACTTTCCCTCTCTAAAAATGGTAAGTCTCAAATCTTCAGATGAAGTGTGACCTTTCCAGTTCTCTCCCTACCTCTATTTTCAATGACAACATGAAGACCAGATAATTTTCTAGTTTCATGTATTATACTTACTCTAACACAATTTTGTTAGAACTGGAAAACAAACCTGGTTGAAAATACCTAGTTAAGAGTTTAATTATGAAATTCTACTGAAGAAAAATTGAATATGCTTGTTCTTACCTTGGTAGGAAGACACTTTCCACTACATAGAAGTCTTGCATAAGAACATCTCTGTCTGGTTTTGATGTAAGGTTTCCTACCGTGTATCCTATTCCCAACTGGATAGCACCTTTAATAGCTGAGGATGCCGTCTGTGTAGAAAGTAAGAATTCAAGCATGAGTTTCCTAAAAGCAGATTTCTGTTCTTAATCAGTAATATTATACCTAAACTCTTTAATAATTTTCGTAATAACAACACCCTGTCATCTTTACATCCTAGACCTCAGTGAAATGACTGAGTTTTAATTAAAATATTTAAAAGAATCACTATTGTAGCAAAATTTACAAAAAGTCAATTTTCTGGTTTTACAAACTGAAACTTTTTAAATTGCTCAAATAATTTAGATGTGGGGTTCTAACTCAGTATACAATCACAGACTAGCAGGTTGGAAGGGACCTCAAGAGGTTCAATCTTTCTTGACAAAATCATTATTTAGACAAGACAGCCAAGCACCCTGTCAAGCCAAATCTCAAAAATGCTGCATGTTGGGGAATCCACCAATTCTGGGCAGATTATTCCACTGGCTGACTGTTTTCACTGTGAAATATTTCCACTTGAGTTCAAGTGGAATATCCCCAGGAGTAACTTTAACCCATTATCCCTCATATTTTCCATGTGACCCCTTGTAAAAATAGAGCCTCTATCTTCTTTGTAGCCACCCTTTAAATACTGGAATATGGTGGTAAGGTTTCCCTTAACCTTCTTTTCTCAAGGTTGAGCAAACCCAACTCTCTCAGACTCTCCTCACATGCCAGACTTCCTAGCCCTTTGATCATCTCTGTGGCCCTTCTTTGGATCCTTTTCAGCCTGTCCATATATTTTTTGTATAGTGGGGATCAAAACTGACAACAGTATTCCAGGTGTGGCCTGACAAACACTGACAAGAATGGGACAACCTCTGCTGATGATGCCCTTGTTGATGCAGCCCCGGATCTCACCGGGTTCCTTTGCTGCAGCAGCACACTGCTCACTCATACTGAGCTTTTCACTCACTGGGACTCCCAGGTCCCTTTCCACAGAGCTGCTCCCCAGCCTTGTGCTCACAGCCTGTGCTGCTCTCCTGGATTTGCTTCCCAGGTGTAAGACCTTACGCTTGTCCTTGTTGAACTTCGTAAGTTCATAAGGTTCTTCTTCACCCATTTTTGCAGCCAACACACATTTTCCTGCAGGCTGGCTCTCCCTTCCAAAGTGTTCACTTGATCCCTGAGTGATGGTAAGTGCTCTGGATGACCACTTATGAAGACATGAAACAATCCTGGGGGCCCCCACTTGTGCCAGGTTGCCAGTTGGAAAAGCAGCCATTTACCCCCACTCTGGGTGCCGCCTGTGGGTCAGTTCCCCTCACAGGCAGCTCACTGCACAGGCAGCTTGTCCAGGCTCTTATGCAACAGCTTCACCAGGAGGCTGTGAGGGACCATAGAGAAAGCCTTGGAGAAACACAGGTAGACAATGTCCATGGCTTGCCCCACATCAACCAAGTAGGTTACTTCGCTGTAGAAGGCAATCAGGTTTGTCAAGCACAACTTGACCTCAGTGAATCCATGCTGGCATTTCCTAATCATGTGCTTCGTCTGACTTGTGATGGTTCCCAGGAGGATTCTTTCCATAACATTTTCCTCTGCCTTAGTACTAACCCTCAGAGTGCACAGCCAGACCCCAAACTCCACAATACTGCCATCACTGCAGCCAAAGCCATCACTGAGCAAGATACTACAAAGCTGGTTTCCTTGGTTAGTGAGCAGTGCAGCTCACTAGTCCAGCCGTGCCTCACTCCTGGTTAACACATCTAACATTTGTAAGAGGAAGCAGTCCTGTACGCATTCCAGGAACCTGATGGATGTTGTGACCTGCTCTATTATTCCACCAACAATGTCTGTATAGTTGAAGTCTGTAAGACAGGGGATCTGTTATGTAAAGGTTGCTTAAGTGACCCTTCTTAAGTGCTTCTTTGCCTTTATTGTCTTGGTTTGGGAGTCAGTAGCAGATGCCTAATCTAAGATGCCCCTTGAAGATGTGCCTTCTGATCTTGACCCAGCAGCATTTGATAGGGCTTCCATAGTCACTGTAGCTTCTATACACTTCTATAAATTCATTATTCACTTTAACTCAGAGCAACTACTCCTCTTCTACTTTCCTGCCTGTCTTGACAAAACCTATACCCACTCTGTGATCCTCATAAGACATTTCTAATTTAATGGGACATTCAAATTGCTTCAGGAGTGTGAAGCAGCACGCATTATATTCTGGAAAAAACAGTCACAATTTCCAGCTAATTGTACCTGCATGCCAAGGCATCACAGTGCAATCTTACAGCTTAAATGCTGATTGTAGATGCAAAAGTATTTATTACCTTCTGCCTAACAGTCAGTCCAAGAGGTGCATTGACTGTAGGGAATCCAGAGAAAAATGAAAGTAATGGGGAAAGCAAAATGTCTCCATAAAAATCTACCCTTATGAAGTGTAATGACTAAATTCAACAGCCAGTGCTTGCAGGACAGAGAAGGCTTCAAAATGACAGCAAGAAATTGTGATACTATATATGTGTAAATTGAGACCATCTCTGAAACTTTCCCATACTCAATTGATAATTGTGCCGCATGGATTAAAAAAATGGCAGAACTAAGTCAAAATCAGAAACTAGTAAAGAAAGGAACTTTTAAGAAAAGATGGAAGGATTGAATAAAGAAGAGCATTGGACAGGGAAAGAAGGCTATGAGGAGGCTATCTTCCCTTGCATGACCACCAGCTTGAAGACAACATGTTTGGTCCCTGTTTTTAGGTTTTACTTCCTACCCACCAAACAGGCAAGAGACCAACAGTGGAAGCAAAGGACACTAGAAGTTTCATGATCAGAACCACTTCAGCACCTGAACAGAACCATTTCAGGAGTGGAAATTACATAAGAAGTGGTTCAAGTACGCAAAGCTACTCTGGTTATAGTTCTTGGAACAGCATATACTAGAGAGGCTACTTATTTTTAGAAAAGACAGAGGTGTGTAGGTCTTAAATAATTAAGACTGCACACCAAGCAGAACTTATACTTGCGTAAGAGTTTAGAACCAGCAATTTGGTGGGAACAAACAACACTCCATTCTGAAAGTGCTACTTTGACTACCAAAAAGATTTGGCTTTGTGTCATAAGAAGAGTCACATTTTTCTTTCCTTGAAAGGCTTCTATTCATGAATGATTAATGCCCAACAAAAGCCGTAATTATGTAACTTTGATCAAACCAATACACATACAAATAGTTTCTGCTACATTGCTGGATGCCCGTCTTGTTCACTGCCACAGCAAGCGACTATATCTGAAAGAACAGCAGATAGTACAGTACAACAGAGGACATGCCATTCCAAATTAACCCTGACAAAACCCACCAAACTTCAAAAAAACCCAAGAAAAGTAAACTGGCAACGTGATTTCAAGAGGAAAACTCTGGATCATCTTTCAAGCTCATAAAAATATCTGTAGTATTTTTTTCAAATTCAAAAGAAGACCTACAGACTTATAGTCTCTGGAAGGCAGAATGTAAGGTCTCCTACTACAATGACACAGATCGTTCCTACAAGATTACCTTCTTGTTAATTTCCTCTCCTATTCAAGAGTGTCATTAGTAACCACCCATCATTTCTGCAGCAATCACAGCAGTTGGTTTAGCAGAAAAGTAATGTTATGAAATAATTCAGAATACTTTAACAACTGCTTTGAAACAAATTGATATCCACTACAGTGTGCTGAAGGCAACTGCTGGCCCAAAGTCAAGTCTTTGCCAAGCACCACTAACACCAAAGTCTGGTTACCCAGTGTCCTCTTAGCGACTGCTAAGTATTTGTTTTCACAATCCATAAAATAAAAACAAAACAAGCCTTGAAATTTGTCTTTAAAACATCACTTGTCTTAATTTTTAGTATTATTATATATTATATATATACAATATATAATATATATTATTGCT
>WEIT01034757.1:0-14297 GCA_013389985.1 Dryoscopus gambensis
AGGAGGTACAACCAAGCTCCATTAGAGCCCTTCACCAAGCACTGCACCACTACGATGGATTAAAAGTCCTTCTGAACTGCACATGGTTCTCCCAAGGCCCATCTTCAGCTAACAATGTCCACACACGGGAAAATATTCCATACCACTACACCAAAAAATTTTGTGAGCGAATACCAACACACATTTTCATAAATATAGTGCACAGAGAGATAAGGACTCAAAGATAAGAGCACTATGCATTAAAAAAGCTATTTCCTAGCCCAAAAGCAGTTTCTGCAGGCTTTTCACTGGAAATACTGTATATAGAAGAAATAAACATTCAAAAAATATTGACCAAGACTCAAACATTCAGGAGGTTTAGCATTCTCATAAGAAAAAAATGATACAGCTTTTTGAAAACAAGTTATAAAACTCCTTGAATGAGCAAGCAAGTGTTAAATTTTGGAGATCAGGAGAAAGTTTTTCAAAATGAGAAAAAGGTAAAAAATCCAGAAGTAAAACTACCATAATTAAACAATTTAATAAAATAACTTAGAGCCTTCTTTCCTTTAAACTGTATTGTGAGAAGGAACAGAAAGATACTAAAGAACACACCAAAACTTGAATCAAAATCATGAAATGCATGAAAAGTCATCCTTTCATGCACTGACGAGTAAGACGTTTTCACATAGCACTATTAGTCATTAAAATAACTATTATTCTACTGAATTTGTGAGAAACATTATGATCTCTTCAATGTCATTCATCCTTATTAAAAGTAAATCTTTCTATCCCGTCAGCTCCAAGTGATCTCAGTAACAAGCAGTAACAGCTATTCTATACAGCTTGGCCAGAAGGAAGAAGTGCACTTCCATTCACCACTATTTATGGCATTAACATTAAAAAACAAAGGATGATTCTCATGTGAGAAACACAAAGTAAGAGATTAATTTTTCTTGCCTTGACTTACTTATGGATTCTTTCGGGTTATGTTTGGCAGTCACTTTTTGTACCTTCACAGGCTTATTCTTTTTCCAGTGTAGGAGATTCTATCTACAAAGCCACCAGATAACTAAATAAAGGAAAATTCATGCACGGATAAACTATGTATAAAAACAAATCATGCAAATGAAAGCAATGCTTTGGAAAATACCGATTTTGCAGATAAATAATTCCTTAATCTATCCACAAATCTAAATGTGCATATGGTTATTTAAATGCTAATTTGTTCTTGGATTCTGTGAGAAAAGCCACATAGCACAGAGCTGTCACAGGTGTAACCAGAAAAGCAGGCTCAGCTCAGCTTTGCAAGGGGATGTCAAATGCCCAACCTCAGCATATCTGAGGAGACATATCAAAGACTCAGTAAAGATCAAGCACTATCATCACTGCAAGCATTTTCTCAGCTACTTTAGTAAAGAAAGCACTAAAAGTGTAAGATGTCATAAATTAATTTTTATAGCTACCTTTGAACCTGGCTGCAAGATGTAATTATTACGAGTTTATTAAAAACAATTCTATTTTTTAAGAAGTGAATCTTAAAGTTGTCTATTTACTTCTAAACTAAGAAATTTAGAAATAACAGGGTTTTATTGCTTGTGTACACATCCTGAACTGAGCATGGGGATTTTGTTTATTTGCTTTTGCATTCACTTTGACCAGAAGCCTGCCCCTGGAAGACTTTTTCAGCTTTGGTTCAAGACTTACATTCTTTTCTTTGTATAAACAGCCTGGATTTCAAGTATTGAAAGCAAAATACATAGCAAACCAAATACCATCCTCCTCACTGTAAAGTTATCACAGAGAAAGCAAAGAAGCTCCTGAGTAACCCAGGACTATACTAGGTGCTGAAATAAAACAAGCACATCATGTGTGCAGAGAAGGAGTTGATATAAATAATGGGCAATACACACATACAGATACAGGCATAAAGGACCAGTACAATAACAAGGAGCACAGCAATCAGATATAGCTTATTACCAAGCTAACCAGGACTCAATCTTTATAAATATTAAGGCAAAGAAGGTATTTGAACATAGTACAACAGGCTGGGGACTTCCGCAGGAACAGCCTGTTATACCACAGGTAAGCATGACTGCAAAGTCCAGGTGAAGATATTGCAGTTAAAATTCAGAAACAGAAAAACAGAACTAGAGCACCCTGCACTTTAATAATGTACTCTACATATGCAGCTATCTCCTTAAAGACTTCCTCTAAGATTCTGATTAACTGCTTAATGTACCGTTCCATTCTGAATACAAACTACTACTGATTAAACACAGATTTTTTTCATTGCACTAGAGACCAGACACCCAAAATTCTTTCCTCCAGACTACATTAGCTTATCTTATTAAGAAGTTATACAAAACTATCACAATTACATAAAGGTTAAGAAGACATTACTGGTTGCTTTGTAAACAAAGCCAATTCCCATATTGTAGGTGAAAATGAGGTTAGTTTAACTTTATCCCTTTTCAAAATATTCACGTTGACAGATACTGAGCAAAGCGAACAGAAGCCTGCAGCAGGCCTTAACAGCAAAGGAGGCGAACAGGAGCTGCATTAACAGAAACACAGCCAGCAGTAATGTAAAACTATTATTGCCCTTTGCTTGGCACTTCCACTAGGGCACCTGGAATACTGCATTCCATTTTAGGACCCTAACACAAGGATTTTGATAACTTGGAGCAAGTTCTGCAGAGGGCCATTAAGACAGTGAGAAGGTTTACAGAAGACTTGACCCTTAAAGAGAGGATGAGGGTACAGGGCTTGTTTAAGCTTGGAGAAAGAGTTCAGCAGAACCTAAAAGCAGCCCTCCAGTACCTCCAGTGGGGTTAGCCAGAAGACAAAGCCAAGTCCATGTTGAATGACGGAAAAACTCTAGAAACTACAGATAAATGGAAACAGAAATTTCAATCAAAAATAGGGTGGAGCTTTTTCACTATAAGGATAGTCAAGCCTTAGAACAGATTGACCAGAAAAGTTTTACATTTTCAGTTCTTGATATTTTCAAGACTTAGCTAGTCAAAATCCTTCACAATGTAATTGACCTCGTAGTTGATACTGAGTTATTTTGTAATTGCAAGACGTTTAGCCAGTTTCCTGTCCACTGTGCTTTGGCATCAACTTTTAGCTGAAATTGCAGATATATCAGCTGTTTCCTTACTTCCTCTTTTGCTTTCTTTGTATGAAAAAGGAATTTGGCAAAAGGCCCTAGAAGAGAGTGAGCTAGCCAGTCTCTACATGCCAGACACTAAACACATTGGCATGTGCAGATAGATGGGAAAACCACAGATCAGACCAAAGTCCTTCAGACACCATTACTCACTAAATACAAAATTATCCTCATCCAGCTGTAAGAGACTCCAGATTGAGTTCCACGTCCTAAGGCAAAAAATTTCCTTTGAGACATTATTCAGGGGGGTTTTTTCCCCAACATCTAAAATCAAATGATTGCGGCTACTTTTAAATTCAAGCTAACCAGCAAACATCTCAACTTCTCTGATTTAAAACAATCAAAATACTAAAACAAATCCTACAGATTTAAAGATAAAAAAGAATGTCGCAAGACTTCTATTTCTTTAGCAATGCACTACTCAATTAGGTCAGAGATTTCTTGCAGTGATTGAAGTTTCACCGAGTATTTGTCAAGCACCAAGCGTCCCACCTACAGATGGCACCACAGATCACAGCAAACAGCTCCCGGGGCCGCTCCCTCCCGCACACGCTCTGCTCTCACACAGCGCCGAGATCTCGTTTCAGATTTGTTCGCTTTGCCAGGCACACTTGAGCTCAGTGTTTAATGCACACAAGGAAAAGGGATGAACCATTCGTCCTTTCCAGATTGCATATATATATTTTTTAAACTAGTTCCTGGTACTGAAAGGATTAACATTCCTTTCCTGCTTTATCACTTTCTCGAATCACTCTTCTTTTTTAAGTGTTCTTTTTTCCCCATCATTTTGTACTGGAGATTGAAACAAATAAAACTGTTAAATAATGTTCCAGGAAATATAGAGCATGGAAAACAAAACAGATCGCTGTGAGCAGGAAAACTTGCAATCTGACTTTCTCTAATACACAACCTATGGGGATTACAAACTCCAGTCTTTGGATCCAGAAGTGGGAAAGAAAAAACAGAAGTAGGCTACGTGTCATTAGAAGTCCTCAGGCAACCTAAGCTTGTATACCACTATTCTATGTATATACACAAGCACACATTGCTAAAAAGTCATTCCCAAAGTCAGCTGTGTAGAAAGTTCTTGTAATTCAATCCTTAATCTCTTTAGGGGAGCATTATATTCCCACTCTCAAGCAACTCTCTCATATACCATCAAAGTGTCAGCTGCAAGAATATTCGTTTGGCCCACAGTAACTACAGCAAAAAAATATCAGCAAGGCAATACATTACTTCAAAGGCTAACAAGGTCCAAGTAAGAAAAAAAATATCCCATTATTATCACCTTCAGATTCACCAGCCTGGCAAGGCACAGAATAGAGTTAAAATAATCTCAAAGTGCATACAGTGTGCCAATCTGCTTGTGTCTGGTTAATGAACTAACATTGAACTGGACAGCAGTTTTGAAAGTCCGAAAAGTGAGAATTTATCATTTAAAAGCTAGCTATGAACAAAATCAGATATACTAAACTCAAGTCTCCCCAGTCTCAAGTAAATTTCAGCAAGCAAAACAAGTCACTCAATTAAACACATGCTATACCAGAATTATTATTCTCTTGGGTTTATTAAACCCAAATATAAAATAATTAAAAAAAAAAAACAACAAAACCTAAGCAGCTAAAAAAAGCATTACCAAAACCAAAAGTGCATTGAGCATTAAAACATAAATTTTCACATACTACACATAGCAAGTATGTGGAATATAAACTGTCAATACATGAAACTTTTTCCTCATAATTTTTATTAAATTTAAAAATATTGAGGAAAAAGTGTTACCAAGCAAGTCTATAAAGAAAAAAAAAACAGTCGCTGAAGAAGGAATTAAGGTCAATTAAAATGTACATGATTATATGTTTATGTAACAGTTTTCATATATATTTGAAAGCTAAGTAAAGACATTTGGATATACTGGAAAAAAGAAAATGAAACCAACACCAAACTACCACTTTTCGAAATTGTTCACCTTACAACTTAACATGGAAGCCGTATTCTAACTAATGAAATACAAGATAACATTTACTGTAAGTGACAGAGACTGGGAGAAAAGTTTGCTTTTAGTTTCACATCAACTGGGATCAACACCAATATATGCAAATGGTTTTAAATACTGGAAGTATTGTGTTTTTAAATACGGGAAGTAAAACTAAAACCTGACCTTCATATACTGAAGGTCAAACAACTGTGACTTTCACATGATACTCAAGACAAAAAATATGAAGGAAGACACATAGCTTTGTAATAAATGTTCAAATCTGGGCCACTTAGAAAAATAAAGTAATCCACACCATATCAGGTTCTGTTAGGTAACACTACCATGGCCACCAGACTGTAGTGGAGAAGCAAACAGCGCAGCTGAGAACAGACACCTCTCTGGTGAGCCTTCCCAAATCAGGCAATTCTTCCTTTCAATGCACTAGTGACCCTGCCACGACAGTGTGCCTGGTGCATTGGTGTAGTGTCAAGGACAAGCCCTGGTATTCCTGGCAGTCCAATTGCACATGAGAATAAAAGCTAAAGATGCAACTTTGTAATTAAATTACACCTTCCTGTACAACATAGAAAGATACAGGGACAACACTACCCTTGTTTAGGGCTCGAAACTGTTTCTGAGGGCTGGGAGTGAATAACCACAAAGCCTGGATTTAACACCACAAACTATTCCCCACTTCAGACATCTGTTTCTCCTATAGGGGAAGCACAAAACATCCTACAGCGGCAACATCATAAGACAAATCTCATAGCAGCAAATATGTGCTTCAAGTCCGGGCTGCTAGAATTTGAAGCGTGTTTACTAATAACAAAATGGTTTGGTAGGGACATGAATCCTCAAGTCCACTACACTGTTCCCAGGTGCATTACAGGGATAAAAAACAAAACAAAACAAAAACATTTAAGCAGTTTAAGACCATTATGCTGCCTCTAAAGACCTTCAGTAAGGGAGACTGGCCATGTACTATGCTATTCTGGTGCTCAGAAAAACATTTTAAATGCTCTTGTAAGTCTATTTCTACAATGTAAGTCTAGCACATCTTGTATAAAAACAAAATATTATCTTTCTTTTTCACATTCTATAAATACAGGAAATTTCTCTTTCCCAATTAAGTGTTCAATCTAATATATCTTTCAAGCAGCACCAAACCTTCCCAGTTGTCACTTTTTTCCAAGACTGACATGGAAGACTTAATCTCTTTTAAGCACTGAAATCAAACATCTCTTTCGCACCATGATACCTCAAATTTTACCATATCTCCAGCAAAGCCTTATGCAGACCAAGTAGAACAGAACAGTTTTACACCATACTTAGGTCATTAAGGTGTTCTTTTCATCTATTAACATGCCATGGTTGACTCACCTTAAGATTCAAAAATCACCCAGACCTTTTCTGAGAAATCAACTCTTAACTATTCAACTTCTATTAGTTCAGCCAAAATATAGGACATTGATTACTTCATTAATTACTTCAACTGCCCACAGCTTCATTCTAGTCTTACCTGGTGAAGCCAGTAACATACCATTCTCTTCCCATGGTTCAATTGCTAATTTAATAAGGATGTTTTCACTAATAACCCAAACTAGGATGCATTTTTTGAGAAACTTTAACTGATATATTATCTCAAAAGATAGCCTGTTAAACCATGCTGAAAGTTCTACTCAAGTCAGCATTTATCATTTTATGGTTTCTTCCTACCACAAGAATTATTACCACAGTAGAAAGAAACTGTTTGACCAAACCATCATCAACAACTATGACAGCTATTATTTGGCTCCTTTATCACTTTCAAGGAGCTACCAAAAAACTATGGAATCATTGCCTGTACTTGTTAAAGCTAAATCCTCCTCTTCTGCCTTACTCCTATGTATTCCCTTTTAAAAAGATGGCATTGGTCCATCTGCCATTTTTGGGAATTTCATCCATTCTCCATGACTAAGGCCAACTGCAATGACTCCCAAATTTCCTCATTAAGTTCTCTGCACATGCAAACATGAAATAGAACCAGCGTATTTCAAAACAGCTCAGTAGACAAAATAAACCTTTGCTCTCTTTGCCTACAGCTCCTTTTGCTCTTGCTTTTAAGAGATGCCATTCCCACCATACCTTCAGAAAGGGATGTTCTACAGCTCTAAGCCTTGGATTTAGATGATGGCATACAGGTAAATAGCACAATGGCCTTTTCCATGCTATTTCTCATATACCCCACCATTACCCCATTTCCTCCAATGGCAATTCATTAAGGTGACTGTGAAGACAGCGGCCTTCTCTATCCAATTTCAGGTAATAGATTCCACAGAGACATAGAATTTAAATTTTAATAATAATCTTGTGTAACCAAGATTCACAAAAAGTCAAAGAAAATAATCTATTCTCACACTGCAAGTTCAACTAGAAGTTCAATTACTTACAAGCCTGAAAAAGGCAGTATGCCTAAGCTGCTCAGCTTTTCATGTAAAGATATTTTAATGGCTGTTCTTGGCAATATATAATTCTTGCCCCTGGCTTGGCTGACCTTTTATCTACTCGCCATTTTTTACTTTCCAAAAGAATACAAGTTTTGGATTTCCTCTACAGTTTCCTTTAAAGCATTCCTGATGTATTTCATACTAGCTTCAATATGACAGATTTGAAAAAAGCTACAAGCACAAGCTTTTTTTTAACTGTACAAACTCATTAGCACATCACACACTTATGATCTGCACCTACGTGAACCTTCTTACGCAGTCCCAACAGCCCCTGATAAAGGTTCACTCATTAAGGCATCCCAACCACTTTATCTTGCTGAGTAGAACAAGTTGCCGAGGTTCCCTAAAGGCTGCAGCACCAGTCCTTTGGCCGATCTCACCCACTGCTCCTCCTGGGCTCCACAATCATTTCATGAAAATAGACCAGCACAGCACACTGCCTTCAGTTACTAAGAAATTCACACACTTTTTCCAGTGTTGTCAGTTTCCAGGGCACACTTCAAACTAGATTCACCTCTTTGGGGACAAATAATAGCACTGATGTGAAAATATTCAAGGAACATTTTAAGTTTAAACTGAGCATGTGCATTTTGCTTTAGTGAAAAATGTAAACCAATGTGCATTTTCCTGCTCAGTTTTCTCACCACTCACTAGTGACAAATGGCTGCATGTAGTTTTCAAAAACAAGTCCTTCCACAACACAGATATAGAAGTAGCAGAGAATTTCTTATGATCAGACTGAAAATGTTACTAATCAGAAAGACACAGCCTCAGATTTCCCAAATAATTAATGAAGTAATGACTCAAGAGTCATGAGCATGGATGAGTATAAGCATACTAAACCTCTCAGCGAGGTTCCAAAATCAAAGCATAAATCCAATTTAATGGTCACTTAATGGTACATTTGACAAACAAGTTTATAAATTTTTGACTAAGCAAAATGCATACATGTTATTAAACATTTCAATAATTAAATCCCCCATGACTACTGATCTTAATAATGTACATTTTGTTTGAAAATTAATATTTTATAAAATGAAGGAAACTTAGAGAACAATGTTGAACTAATAGTCTCAAAAAGAAAAGTAAAACAGATTTCTATATCATACCTCTACACTGGGGCTAAGGCTGCTCGGCAATGTTTCTGATGTCACTGTTGTGCTTGGAAGGCTGGAGAAGTCCCAGGTATTCACAGGCTGTATTGGTTCAGATGGCTGAGAGTGATCAATGCATTTTGGATTGTCCAATAAGGTCACTTCATAAAATTCTTGAATATCTAAACATGTAAAAAAGAATTGCAGTTAGGCTTGACAGTTACTCTAACATTCTGATTTTAACTACACCTTCCTCCTGCAAAACAAATCAGATACGGCTTCATCTGTCATGGTTAAACTCCAAGGGATCACCATGATCACATGAACCTCCCCCATCACTCTCTGTGCCCCTGTCTCGGAGCCTCCATGTCCCCACTCACTCTGGGCTTCTGCCACCGACCCCAGGAGCACGAGCTGCAGCAGGAACTGCAGAAGCACATGAAATAACTGCAGTGGAATAGTGGAAGGGATGGGTGTCTGTGTTTCAAGTCCTGGTATACATAATTTCAACTAATGTAGCCTTTGTTTAGCTGAAATCTACTGCTCAAGGGCAATATTAGAAAGTCTATTTTGTACACGTTTCAACTAAATGACCACAGAAATAGAAGTATACCGATGAAATTGGCAAGAGAGAGAAGCTGCAAGAAGTTAGGAAAGGGAAGATTGATGAGGATAGGTCATCATCTCCTTTTTCAGTCAAAGTAACAGAAATAGGATGAAACTTAACAGTATGAATTATCTGACATACTTATGAACTAATTAACAGCTTTTTCTATAACCCTGAAGACTCAGCTGGAAACTTGTGAAAAACAAAAATGTGGCTGTATTGCATTTTTTATTGACATCCTACTTACTACATGAAGCATCAATAAAAATAACACAATATAAAGAAGCAACAAAGGTGTTCCTATGAAGTGTAGGGGTATGAAACCTGCTACCACAACTGCAATCACATCCATAAACACATTAAAAAAAAAAAGTCAGAAAAGCTATAGGCTAAGGGAAGGGCAAACAAATTATGAAGTTGTCCTGTAAAGCTTTTAGTCTCTTATTCAAAGCAAAATTCTGCTAAACAGGAGTTGCAAACTCTTGGCTTTTATTCACACCAACTTCATAGAAGACAAACATACATACACAGTAAGCCAAAGGAAACAGGACCCAGCCATGAGTGAGGAGTCTAAGCTGCAGTTTTGTAGCTTTCCAGCAACAGCCCAGAGTCAGTAACAGAGGCACAATAACCAATGCCTTTATAGAGCCACCCCACAAAAGAAAGCCCACACAACTAAGAGTTGCAGCTACCGTTGCTGGCATTGCAGTCTTATGTGCTTTTACAGATATTGCACTTCTGCTCTCTACCAGTTCAGAAAACTGAAATTCTCAAATTCCATTTGTATCTTTCCTCTGAGCAAGAGTCAAATTCCTACCAACAGCTTACATTAATTTTTAAAGTTATACTTGCTCTTAGCGCTGCTGATTGGAAGAAATAGCAGTGAGGGTTGCAGAAGACGTTAAGTGACCCAGATATACAGGAGCAAAGCAGCCTAAGAGATACAAATTGCCTTTAAATCTATCTTTCACATTAGCTCCCTCAGCTGCAAATTTGTCTTGTAGCTGCATTAACATCAATACATCAATCAAGCACACCCAGTAAAGATTTTTCCCCCCTCCCAACAGAGAGTACTTTGTATATTAAAATAGGCAGTGGTTTAAGTTGATTCTATAGCTGCAATCCACAGCAACTAAGCCAGGAAGATCACTACATTATTTATGGGAAGAGGTTATTTGTGCAACTGTTTTGCAACAGAAATCTAGGACACCGATTTTCAATTCTGCTACTATTAAGTCCCTGCCAGCGGAGGTAGCCATTTATTCCTCCTGCAGAACAACTCCTTTCAAAAAGCACAGCATTTCCCATACCTCACCTCCACTTCTCTATGGAGGACACCACAACAGACTTGCTACTGAAAGATGGCAAGACATATGCATCACTTAATGAGGGGATTAGTTTCTGTTTACCCTGGACTTGCTCCAAATCCACAAAGTTTCTAGAAACTTGGTGTCTATATGATATCATCTACCTTTCAAAAAAAAGAAAAGTTTCCGTTTTTACTATTTAGAATGCAAACATTAAGTGTGTACAAGTATAGGCAAGCCACCTATGAATCCTGAAAGCACTAGGTCCACAAGAATGAGAGTTGACAATTACACTTTTGTAAAGCCAGAAACTTAGACCATACTAAATTAAACCTAAAAATTCCTTCTTGTTGTCTACAGCTATACATCAGCTCACAAAAATATTTCATCACATCACACACTTGAATATGTATTGAACACACATTAATGATGTGTGGATGTATTAGCATATGAAAAGTTCTAGCATTTTCCTAATTATTACAAATAGCGGGTAGTAAAATACTAAGTTTTAGTTGTATTTATGGTCAGATTCCCTCTTCAAGCTAGGATGTGCTATTTTTATGCTACAAGACTTCTCCCATATTAATTCCAAGAGAGATTATATCTCAAACTAAGCTACAGAAAACTGATTCAAACCAGGTATCACACAACAGCAAAAGAAAACACAGATGGGGAACATTTCAAAACTAGAGGGGAACATTAAAAGAACAGCTGAAACTTGAAAAATAGGAGCACAGAGCTTTAGGAATCCAAAGTGACAAAAAGTGATGAATGGTAGGCAACACAGAAACCCATCCTGGAATTTGGTCTGCCAACAAGCAAAACCACATTAAGTAGCCAAATAAGAAATATGTTTGACAGCAAAAAGAATAAAAGCCTATACAAAGCAAGTGACAGACCACCAGCTCTGCAATGGAGAACTCCTATGAAAAGGAAAATTATATTTCTAAGCTTATTAGTAGTGTGAAAAGCTAAGCAATGGTGACAAACTGCGGGTTTTTACTCTAAAAGCAATTTGCTGGTGTATTGTTCACCCCCTTCTCATATTCTCCACTCATCTTAGTTTTGTTCTTTGAACAGGCTTGTTCACCAGTAACATGATATGCCAGAAGCTAAAACTGCTCACTTTTAGAGCAAACAAGAGTTATCTGCCAAATACAAACTGAAACCCAAATCGACTTTACAAGGGAGATCCAGCCTCACAAAAAACCCCAACACAGTAATTTAAAGAACAGCAGAACTGCAGAAACAAATTCTTTTCTTTCCTAAAGTATATCTGAGGGCAGTTCAAGAGAATACATCAATTCTATCTCAAGAATCTGCCTCCAAGGACAAGGATTCCAGCCAGCAACATGACACCATTCCCTAAGATCAATTTCTTCCCTGCTCCTTAGAAATCAAACATAAGGCCTCTGCTTACCATTTGTACAGGTATGTGCAGTGTCTGCTACTTTTTGCTAGATATTCAACAGAGAGTACACTTGTATCAGGATAACTTAAGGTCCATGCATGTTCTAAAAGAATCTCATTGCCAAGCCAAGCTCTCCACATACACCTTTCCTACAGAAAGGAATATTTAAATTTAATACAGTCAGCTAGGAAAACGAAGCTGAGCAGAACTATTCCCTTCATCCACTTATGTGTGGACCTTTTGATAACTGTAACTTTGCAAGTGAAAGATGGGATACCCATAACAGCATTTTTTTTAAGGGAATGGTGCAACCCTATGTACAAGGTGTTGGCATTGCTCATAACAGGCCATGGGCCTTGTGGTAAGTGAATAACCAGGCCTCTGCACTTGTCCTGGCCTGCCCAGAGCTTTGTTTTAGTTTGTCCAACTCTACCATACCAACTGTCTAAAGATCAGGTGACTCATCTAACTTGCATGGCTTTTACTTAGCTTCAGACAACTGTGTGAGCTAACACCCATTTCTATAAATATTTTTTAATATAATACACACAATTTATACATAAATATTTGTTACATGTATTCCATAAATAGTATACATAAATACGTGAAATCATTCAGTGTTACATCACACAATGGTCCAAAGCTAACTAAAAGCTGTACATAAATACAGATACCTGCACACACACTGACTTAATGAGCAAATTTACATTTGTGTGTGTGTAACAGCTAATATATACAATAAAAATGGGTTATTCCATAGGGAATGATTACCTATGACCCCAGAACAAAAGCTGCATAAAAGAACAAAGGCATAGCATGACAGCAGAGGCCTTGAAAACAAAGACACAGGATGGTATAAGAGGCCTCAAGTCTACAAGCAACTCAGCAACTGCTAATTGTTGGTCAAAGGAAGCCAGCCTTGAGAACTGGGCAAAAAAAGTTCAGGGATCACAGAACAAAGAACATCCAGCATATATAAAATACACAGTATATACAAGAAATTCAAATGCAACTGCAAAGTAGAGAAGAAAGAGTGAAGTATAGAATACATCAGCAAACAACAATAACCTCAACAAACCATAACAGTGAGGAGAAAGAAACATTCAACACTGCACACCTCCATGGGAAAGATTCCCTTTACTCAGTCTCCCATTCCGTTCTTCTCTGACCATCATTCAATATGTTCTGGTTTTCAAACAAGCATCAAGCAGCTCCCTGTAATTTTTTTACATGACGTTGGTTTCAGGCTTCTGATATTGAACCTTTGTATTATGATATAGAGGGAACCAATTAAATTTCATTGGCATTTACTATTTATCTACCTGAAACAGGGTTGTAGTTGGGGTGAGTGTCAGTCTCAAAGTAACAAGGGATAGGACAAGAGGAAATGACCTCAAGTGGTGCCAGGGGAGATCTAGATTGGAAATTAGGAAAAATTTCTTCTCTGAAAGGGTTGTCAAGCATTGGAAAAGGCTGTCCAGGAGAATGGTTGAGCCACAAGAGGTGTTTAAAAGACCTGTAGATGTGGTGCTTAGGGATAAGGTTTAGTGGTTGCCTTGGCAGTGCTGTGTTAAAGGTTGGACTCAATGATCATAAAGGTCCTTTGCACATGAAATGATTCTGTGGTTTATTTATTTTTCAATTGAAAGCATTCCTTTAATGATCTCAGTAACCTACTGTTTTTAGGCTTTGCATTTTTACACTTTAAGCATTTTGACCATTTGTGGGTTATAGATGGTTTTTCTTAAATAAATGCCAGGAAATTCCACACAAGCTTAGCATTTCATGAACTTAAACAGTTACACATTTATTACAACAGACTGCTCTGGACACTGTCCATGTAAACCAGTGAACTGTTCTCCTTACATCATGTACTACACAAAGGTATAAACTGCTACAACAATATACGTGAATTTAACAATAGCATTTGTGTATGCTGTATTAATTGTATCCCCATGTGAAGGTTTTCAGTTTAAATGTAGTTGACAGCTTTGCGCATGAGCAAGAATTAATTTAGGAAGCTCATGCTTCTTTTCTGTCCATTTTTTTATAAAATCAAAATTCATGTTTTGCATTCTAAAACGCAAAGGGGAAGGGTTTACGTGCTGACAGTTCTAATGCTGGCTGTCTAATGCAGCCCAGGAGACTACTCACCACCTTTGCTCCAAGGCACACTGATTGTTCATGTTCAACTTCTTGTCACTAGGACCCCCATATCCCTTCTTGCAACACTTTTTTCCAGCTGGGGGACACACAGTATAAC
>WEIT01034757.1:23841-86461 GCA_013389985.1 Dryoscopus gambensis
GCCGGGACGGGAACGCAACGGGAGCGGGCCCCCGGCGAAACCCGCCATGAGCGTCCCCGGAGCGGATTACCGCTGTCGTCCCCGGCGCGCCGCTGGTGGTGCCCGGCGTGGGCTGCGGGAGGGCGGGACAGCTCCAGGTGTGCTCCGGGTACCTGCTGTGTCGCTTGTCCGTGTTTAACTGCGGGAGTTTCTGGGCAACGCGGACCAAGCGACTGTGTTGGTGCTGTGGGAGTGCCCGGCACGGACCGGCTCCTGCGGCGAAGAAGCACAGGTAGAGCTGTGCCTGGCTGCGGGGAGCCCAGAGCCGCGTTACGTGGCAGGAGGTCAGGGGACAGGCAGCAGGACAAAGATACCTCACAGACCTCGCCGGCCTACACAATAAGCAATACACGGAGCACTGGCATCCACCTGTTGCTGGGGTTTTTCCTTCAGTCATCCTGGTGAACACCAGGATGAGGGGGAAGGACTCACTTGAAGCACGATGAAGAAACAGCTTTGCTGCCGTTAACGGAGGGCATAAGGTTAGCATAAAGACATCATGGGAGAAAGCATGAAAAGCCTTGCTTCCTGGAAAGTTTAAGGAATGGGCTATATAGGCTGACATTGGGGACTGGTCAGAATCAGGTTACTTTCTCAGAACTGGCATGGAAATGGTAAGGAGTTACCTTCAAAGGCAGAACGGCTTGCTTTTTTGCAAGATAGCAGAGGTGACAGAGCATAGAAATGGCTGCCTTGGGTAGAAACACGTGTGAGCTAAATGGTCTTTGCAGCATATTCTATACATCCATTAAAGGAAATGTATATAGGAGCTGGTGAGTCTAGGGGTAACTCCTGTTCTGAGAGGGAATGTTATCTTATGTCTCAATCAGATGGACAGTCAACCAGAGCCCCTGATCTGCTATACTTTAAACCCTGTATGTATGCACATATGAGAGGCAGAGAGACACTTGAAAGTTCAAAGCAAATACTGCTGATGTGATTTTTTTTTTTATCCTAGTTTACATCTCCATTTATACTTTTTAGATTTTAGCACAACTGAAAATGTTCAAGAGCTTATCCAAAGAACCTAAAAAGAGTCTCCTGGGCAACTCTCACAAATCTCAAGTCTAAAAATCTAGAGCTAGATTTCTCTTTGGCAGAGATCTAATCTTAAGGAAACTTACACTGTGACAGATCTAACCCAGATCTAGAAAAGGCCTCTCTCTTTTCCCTCCCCAATACTCCTATGTTTTGTTCTTTGATTTGTGCCAGGAGTTTCTCCTCCTCCCACAGCTATGTACTCTGAAAGTGTTCACGCATCTCATTGAAGCCAGCAGAACATACATTTGGTGCTAACTGACACACATTGCCCATTTTCTTCCTTTCTAGCTGTATTTTCATACCTCAGAATTTTGGCACCAACTGATACCAGTTCAGGTATTTTGAAATGAAAGCAGGCTAAGAAGGGACTTTGGCAGAAGCCTCCATCATCTGGCCTCATCAGTTTTCAGTATGTACAACAGCAATAAATTTACTCTAAGGGGGCAATAGCCCTTTTGATGTCAGAGGAATATATATACAGGAGGAGAGGAAGAACAATCTAAATTTAGCTAGCAGAAAGGAGACATCTGCAGCATGTTGGTTGGTTTTGCTGACTGACATAAATGTACTATTACAAAGCAAAAAAAGAAATTTTTTTACAATTAAAGGAACCACCATAAAGAAACTACTTTTTCATACACAGGATTTGATGTTTCCAAGTCTTTTTTATTTTAAATAAGAGATAATCCCATTACATACGGTCACTGTGCTAGGGATAGAGAAATAATCCCATATATAACACCCTGAGACAGCATTTCTCACTTGTTACTAATGCTCTAGGAAAAAAAAAAAAAGAAAGAAAACATCAAAGAGGGGGTCAGGATGATGGATCAGCAAGTCAGGAAGCAATTAGGTGAGCCTTATTGTACCTCAGAGAGCGGTGTTGGTTCCCAGCACTTCTGTTTCTGTTCTAGGAGTGTATTTGCTAATTGAAAGCAGTTGAACCAGAAAGCACGGTACTAAAGTTCAGTATGAAAAGTGGGTTTGAAATTCCAGCACATATAGAAAATATCCCATGAATGGCAAAAGACATTTTTACAAGCAACAGTGCAGCTAGAGCCAGTGTTGCAAAACTGTCCTGTATTACACATTGTCTTTTTCAGGCTCCAGCTTTCAGGAAATTTTGTAGATCCCTTGGAGGAGGGGAAAACTGAGTATGAACCAGAGCATGATTTGTGCCACAAATTAAGCAATATCATTTAAACCAAACCACTACAGGCAACATACAGAAAAGCTTGTACTTAAATTATGACTGGTGTGGTCACTACAGAAGTCAGCATTATGCTGTGCTTAACACGCCCTGGATGTGCTCCACAATGACCCTTGGAGTAGGAACTCCAGGACAATTACACAAAGCAGCAGCCCATTGCCACTGTAGCCCTCTCAGCCTCAGAAGCATCTGAGGATATGACCAATGGCCCTTTCTCGCTGCCCTCAGATTTCCCCATTAAAATCCCTTCTTTTGCAACTGCCGCCAGGAGCGTGTCTGTGATGTTCTGCCTGGGACAGCCTCTGGCAGGGACAGGCAGCTTGTTACAGCACACGTCCTGCTCTGCCTGCTGAGGACGTGGTGCTTAGGGGGGATGTGTGACACAGGACCAGGCAGCTTTTGGCAGCAGGGAGGCCAGCACAGCACAAGCTTTTTTCCCCTGGAAAACCTGCTGTAACAGCCACCTGATCCTAGCCCATGCCATTTGTACATGGGGAAAAAGCAGCCCTGTGTCAGAGCCTAATAACCCCAGTTTCATAAACTATAGTGAAACAGAGATGAGGCTTTCCCACTTTGGGAAACTATGCCAGAGCTTGCTGGCAGCTGCCTGCTCTGGCAAGTGATCCTAGTAGTGAACCCTGCCACAGATTTGTACCTGATCCTACACCAGCTCCTAGTCCTCAAGGCAGTTCAGCTGCCACTTTAAAAATTACTCTTTCTGCTTTAGAAACATCACCTGGTCAGCTGGCACCACACCACAGGGAACAAGAATGTTGTCAGGCTTCTTATGCTTTGAGGCAGTCACACTTTGGCCACAGACAGGGCAGCAGGACATGGTGGGGACTGACTTCATGCCAGCTCCCTGGTGAACCCCTTTAAGTCCCACTGGAGCCAGTTGACGATGTAGACTTCTCAAACTGGTAATGGCAGTAAATGTATCGCAGCTGGTGTCCCACAAAGTAACTGGAGAGGTATAATGAACTCAGAACAGGAGACTTAAAAAAACATTCCCTAGATCCACACATAATGACAATCAACACAAGAACACCAAGAAAAAAAGGACTGCAGACATCATCACGTTGCAAGAATTTACAGTTATTAGTATGGCCAAAAAAATACAGTAATAACTAGCTGAGACAAACTCTGTCACAGCAGAAGGCGGGGTAGATTAAATAAATACAGGTACATGTGTTCATATTTAAAGTTGGACACTGGTGTATAAGGTGGAATATTTCTAGAATAATATAATTATAGTATTAATTTTAATAAAAAGAAATGCTGACTGTTGAAGAATAATGAGTAAAACTCAAGACTTTTTTTATATTTGGCTTACTGATGAAAGAAAACACAAGAACAATAAAATTGGTCCTCTCTTAATTTGGTCACATTTAGTGTCCAAGGTCACCATACAGTACTAGCAGTCACCTTATAGTATACAAAGCAGATGATTTCCCTTATTCATTCAGAACTGGGAGTTGTTGCTCATGAAAGGATCTCTGACAGCTGCCGAAAAGCTTTCACTTCACTTCCCCTGCAAACTCGGTGCAATGCTTCACAGCTAACTGGGGAAGCAATGAAACTAATGACGCCTCATTTCCCCTGCCTAACAAGGAATGAAGCCTGAGTGAAGTTAGTTTGTTCATTATGCCTCCACTCATCTGGGTTCTCTGATGACTGATAAGATTGGATCGTGTGCCACAGCTTTACCTTCCAGGAGCTGTCTCTTCAGAAGAGCACCTTTTCCTTATCATCTGTAATTTTGTGGGTTATAAGAGATGCAAACAACTTCTCGTAGAAGCATTCTACTTGAATCAAAACATGGAATGGTAACATGTGTCTTTTTTTCGCTGCAAAAGTGACTACATATGGAAAATTTTCATGAGACCACTAAAGACTAAAGCTACTCTTTCCAACACAGTCTGCTGTTACTCTGTCACACAACCCCATGAGTCATGTGTCCATCACAGATACCATTAACAGTTGAAATACCATCTCACTTTTGTCTATCATCTTCATTCTTGTGGGTAAAATAAGTTGCTGCCTATTAAATGGGGAAGGATCTGATCTTCAGTTGTTAAAATCAAAGTTTTATTTTTAAAAATCACAGTTAAGCAAATTTAATTAAGCCTACTCAATGGAATTCTTATGGGATCCTCTTACACATCTCTGCTTATTTAATTTGAATTTTTTTTTTTTATACAGAGAAGACAGTTTTCCCAGTAATACAATCTTCATAATTTTCATTTGTGAACTGTATATCCAGTTTGTCCACATAACTGAAACTTGTCTTAGGTTAATTCGATCTCCATCAGAATACAAGGATGTCTGTATTCTTAGCATTAGAGAGTCCAGCTGGGCATGGCCAGTAGATGAACGTGTTCCTGTTTACAGGGAGGGTAAGAGAAAACTGGACTTCTTTTTGTCTGAAAAACCATTATTTTTCCCTATCATTGTGCAGTTTGTGTGTGCTGAAGTTGTTTGAGCTCTTGTTCAGTTAGGGATTGTATGCCATGTGTATACAGCAAACTCATCTTTCTTTTGCTCTTGTAGTAAGGTTTAGCTACTGGGTTTGGGACAGTTCACTATCCTACAAAAGAGTGAGTTTTATTACTCCAGCAACCTCAGGAACTAGAGCATTATAGGAAATATGTGACTTCTATTTCATTATTTAGAATGTTTTATTTGAATATAGGTACCTAATGTATAGAAGAGTGCAATTAGAATTTTTTTGAACAATTAAAATTCAGTGCCTGGCTACTAATGCTCCAACATCTTCTGGAAGGCTGCAAAATATCAAAAACAAAAGCATATGAAACAATATTAATTATAATTGTTAACAATTACTGCCAATATGACATGCATACACCTAGACCATCTTCCTCCACACTTTCTATAATCAGGGCTGTGTTATATAATATCAGCTTAACAGCTTCTTAGTTGACTTCCTGATGTAAAGATAAACATCATTATATAACCTGTCTATTTTAACTTTCTCAGTCAAATTAAGCAGAGAGGCTGGTGTGTTGTATGAAGTGAGCTTGTCTGTGTGAATACCCAATGCAAGAAATAAACCTTCAAAGAGCATGTTAGAGGCTCTTGAGCAGTGTTTTCCTGGGAAGAAGGCAGCAGTTGCTTTGGGGTGTGCCTGACCAAATGCTAACAGGAGTGTTTAGAAAGTAAATTGATGGGGTTTTATACGATCATCTTACCCAATTGAAACAATATCTATTAAAAATAAATTAAACTCTTCACATCCTAAGAAAATGTAACAAATGCCCCCAAAACAGCAAGGTACTCTAGTTGAGACAAAGCACAAGAAAGGATTGTTAAACCTCACTGTGGGATTCAGACACAGGCTATGCAAAGTAGCACCTTCTCCCAGAAAGGACAGAAGCCACTCTTACTCGATGAAATAGAGTAAATAACATGGAACTTCTTTTTCTTTATTTCTGTGGCACAGTCCACAGCATGTCTTGAAACAGAGCTGCTATCCATGGCTCGGTTCACTCTGTGCTGATTTTCACCACCCCTGGAATACAGAAAATGGTGTGCCTGAACTATGCGATCCAGCAGCACACAGCAAAATGACATCACAGCATATCACATCAAGACACCTTTGTTTTCCCAACCCAGACAATGTAGTATTTGTAGCAGAAAGCATGCGATTGTGCCCAGCCTTATGCTGCTTGCAAAAGGGTGAGAGACATACTCTGCCACCACCACACTGTCCATCATGTGCACCTGAAAAGACAAAGTCTTTGTATTTTGGGATTAGAGATACGTGTACCTAGATTAGGTGAGTGGAAAAAATAGAAAGGGAGTTTGGCAGTAATTTTTATAGGAATCAAAATCATACCTATCAGAAAGTACCTTGTTTAAAAGCTAAGAGTCACTCTCCAAAGACACTGGTTTGTTGCAGCTTTCTGCTTCACACCAAACACTGAGTATTTCTACACATGGCAAGAACACACTGGGCATGTGGAGGTCCTATGGTAACCCCTCTCTCTCCTGGAATGACAAGCAGCTAAACTTGTTTAAAATTCCTTCTTCCTGTGCTAACACCTACCTTTTGAGTTCGCCCAATAACTGAAGAAATATGTATCTGAGGACAATTAGCAGGAGCACAACCAGCACACTGCTGGGTTGCCCTTCACAAACGTGGCTCCATCTGTACCACTGTGCCTGTTACTGGCTACAGGCTGGGCTATGGGTACACAGGGCCCAAGCTTCCCATCTCCTGCCCTGCCACGTTCTCTGCTCCTTGAGACTGCAGAAGTTTTCTGCAGAGATCTCTTGAGAGGAGGAGTTGCTGCAGCCAGCATGATAAGCTGGCCCTCCTGGCTCACTGGTGGTGAGCAGGTAATTGAATTATCAGGCACACCTTCCCTTTAATGGGTTTTCTTCCTTCTTGTTTGTGTAGAAGCTTTGGGAGGATAAAAGCAAGTATGTACCACAGATATGTGAAGGAAAAGAGTGGTGTTAAAATGGAATGCAGCTGGAGAATTTAAAAAAAGATTTAGTCTCGTTTGGAATTTTATGAATAATTAAAGGGAGAGGTTTCTAGTGACTGAAGCTGAGGGGTGAGTCCTCCAGTGTCCCACTGAACAACTGTAGAGCTGGAACAGTGAAGAAACCTGGGACACTGTCCAGCTTGCAGGGATCTACTGATAAAGAGGACCTAGGGGCTGCAGGAATTTCCCGCAGTTAATGCATCCTGCCCTTCACTCCAGGAGTGAGCATTCAGTGGTGCTGGGATCCTGCAGTGTCCACACACCTTTTCTGTTATATTTTGATATGTGTTTAGGTGCAGAAAATCCTTGTACACCTGCCCATTTTCAAGAAATGCCTCTGCAGAGAGCATTCATATAGGCTTTGCAAAAACCACTCTTTAAATCCTAGTGGCAATGTGCCTACTCTTACTGACTATAAAAGAGGCTATCAGAGTCCAAAGTCCTGTTTCTGACTCACATGCAGATTCTTGTTTGTCCTTTCAGTAAGTCCTCGGTTATAGACAACTCATTTAAGCTTTGTTGCTTCTATATCACTTACCTTGCCCCAGGTGTTTGATCAAATACTGTTGCAAGTTGATGTCAATGAAAATTTTAACATTATCCAACTGTAAGTTCACAAAGAGCTTATACTAGATTCCCAGAGTGAGAACTACTTCTGAATACACTGACCTAAGCATTCTGCTGCTGTTGGCAAAGCTGCACAGACAGCTAACTTCTCCAGATGGGTCCAAGGGTCCAGCTAGATGCTCCAGAAAGCTACAGGGAAGCTGGCTGCAATAATCAAACATGCACACTCAGAAACAACATGTACAGTAAGGCTATTTACTATTGATATTCCAATGCTTCTGTTCCTGTTTGCTTTTTGTCCTCAAAATACAGCATTTCTGGAATTAATCTATCAACCTTCCGTATTTTCGGATTTTCATTACTGGGTGAAAAAATCTTCCACTAACCACAGCTGTGTTTTTTGCAAGGTAAAAAGTTATATCACCGGAGGCTGTACCATGTTCCTTCTCAGAACTGCACTACTGCAACAGAGGAGAGCATTGAGTAATGAGTCTGTCCGACACCAGGACTGACTCATAAGGACAAGAAAAGTTGGAAGACAGGTGTATGCCTGCAATTCTTGTCCCATTTTCCTGATAATTTGGAAATGTGGCCAAATAAAACATTAACTTGCTGGTGTGCAGGCCTCTGTCCTGGAATGGCTTGCATTTATGTATTTGCTTAATGCTGAAAGCAGAGAAGTTACTTTAATTTTGGATGCAGAGACTACATGAACTAAGACTTGGAGGTAAAATATTTTCCTTTTTCTTTCATTAGTAAATATTTTATACTTCACAGAGACAAGCTTATAGCAGAAGCATGGGGTGATGTGTAAAGCTACAGCAAAAAGAAATGCTATGAAGATGGAATAGTGTAGAGATCAAAGTCCTACCAGGCAGGAGAGAGAGGCAAGAAACAAAAACAGTCAACAAAGGATGACTGTGGGCCCTTCCTAAGGCCATGAAAGGGGAAGGTAATTGACACGGGCTTTGGGAGTGAGATTTACAGCAGATAGGGCTATACTAATGGTCCTGCACAAAACACTGCTGAGACCTCACCTAGAGTTACACATAACCATGGCCATCTGGGTTCAACTAAGGTGAATTTGCACCAGAAGGTGGCAGAGAAGGAAATCTGGGATGGTGACCAGAGTGGAGGACTTCACAGGGTACCTTCAGGTCAGCAAGGCTATTGAGCAAAAAAGAACAAGGGTCCCCCGGAAAGATTCCTGGGACAAGAGCAATGAGGTTTGGAGCTGTTTCCCAACTAGAAGAGTGGAGACAAGTCACTCAGCTGGTTTCAAGGCGGGATTTGATGCAGTCACATATCACTATAGACTGAACACAGTAAAATGTTCCTCTCTAAGGAGGTAATTTCTTCCTTTTCTGTCTCCTGGAGGCTTGGTGCCTTTCACCTCAAGGACTCACAGGCTGGACCATGTACTTAAATAGCAAAGTAATTTTCACAGCCAGATTTGGGCTGCATCTACATTGAAATTGCTCTATATTGAGGGGAAACAGTTTACAAAGATTTAGATTTTGGGTTTGCTTCATTCCAGCAAATCGTTTTTCATACAGAGTTTCTCTTGTGCCTTCATTCTTGACATTTCTGGGGCCCTCTGGTAGGTGGTTTGGACAGTGTTGTCATGTGCTGCAGGTCAAGACAACTTGTTGAAAGTCAGGGGTCCCATGGACTATTCTGACAGCTGAGGACATCTCTAGCATAATAAAACACTAGATAAGCTCCTCTAAAGTGAGTGGGAGAGGACAGGATAAAGCCTCTGATAGGTTTGGGTTTGGGTTTTTACTGCTTTATATTTAATCTTATCAAGGATGGAACAGAAATCAGATACTGAGAAAGAATAGTATTCTGCTCACCTAAGCTGCACTGAATTTACATTTCTGCTTTAGGATAGCTGGGAAATTCCAGGCCTGAGCACTGAGAGTAGACTTCAGACAAGAACTTTGTCCACCATCATTGGTCTGGATTCAAGGAGGACTTCTCAGCTTCCTAATCAGAAACAGCTCAGTATTCTCACAGATCTCCTGGCATCATGCAGATGTAGAGCATGCCTTCTATTTCAGAAACTCACTAAGGATTTATTCAATTATTAATTAAAATCTCATTTGATTATGATTATTACATGCTGGAGGAAGCATCCAGTTTCATTACAAACACTTCATTTAGACTCTCTGAAGACATTCCATCATGGAGAACAAAACTAGTAGTCCAAAGAAAGAAAACCATATCATTATGTATGGCATTACATTACAATTCAGAAGGGATTATCTCTGTTTCTATTCTCTTTAACAATACGATGAAACATGCTGGCTGTGTTAATTATTGTTTGCTAAGGCTATTTATGCAGGATACAACTACAGTGTCGTTCCAGTGAATTTCTGATGCATCTTTGCCTCTGCAGATTTTATTTTTGTCTGCTTTGGCTTAATGTAACTAAAAATGAAAATTTTGTGGCTAGTCTCTGCAGAGCAAGCCACATGCTCATATTTACATCAGAAGCAGCTCATACCTTCAAGGAATTAGCAACTGAGGTGTGCTAATTTTTATATCTGTGGCTAGAATTAGCTGCTAGATACCCATTGTGTTTGTTTTATATATAGGTCCACAGAACTGAAAGCATCAAAGCAGTGCTGCATGAGTATAAAGCAACCTCTGCTCTCGCTTGATTCCGTATGTGAACTTCTTGGAGTTTCTGCAATCAGTCAGGAAGAGTTCCCTGCTGCTCCCCTGCTCCTCGCTGCCCCGACTTCATAGCAATGTGCTGTCCATGCTGGGCCACAGCATCCTGCTGGCTGCAGCCACACCAGCCAGGTGACTGAAGCAGATTCAGCCCTCAGCCCTTGTTGCCCCTTGGTGCTTCAGAGATTTCACTACCCATGCAATATAATAAGTAAACTATGTGGTCTAGCCCCCAGTAAATTTAACTTTTCCACACAATACAAACACTTGCTGCTTTTTTAGATTTTGCAGCAGGTTATTTCTGTAAACTCTTTGGATGGGTGAAAAGTACTTCTGAAAATGTGGAAAACATAACACTCCCCTGCAGATTTTACCATCCCACACATGGACCAACTCCATTTCATTGCTGGTGGCTGCAGGGGAAAGCAGACTTCAGGCCCAGGCAGTGAGAGTCCAATCCCTCTCAAAAGCATCTCTACTAAATCCAGGGAAAACACTCCACAATCACCACAGTCAGAGTGAAATCATCAGCCTTGGTCCATGACAGTTTCAGCAGTCATATTGAAAGTAGGACACTGGTTTTCATTTTACAGACCCCTAAAATCTTTTCAATATCTGTGCAGATCTGGGGAGTAATCTCCAGACTCATTAAACTATAGGTTTGATTTCTGAGTGCACTTTTACGATGTAAAAATTTACAAAAACAGCCCATCCTACAGAGATCCATAGTCCATTTGAGGAAAACCACTCAGCTAGAAGGAAAGATGAGGTGACATATGGGAAGTGAAAAATGAGTCCCTGCTGGTCTGTTGATGGAGTAGCACAAGCCAGCAGGGGTCCAGGGTTCCCAGCCTTATCATTTCTATCTCAAACTCGCTGCTCCTGGCCTCTTCATCCTGGAAAACTGTAAGGAGACACCACCATTCCCTAGGAGTTACTGAGAGGCTCAGCTGGAGACCAAGCTCCCCTAAATAGCCAAGATCAGTTAAGCTCTCTCAGTCTAACCTAGAGGCAGCTTCAGAAGTGCCCCTCAGGAAAGGGAACAGCTGGGGCAGCAGGTAGTGTGACGTGCTGTCCTACAGAGAGCTGCCCCGGGGCTGACAGGGCAGCAAGGGCCCTCGGGAACTGCCAGAGGCTTCCTGGGACAGAGGCATCCACCAGAGCATTCCTTTTGCTGTGAGCAGTAACAGACTCTGCCATAAACAACCTCCAAACATTCTTCTTCTCACTGAAGAGTACATTACGTGGGCTCAGATCTCTTGCACTGATCCCTCCAACAGCACTTGTGGAACAAACCTTCCTGAAAACAACCACTCAGCTCATTTCTGTTGCTTATGCAAAAGCATACATTGAGACAGGATATTTCATCTCTACTTATTCAACTTCCTATTCCTCCTCTTATTAGCAAGCATGTTGCTGCCAGTATTTCAAGCAGCTGCCTATTCAGGGGTGAGGTACCATCTGCAGGCAGAACAGCTCCCCAGCAGTGCTGTGTCAGGGGTTCACCACACCAGAGCACTGAAACAGCTTTCAGTGAAACCTTCCCTTAAATCTCTCCTGTCCTCTCATGCACCCATGTTCCTCTAGCTCTGCTCTTCACATTCCTGATCTGTCTGTATGGAACATACCCCCGTATATTTTGCATACATATGTGCCTATGTGTACCTATTGCATGTAGTATACACCAGTATATATACCTCGTAGCTCACTGAAATAATATTAAAACTCATATTTTACCAATATTGTTTGACTAAATACTATACAGCAAGTTATCCAGGTGTGCTATCACATTCTGAAAATATCATGGGTTTGTTGGTTGGTGTTCTTTTGTTATTCTACAGAGTGAATTTTTTGAAACAGTACGAGTGAGAATGAAGGGTGGGAGGGGTCTAAATTAGCAATGCTTTTGTGTGCCCATTTGCAGCTTTCCAGGTCACACACATGCTTCACAACAGTACAGTAACAGTAGAAAGTCAGTGCCTGTACTGAGCAGCATTCTGGGGCAGGTGAATAAAGCAGCACACTCTCTCACAGAGGGGGAAGTGGCCTGATTGTTTGCCCTAATGCACATTATTGGCAATTTTACTAAGCTAAATTGCAACAAGAAGTTCTCTACAAACTCACACAGCTGCTTCCAGCTGTACAGAACACTCATACATACCTCTGACAATTTTTCTGGCTCTACAAGGCCACAGAATCACCATTTGGTTGCAGAATGCTTATGAGGAGACGCTGATGTTTTTAATGCAAACAGTCAGCTCACACACTCCACAGCAGAACAGTCTATCTACACATTCCTTCCCCTTCAACTGCTTGTGAGATTATTCTGCTAAACACCCAACACTGCCTGCATTTGGGGTACAGCTGCAAAAGTAGCTGTTTCTGGCAAGCTGGTTACATCATTCCATGCTGATGCAGCAAACCTTGGGGCTGCTGTTTTTAATTTGGGCTATAATGCATCTTCAGTGTTGGCCCATCACAGAGGAAGGAGAAAGAACAGTCTTTTCTCTTCTTTAATCAGCAAAAGCAACAGGCAAAGTTTACACATCACCTGTGCTGTCCTGAGGCAGCAAAATTATCTTTTCATGACAGTGATAAAGGGCAGCTTGACTTGTCTGAGGCTGGAGTCCCTGCAGCTGAGGAGCTGACAGCATGAAGACAGACATCTGTCCCAAGCCCCACTGTCCTGGGTCAGTCCCCAGAAGACCTCAAGTGACCCAAGTGTGCTCCCTCTGTGCCATTCCTTAGTGCAGCAAAGTCTTGTCAAGGACTCCCAAAGTACTCACATCCCACAGAAGGCAGCACTGCAGCTGCCTTTGGGCACAGAACACACCAAGGGTCAGGAGTGATCAGGTGTGGCCTCGTCAGAGCAGAGAGCAAGGCTGAAAGCCCAAGTGTGTTGGACGTCCTGCTCCTAAAGCCCTTCTTTCAAAGGCATCTCACTTTTTCAATTTAATGCCATCCTCAGACAGCTGCAGCCAGTGCTCTGCTCTCAAATAGATTCAATTTCCTTCAAAGTAAGAAGTGCCAGTGTATTACCACCCGAGAAACTAAAAACAGAATAGAAAAAAAAAAATACATATGTAAATGCTTATACATAACTGTCTAAAGTTCTTAAGAGATTGCATGGAAAAGAGACATGGAAATTTCACAGATTTCAGATGACTCAAGGGGCATCCAAACAGTAAATGTGACTCATGGACTATGTAGGCACATACAGGTATGTGGGTAGGCTTCTGGAAGCCATATGGTTTCCTGCAGGAGCTGAATATCAGCACAAGCAGTGCTGGGGAGAAGAAATGTGACGTTTTATCACATAACAAGCTACTTAGGCACTGTCTGTCCACAAATTGCTAATGCAGGGGAGCCTGGTAAGGGCTGGCTCCCACCAGCACTGCAGAATAGCATGGCTCCTCTAAAGAGTGGGATCTATTTACAGGAAACTTTGGAGCACAATGAAATTTAAGGGGGTGAGAGGTAATTATATTCCAAAATAATTTGATTTTGTTGAAACTGGTCTTTGAAGACCTCTCTATAGGAGGCCACAATCTGGCAGAAAAGGAACATTATTGGGACCCTAGCAATATTTGGGCTTTGTGACAGCAGCTGGAAGCAATTTCATCTGAAGTCTAATAATGTTTAAAAATGCACAGCCAAACTTGGAACCAGAGCAAGAGACCTACCCCACAGAGCCAAAGGAGCTGTACCTGCTTAGCCATGCCTAAATGTGCTGTGAAATACTATAATGAAGTATTCAGGTGAAGTCCTTCAGTCCAAGAAGGGACGTGCTGCAGTTGTCACTTCCTGGCACTGGACAGTGCAGACCCACTTCTGCTGAGGATGAGGGAAGTATGAAAAGCAGCTACACCACCAGGGAAGTCAACACCCACCTCCCACCTCTCCCAAGAGCCACAAGAATTTACAAGGTTGTTCTCCTTCAGGGGAAAGGAACAAGGAGGTCAAAGAGAGACTTTGTGGATTTTGTGACTTTACACAAGTAGTATGAACCAGGGCAACCCCTTGTCAACCAAGAGTGTGTGTGTAAGAGTGCAAGTGAGTGTGTCTGAGTGTGTGGGAGTGTGTAAAAGCATGACTAAGAGTGTGTGTGATTGTGTAAAAGTGTGACTAAGAGTGTGTGTGAGTGTCATATTGGCAGCTGCAGCCTGTCATTTATTTCCAGCAAGGCAAAAGAAAACTGAAGGAAAAGAGTGGATGTTTTCCCCAAAATTCTTCCTACAGCAAATCTTTTCTCCACTCTGGTGCCCAAAAAGAAACTGAAGAGCAGGGGTTAAATAGCAACTACAGTTGTGACACTCAAAAGGAGATTATTTTTAGTTAAAGGTCAGTATCAGTGCAACATAGAATCTGGTGGACATGTCGCATTTGCTCATACAGCTTCAGTCTCACCTCTGACATGAGCAGGAGAGAGGCGAGAAAACCAGAATGAATTCATGTTTATTTTGTCAGCCAAAGGTATCTAGGGACAGGAGGCTTGCGTCCTGCTTTGGATCTAATGGTATTCAGTGCCAGGAGATGGGACATCCTTACTTATACTCACAACAAGCCTGATCTGCTGCAGAGCTGGGGTCACACCTTCTCTGCACAGCGCAGGTCCTTGAAGTCCCTCTCCAAAGAAAACTCCCACAAAAAATGGAGCCTGTTCTGCCTGAAAGTATGAAAAGCCTAGAGAAAGCCTGTGTAGTGGGATGCAAATCTCCTTTTGAGATCTGTGCTTAAAGAGATAATCACTCCGTGGCATTTGACCCAGGGCATGTCCATCACTGTGGCTTTTGAAGTGATGGAAAACCCCTTCTCACCAAAGCAGAGAAAACACAGATAGCATAAAGTTATACTCTGTTTTGGGGGAGAGAATTTTGATGATAAACACTTGTAGATGAGGTAAGTGCTGCTTTTACATTATAGCAGATTCAGTGAAGTAAAAGAGACAGAGACAACCATCTTGATCTAATAATACATGAGAAAAACTGGAATGACAGAAATAAAACCCTAGTCTCTGGGTTGTCAGAGTATCTGTGCTGATATGGGAACAGGCAGGAAGACAGCAGAGGGAGAACAGGCTACAAAAACTGTGATCAACCATGAACATTTACTTCCAAAAGCTATTTGAAAAGCATGGACACTGAATAGTGAGCCCCACATTCAGAAGCTGGTTAGGATGCCTATCCACTATGTTCTGTTGGCCTCTGAAGGAGCAGCATTAACTGCTTTGAAATATATTGCTGATACTACATTAGCAGGAGTCTTTCAGAGCATTGCTGCTCTGTCTTTTAGTTAGTGGATGTAGAGAATATGGATAAGAGGGTCTCTCTTCCAGCTACCTGGGCAACTATGACACCTTAAGACTTTGAAATTTCAGGACAGTTAAGGTAGAAATGGAGGTATCTTCTCACCTTCGAGAAATCTGCCAGGTCTGCTTGGACATGACCTGTCTCCCAGCAGTGGGCAGGGAGGCATGAGGGAAGCACTCAGAGGCAGAAGTATTTCTGATGTGGGAAAGACGTTGGAGCTGCCCCTATCCCATGTCTTAACCCTTGTCATGTCCCAAAAGGAACTGCCTCCTGGCTGCCCTTCTCAGGCACATCACAGATGTCCTTGTCACCCACCATCTGAGCCAGTTTATATCCAGGACACTTCGGGCACACCAGCAAAAACACAGCAGGCAATTACCAGCAATGTGTGAAGTGAGTACAAACTCAGGTGCTACATCCGGTTCACTTGTAGTTAATGCACCTCACGTTTCATTCTTGACTTGGCAAGATCAAGCCTTGTAGAAGCAAGTCAAGCACTACTAAACAGACAAGCTCTGAAAGTCTTACGTAGCTTTTAGATGTTAATCTTTTCCCAGAATAAGCAATTAATTAATTTTATATTAACATAGTAAAGAAGCGTCTGTAAGAGCTTGAACATAATTGATCATGAAATAAATATAATCTAATTCTATCTCACTGATAGTGCAATTATCTGCATAAGCAGCTGGCTGGTCAGCTGGATCCCTGTCTCCAGTGGAAGGGCAGAGCATCGAGCTCTGCTCCAGGGATGGCACTTTCCCTAAGCAACAACCTGGCATGCTACATCATCCCAGGGCTCAGAGATCTCCTCAGTCCAGTGTGGATCTACTGGAAGGGTTTCATTACAACAGCACAGCCCAGGAAGGGCAGAAGTGGAGGGTCAGAAGGCATGTCAGGCCTTTTTAAAAGAAAATTCAGCTGAAGTTTAGTAGATCCCTGGATGGAGGCTCAGGTCCACGTCATACTTCTAGGTGCCCTTTCCATCATGAGGAAAAGTGAGAGAAATGCCAAGCTGAGGTATAAAGGCAGTGGGGATGCTGTGATCCTGCCTGTGGGATCTGTGGGGAGTTTAGGCTGGCCTGCACCTCACTGATACTGGGAGCAGTCCAGTACACACTCATCTTCCATCTGGCCAGGCTGGCACCAGGGTCGTGCACGCACGGATGGCAGGGCACAAAGCAGTTTCTGTGGGCCACCAGTAACTCTGGGCTGCTCTCTTCTGCACTCCCCAGTGGTGACTCCGGCTTGGGGGACAGAGCCCTGCGGATGCCCCAAGCCGTGCTGCTGTACAGAAAAGAGCTGTGTGTGTCTGTGCAAGACATTGGTACTGTGGCCTTGGATGCTGTGAAAGAGACTTAAGGAGCCTGTGATGTGGGCAAAAGATTTCTCTTGCAACGTCTGTGGCAAGTTAATTGATGTTGATTACAAACCCAGTGCAATCTTGTTAATTTGCAACACAGGACAACAGCCATTTAGGAGAGCATTGCTGTATCCAGCTCCTCAAGCACAAAATTCTCACATTATTGAACAGCATGGTATGGGGCTGTTTAGGAAACAAATAGTATGCACGCCTGGTGCTGCTGAGCCTCTGGATTGTCTCTCATCTGTACTGCAGGAGCAGTCCCATCCCTGCATGGTGGCAGGGCAAGGAGCAGGAGAGAGGTGACCTGAGTGGCAAGGTGACTTGGGCAAGGTCACCCAGCAGGCCAGCAGCAAAGCCACATGCAAGGCTCCATTGAAGGCATGATCAGGATCTGGACACGGTGCCCAAAGCTTTCTCCAGGGCAGGGACAGTTCATTTGCAGCTGAACACAAGTTTCCAGCCTTTCTGCAAAACAGCCCTTCAGGTGACACCCTCTGAAATTCTGGCAGAGCAAGAGAGAAAGAGCTGCAACTCCTCACTTAGAGCCTTTGATTGCCGTGCCAGAAGAACAGAGAAGGGGAATGGGCTAAGGCCAGGCTGCACCAAAGCAGGGCAGGAGATATACACTGTCTGTGGTTTTGATACCCTGGACATATGCTCAGGCAAGCTCAACAAATTCTCTTTCACCTCATATTGTGAACAAAGACATTTCCACTTGCTGAGAGTAAAACCATCACATCTGTATATAATGCTTGACGATTTTTTATTCTAACACCACAGTAAATGTTTGCTTTATATAGCACATACTCAAAGGTGGGGTTTGTAGCAAATGAGTTTTACATTCTTTTCTTTCATTCAAATGTCATAATGTCACATATGCAGCTCTGCAGCATGCCTGCCTTCTCCCTAAGCTTGCATTGTCCCTTCCCAGAGGAGTGGGAGCAAGAGCAGCTCTACTGAGCTGCAGATTTCTTTGTGGCTGTCCCTGATGGATGATGGTGACATAAGCTGGCTGTCTTGGGGATTTCATGTAAGCTGAAGCTTGAAAGGCTGAGCTACACAGATGAAGCGTCAAAGCACCCAGGAGCCCAAAATAGGAAGGAGAAGGAGGTGCATGGACTGAAGTGGCTCAGAAGTACTAGATCTGGACAGCAGATTAAATATAAATTGCCATGAACGTAGGGTGGGTCTAAACCAGCTCCAGCAAGACAGGAATGAGGTATCCTGCAGAGTACTGCAGGCACAGAGAGTGGCGTGCTCATAAATAAAAATACCTCCCCTCTTTTCCCTACAACCAAAGCAAGAAATCCCAAATCAAAGTCTTGTTCAGTTAAAAGCTATTAGTACTGAAAATATTTTGGATCAATTGGAGAAGATCAGTTTTGAAGCAGTAAAACACAGGCAACAGTGACCAGAAAGGAAAGAAGCCAAGTGAGTATGGAGGTTCCTGATGTAGTCTGAAAGCACTGGTTGCTACCTTCTACACCATCAGAGGGATCTGGAGGGACACCCAGACACAAACAAGGCTTGCACAGCTCATGTGGGAATTAAGGTGCAACTTCAGCCTCAGTTACAGTCATTGTTAACATTTCTGCAGCTGGGAGTGAAGGCGTGCAGCTGCAGAACTCCTTTAGGGATGGATCATCAACCTGTGCCGGCTGACATTCAGAAAAAAACAGAAATATAAAAGAACCAGAACACCTAGGTATGAAAATTCAAGCTTTGACTTGCTAATATATTCTCACATAGTGTGAAGCTGGGGCAACAGCATGCAGGTTTCTTTTACGGATGTGTGCCAAAGGGGCAGGGATGGAACCACTGAACTGCTGTTGTCACGTTCAGGGGTGACTGGCAGAGTTCAGGAAGGGGAAGTGCTCATCATCCCTGATGAGCTGTATGTGAACAGGGATGAGAAATGCTGTTATTCCAATGCTTAATCCAAAACAACACCTTCACCTTTAATCTACTGCATTTTAAAAAGCATTAGTCAGATTGGCACACGACGCTGGTTACCCCAGAAGGAATGGTAAGTAAAGCTTAGAGGCTTCTAAGCAGTTTATAGGCTGTACATTATGCTCGAGTGCCTCCTTTAAGTAAAAACACACAAAATCCTTCATCTCCAACACCTTCAGGAGCAGCAGAACTGACAAGAAGCCACGCAAGGGGCTGACGCAAGTCGCAGGGTCAGCACCCAGCACAGAGGTCCTGCCTCGCAGCAGAGCAGATGTCCCTGCAGGGCTGTCCCACCACCAGCACAGGCACCGAGGCACTTTAACATCTTGTGTGCTGACTTTGCTTCTGCATCAGCATGTGACACCTCCCAGACCTCCAGGATTATACATCTCTCCCTGTTCTACATACCACAGTCACTCTGGACTCCGTGGTTCACTGCCCCTGAGATCAAGGGAATTCATATCTGTGTGAGACCCTGTGTGAGTGGGTAGAAGTACACAGTCATGAAAGCATGGTGGAGAAAATAATCCTAGTAGGAACTGGGGGAGAACTCCCAGCAAGGAACCAGTTCCTGCCTGGCGCCTCTGTTGGGGATGACTGGACACAATTCCCTTTGCAGATCGATGTTATTCATATGTAAATCAAAAGCTGGTTCAAAGGCTTCTGTTGAATTCTTGATTCCCCCTGACTCTGGCTTTCACTTTTTCCTCTTTATGCCAGGAGCTTAGTCAGAAGTCTTTTAAATCACTGGAAACATCTCAATTATATTATTAACCAGAATGTGAATATCTGCAAACTGCAACAGGGGAAGGCTTTGGCTGTCCAAGTTTGAGGCTATGGAGGAAGCTTCTGTGCTATTAATTTTTAGCTAAAGCTGACAGAGAGGAGGCTAAAACCAGCTGTGATCCTCTCTGCCAGTTCCTCCAAGGGCACAGCAGCCAAGAAGGTTGCGCTGTGCCCACATAATCACAGGCACCGCGTGGCTGTGTATGGAGTTTTGAATTCCCTCTGTTAAGGGAAGGAATCGCACAGGAGGTGATTTTTTGCATCCTTAGAGGCAACTTGGCAAGCCCCGAAAATGCTTTGTTCCCGGGCGAGGCTTTGTAGGAGTGCCCCATCACCTGATTCGCATGAATAAGCCTTTTCCTATTTAAGCTTCACTCCCAGCTGGGGGACCATGAACTGCTGAGCCCTGCTTGAAAGGGCAGGGCTGATGGAGGCAGGAGAGCCAAGGAGTTAAGCAGTCACCACCCAATGAACAGGAGGGCAGAGATTTGTCTGCACCTGAAGCAGAGACAAAGCTGAGGATGATTACAGAGGCAGAGTGAAGGGAGAGCATAGACAGGAGACTGCAGTGCCACAGGATATATGGAACCTGTCAGAGAGACGCATGGTGATGGCAGCTCCAGCACATACTGGCAGAGCTTGTGAAAAGGGAATGAATAAGAATAAATTATTATCGATTGAGGGCATATTAATTTACAACAAACCTCTATCTGATCCCAAATTCCAAAAGGCAAACTGATCATCTCTAGGAAATGAGAAATCAGCTAAGCTGAGGAATTCAAGACCAAAAGTGGAAGAAAAGCTATTAAGCTGCTGTGGTACTTGTATTTCTTGCAAAAGAGGTAAGGTCTGAAGCAGCACAGCAGCCAAAGGCACATTAACCACCTTAGAAGAGTAGTTGGAGCATGCAGAAATTCACAATGGAATGGAGTAGGGAATAAAGGTAAATGCACCAATACACACGGGTTAAAAGCATCTGGTTATCACCTCTGGCAATCCTCAGACCAAATGACACCTCACGGGAGGTATTACACAAACAGACAAGTTTAGTCAGCTACGTGAGAAAAAGTAGACCAAAGGAGGGGGAAGGGAGGGTCTTTCTACAGAGAAAATGAGGTAAATGCTAATCTCAGGATGGCCTCAAGCCAAGTTAAGTCTTTGCCTTACTTTTCAATGTAAAACCAATAACACTGGATGTGATGTAAGAAGCAAGATGGATAATGTGATAAATAAACACTAATTCATCATGTTTTCAGCCCAGAGATGGGGGGAAAAAACATCATTTTGCATACTGGAGTGGACTGACATAAGAGGCTGCAGAAACAGCAGGATTTGAGCACATCTGGGGGATTAGGACATGACTAGGGAAATGCAAAACAATATCTGTTCTCAAGAAGGGAGAAGTGATAAGGAAAGGTTGAGGCTTGGTAGTTTAACTGCAGTAGGAAGACAGATCTTAAAACAAATTTTGAAATAGTACAAGATAATGAAGAACACAATAACAATAAATGTGGACTTTGCAAAGAGGAATTTTGTCAGACTTTGTTCTTTCTTCCTTTGAAAGTCAAATGAAGACTTGGAGCTCATCCCTTCGGACTTCAGAGAAGCAGCTGACATGCCATCAAAGGGGGATTAACAAACTGAAGACGCTTCTTCTAAAAGACAAGGAACAAAAAGGAACCGGCTACAAGGGAGGAAACAGAAACAAGTGTTGAGAGAGGCAGGATGGGCCTGAAGAGGAATCACTATCACAGGTCCATAAGGGTCTGCTGTCAAGTCTGATATGTGGTTTGCCTCTCTGGCACAAGAGCAGAAGTTTGTTCTTGCTGCCCACATTCAGGAGGGCTGGATTAACTTCAACAGACGTGAAAGAGCACACCAGTAGGAAACCAGCCTGCTCCAGCAAGGACTAAATGGCTGGGTAGTTCTGCAAAACACAACAGGGGAGACCTCGTTCCTCTGTAGAACACACCAGAGAACAGGCATAAAGGAGGAAACAGTTATTTCAGGCACCAAGAGCAGCAGCGGCCAGGCTGGGTGGGGTGCAGCAGCGGCCCTCCCACCACTGGGACAGCGGGGCAAGAAGCCAAACTCATTTCCAGATCAAAAGGGATTAACTTGTGAAGAGCAGCAGACAGGGCAGGATAATGGGTGCAGTTAGAGACACTTACAGAAGCAAGGTCCTCCCGTTCCCTAGAAACACCACTCCTCTCTTGCAGCCTGCTTCTCTCCACCCGTGGAGCTTCACATCAGACAGTGCCAAAGTGTTTGTATGGCCACAGTACCTGCAGCACTGCCAGGAGGAGCTGGGAGCTGGCAGAGGTGCTCTGTGGCTGCCAGGACAAACCCCCTGGTGACAGCAGGTACTCCGGGAGCAGCAGCTTACAAGTAAGTCAGGAGCATTTCTAGCAGCGTTAGTCACCACCCTTGTCCTGACATATTCTGGCTGTCTGGCCAAGTTAATGACACAGACATTGCTTCATGGTGGTCAAATCTCTTGGCTCATAAAATAGTAGTTGGAGAGCTGGAGTTTCCTGCCTTTCATAAAAGCCAGGAGCCCTTCACTCTCCAGCTCATTCATGGAAGATAAAAATCTCTTGGCACAAACCCTTGCCTCACTTGGAGGGTAATTACATTGTTCAGGCTCTGCAGAGCACTTAATACATCTCTGCCCTGTTAATCTCCAGCAAAGGTTGTGACTGATGTGGCTGAGTACCAGCCAGGCACTGCCAGTGAAGGTGTAGAGGAGGTTCTTTACCAGTACATTCCTTTTCTCTCTGATCTCCACATCCAACAACATGCTGTGGGATTGCACAAACCCAGCCTGTCATTCTGCCCCTTGCATCTCTAACCTGTCTCCTCACCACTAGAGACATGTCCAGAGTTCTGCAGCACCGAGGAAGTCCATGGCTTGTTCAGCAAGGGTAGGAAAAGCAATGGGACCCAAATGTGCCTTGGCTGGCTGCAGAAGGTGGAAATGACCATGTACTGGGGAAAAGGTCCCAGATACACCATGTGCCTGTAAGCACTAAGAGTACCTGGACCCCCTGGTTTTCCTTAGGGACTGCATACAGCAATGGTGAGAGCCAGCCAGCATCAGGTGTGTCCTTCTGCTCTGTTAGATAATAGCACCACACCACTGAAGTAAGTACAGTTCAAAGAAATTAAGCAGCACAATTTTAATTAAAATTGTAGACTAATGAACCAGGTTCCCAAGGGACATGGTAAAATATCCATTGCTTAGGCTTCACAGCAAGGCTAATTGCATAGCCAGAAAATTAAAAATCCTTGGTTTGAAACAACTGTGGGAACTGTGCAGAGATCTCTGCACCTCCTTCAGAGACCAGACTTCCCAGCTTGTTTACCCACCTAGTCCTTCCCTCATGGCTTGCTGCAGATATTCACCAGCCATTCCCCATCACTATTTAACTAATGTGGTCATGCAGACTGTCCAGCCCTTATCCTAAGGCTTTATCCCCTTTGTAGCCGTCATCTTATTCCCGTGACTCTGCAGAGCTCATTTAAAGCTGCTGCTGCCTGCTAGTGGCGCAGTGCTTTGTGTCAGGCCAGCAGAAAAGGCTTTTACTATCACAATATCTAGAAGTGTAATCAGTCATGGCAGTGCCTTTGCAATTCAGAATTACAGAACTGAGCAGAAAAGCACAGTTCTACAAAAGATAATATTCAGAAAGGGATTTGATCTAAGCAGGGCCATTCTGGTGTCCCCACAGGGTCCTACACGCATCCCAGCAGTGCCACAGTGAGAGCAGGAGCACTAATCCCTTAGGTTTTGCTCCACCAACACTAGTACTTTTAGAGGTTGAACATTATAATTCACTGCTAATAATAACAACAACAGAAAAATCAGTACCTCTGCTCTAATAGACAGCTACAAGGACACCACATACTGCTCAGCCAGTGTGGTTTTTGTCAAGGTAGCAAAGAGCTCTTGCACTGCTCCTACAACTATGGGCTCTCAGCGTCTACAGTTCAGCAAGCTCTCAGCAAAGCCTGGGTAGCAATTCTGGCACCACTACCATGCTCAGGAAGGAGAGCTGAACTTCCCCCACCCTTCCCTTGTGCTGCCTACACCAGGTTTCTCCAGCTCTTGATGGCACAGGACATAGAGAGGCTGCATTCGGTTTATGCAGCTGATGAGGGATTATCCACAGCGCCTGAGCACCAGGACATTTTGCTGTTGCAGTGGGGCGGCTCACCAGAGGAAGCTGTGGTCACCAGCTGTATGTGCCTGTAGGACTTGACCTCCAGCTGTTGCATGCCTTCAAGCCCTTCAGTTCAAGCATCAGCCCCAGCTGTGTCCCCCAAAGCCTCTGCACATCTGCCAGAGCTGCCTACACCTGTGATACCACACAGCTTCAGTTCTCCCAGCAAAATAGTGGGGTCACAGTGAAATCCATAGATGAATGCTGTTCCCAGTCTATACCCAGCAATCTGGGACAACTTTTCTATCTCCCAAATCCTGTCTCTTGGTAATGCCCCAGTTCCTTCAGGTTAGCAGTCTCCATCCCTCATGGTCACAGTGAAACTGCCAAACAGCTGGGGAAACAACAATTTTGGAAAGGATGCAGCAGTGATCAGAAGAACACAACAGGGACACTACAGACAGTGCTGATAAAGTGGTAGCTGGACAGCCAGGGACATATGAGAGGAGAAACACCCCTGTCCCACCCATTACTGCAGAGCAGCACCCACCCTTCAGGAGCAGTCCTTGGATTCAAAGGCAGAGAGGAGCTCAGGAATGCCAAAAGGCTTCCATAGGGAAGAAACCACAAACTATCTGCATTTCTCTAGCGTACTTGTTGCTGCCTGTCATGGCTCAAGGGTGGGAGGGTCCCACCTGCGCCATCTGGACTCCCTGGGGACAGGATTGGAGGAGGGGAAGATGAGCATTATTGCAGCAACAGCCAGAAACCAAAGCAATCTGGCCCCCTGCTCCCCAAACAGGCCTGAACCTTTCTCAAAAGCTAGGGCAGGGAGAAACTGGAAATTACAGTTTTGGTTCTAAATCCATGGTGAGATTTCTTTCACTTAGAGTAGCAATTACATAAACACTTCTCAGATGAGAATAATTTGCTGTTCTTTTCAGGAGCCAGTAGGGAGCTGCACGTGCAGCATTTGGGGCAGAGCAAGGATTTCAACATCCTGCAGCATTTCTCTGTTTTGCTGCCCATTAATTCCCTGCATCATTTGCCTTGCACTCAGCAGGAATGACCTTGACAGAGACCTCTGGAAACATCTGGGTAGCAAACTGATACATGTTTGTTCTTTTTGGGAAAAGAACTATCTTGAGCAATAATAAACACTCACTTTAATAGAGAAGTTTAGTTTTATATTCATGTCTCCTCTAGTAATTGTGTTCACAAAATTGCACATTTCAAAGCATCTTTGTTCTTCTATTTCCCTCCTTGTGCACTTACTTCAACAATGGTTATAACTCACTGCAGTGCCAGCTGAATTAACGTAAAAATATTTGCACAATGTCAAAATACCAGATCTCCTGGAGAACCAGAATAACAGTCAAATAGGTGATCTTTTCAAGTGACCTATTTCTCCAATGAGAAATTTTTGTGATGTGGAAAGTTATTAAAAACAAGTTTTCATATGTAAATTCACATTATTAACTTCAAGTTGTTCCCCCAATTCTCTTTTTAATTTTTGTCTGAAGCAGCAATTCCTTGGCATAATCAGTACAACTTGATTCTGGTCTGTCATCTGCGTGAGAAGGGAACAGGTAGAGAAACAGCTTTGAGTTGAATCACCAAAACTTTCTGATTTACTTCCTACCTGAAACACAAAGCAAAACCAAGGACCTCATGAGTACGTGCAATAGCTTTTTTACCAGCTGACTTTAAAAAACACAACTGGATCATACTGGTTCAGTGGGACAAATCTTAAAAGCAGCACCTGGAAAATTCACTGTAAGTACATGGTAATAATACTTGAAACATGAGTCAGTGTACCAAGCAGTAAAAAAACCTCAAAACAACCACCTTTAAAGCCAACAGGAGCTGAGGGGTTCATCATCTCTGGAGATGGATGCTTTTTGAGACCACCAAGCTGGTATACAAAGCTAGTTGGGGACCCAAGTTAGGGGATTATGCCAATTGGCCCAGCCTCCAACCAGATAAATCTGAGTCAAGACTTTGCTTCACCCCATAGTCAGCCTAACCCAGTCTTTTTTCACTTTAAAATATCTCCCCCATCCAGCCTTGGCTCTTCAGGGCCAACAGCAGCAGCAGACTGTACACCTGCCTTCCTACAGCAGCACCATTTCTCTGTTTACTTCCCACCTCAGCCCCCTCCCCATCTGACCTCCAGATCAGAGAGGTTTCTTCTAAACTCAGGGCATCTAACAAGGGTTTCCTTGACTGTAAATCCATAAGTATCACATCTATTCCCCGGAAGCAAAGAGGTGGGGACAGATCTTCCAACAAGATGTCCGGGTACAAGACCATCAGCATTCCTGCTCCTGGAATTTGGCGTTCTGATCCTGTGCCTTAAAACTGTTTTCTAGATGGCATGCATTTGCTGAACAGCTGTACACTGTAGGTAAAACAAGTTTACTCAGCTGTTCTGAGCACTGAAAGTAGCTGTAGAATTATCTATCAGAAATCTCTGGCATGGCTTCTTCATGGAAAATGATTTTATGCAATCAACAGTAAGGGCTTTTTCTGGGTTACTCAAGCCACAGCCCATAGTATAACCCCCTGGCTGAAAAATTAGGTCAGCAAATTCACATATACAATATTATCTTATTCTTACTCATATTTAAATTTGTTTGATGCTGTACCTGTGCATATATATGCAGATACCAACACATTCCTCCAGGTATTAACACACAGAGGAGCAACTGGGGTATTGTAAAGAATTTTCACAAAGGTGAGTCTCTGTTGGAGTCAGAAGGGTTTTCTAGGGTTAGGTTTGAATAGAGTCTTCTGGACTGCAAGTCAGTTACCTTTATTTTCTGCCTGTCTATGGCCATACAGCTGTGCTGCCTGCAGGACACTCAGCAGTGCCCTGGGCACAGCAACCACTGCTGTGCTGATGGAAGGAGAGATCTTGCTGCTCATCAGTGCCCGTGGTCATGCAGTGGGTCAGGACACCCCCTGGACTATGGGATGCTCTCCCCAGGCACCCGGCAGGACGGGGCTGCCTCCATCAGCTGCGGCAGGAGACTGATGTCAGCACTCTGAGCTGGCACCGTGAATGGGGGGGATAACGAGTACCATCACGCAGGAATTAGAAGTAGGTAGAAAGAGAAGCTTTGTGTGGGTTGTGAGAGAGAAAAGAGGCAGATTAAGGAGACAAGGATCAGAATCTGCAAATCACGCAAAACCAGTTCTGTGTCAAGCAGGGAATAATTAACTTGCCTTTTTTTTTACTCCAGACAAGCCGCACTGGTGTTGATTTAGAAACTCCCTTTCCAACACCAGGTGAAACTGGACACCCCTCAGGATGTTTTGCTTTGAATTTTCAGTGCTTTTAATGCAGTTTTGCTACTCACTGTATATTAATATGGCATTGCAGAGGGATGGTAGGTGCTGCCTCCATTGCAAATCCAAACCTGCTGGCAAAGACACGAGGCCTTGGAGACTCTCAGTGCTTGGGGACATGGTTCAAGACAGTTCTAGAGACAGACACTGGCCCCAGTGACATCCAGGACTGTTCTGTGAGTTTAAGAATGCAAGGGAGTTATTCCCAAGAAAATTTTTAGTATAAAGATTTAGTGGAATTCCTGCTACCTTATTCATTCCTTGGATTTTTCTTCCACACAAGTCTTTTGAAGTATTACATCTGTGCAGCTTTCAGGTGGAATCCCAGAACCAGACATGAGGGAGGGAAATATCAGGAGCATATACCTGCCACGGCAAAGCACAAGCTAAACCCAGCCTCCTGGCAGGTGAGCTCCCCTTTTATGGATCAATACAGACCTGTTGTTTCTGCATTACTGCCTAGGGCTCTTTCTTGGTTGGGTGAGGCATTTTCTGAAGCTGCAGTTACACCCCACAAGAACATAGTCAGTGCAGGCTGGAGTGTTGTGCAAACCATACCTGCCCTTTATGAGCTTGGGCTCCGCCAGGCCATGGCCAGGCTGCATCCATCTGCGTTCTGCTGGCTAAAGCACTGAGGAGGAGAGTTAGCTCTGTTCATCAAGTTGTAAAATAAAATCTCAGTGCTAGGAAACAGAAGTCCCAGGCCTACACCTTACAGTGCACATTGCCAGCATCAGATCTGAACCCACCACTTGGCTGCTGGAGCAGCCCCATCCTGCCCGGGCACTGCACCTGTTCCCACACCACCATGACAAGAAAGCAGCAGCTGTTTGCTCTTTACACCTGCAGCACAAGGATCCCAGTTTCTGCAGGGCTTCTGCTCAGGATATGTGGAAAGTAGGAAAGTGTCCCAGGCATAAATAGGCACAAAAAGGATTAGGAGGACTTGATTATGTGATCTCTTCAGAGGGTAAAATCCAGGAGCCTTTCCACTCTGTAGGAGCGGGGGTGGAATGACTCTTTGCATGTTTTCACACACCAGAGAGGACGGAATCATCCTGCATTTAGAAAAGGCAAAGACACTGAGAGCTGTTTTGAGAAATAAATTCTTCCAGCTCAGGGAGGGGAAAAAAAAAAAAAGCCAAACCAGAAAAACCCCACAGGCAACCATTATTCTGTCTGCACAGGACTTATTTAATAATCCAGTGTCTGCAAACCATAAGTTGAAAATTTTCCCTGTCATACAGCATGCCAGACCACAGCTGCATAAAACAGAGAAAACCTGTTATAAGTGACCGGAGACACTGGAAAACTGTGGAAAAATTGCCTCAGGCTGCAAGGCCCTTTCCTGTGGAAAGAATATTTTGCAGTTGTCTGTTCCTTGCTGACAACTAGCACTCATACATTCTGAGTTTCATCAAAAAGGGTGTTCAAAACTCTGACTTGCAAGTAGAGAAAATTTTCTTGCTCATTATTCTGATTTATTCATCTCTCCCCCTTCTCTCCTACATCACACATCAGACACTGTAGAAAACGAAAACTCAAAAGCATGGAAAAAAATGAATGTGCAGGAACAGGATGCCACATGTCACAGAGGCACCATCACTGGATTCTCCACATAATAGATTTTTGACTAGCATATGTCAGCTGATGCTAGAACAATTTTGTCACTATTACATCAATACTTATTCTTTAAGCAAAGCAGCACTCCATATAATATATTTTTTCTCAATAGCTTCTAAGACATCAAGTGAATGAGCACTAACCTGTGACTGAATATCAGAGCTGCAAAATCCTAAAAACCTGCCAAGTTTAAGCCTCCATGCAGTGCTCTGCTCAGCCCTTCCTCTTCCTGGGCTGCTCCCTTCGGGGCTCTAACCCAGCACCTCCTCCAGTGAAGCTGCCCCTCTCCTGCCCCACAGCCCTGCCTGTGATGATCTGTCACTCCCAGTCTCTGCTCTGCTCATAAGCTGGTGTTTGTCAGCTGCTTCTGAACTTTGAGCTGCCAGCAAGGGTGCTGAGGAGCTCCTGGGCACACATGGGATTGCCTTGCAGTAAAAATTCCCCTGCATCTTGACTGCAGTCAAAATAAATGCAGTTTGCCCCTGAGTTCCCAAGACATGTCATGGAGGATGAAAGCACCAATGGTTTTCATGAGAAGGTTTCTTGTAGCAGGTTACAGTGCTTAATATGGAAAGATTTCAGGACCAAAGAGAAAAAAAAAAACTACCAAGGGCTTTAAAGGGCAGAACTATTTCCAGAGCATATCCAACCACTGCTTCCATGTCCTTGCTTGTCAGATCAGAGCAAGATTAAAGCAGCAGGGGACCGGAGCTAATGAGAGTCTGATTAACTGATCTGGGAGGTGATGGCTAACCTGAAAGTAACAGGGCATTTTGAAGGGTGAGAGCTGTAGCAAAGCCAAAACAGTATCAGAACACATAGGGGTCTTCACTAGGGCAGGAAAAAGAAGAAAACAAAAAACCCTGCAGAAGGTAACACCTGTGACACTTCACGGTGGTCACACAACAAGCCACCCACTACAAAATACCCTCAGGAGAGTTCTTGTGCTGCCATCAGGGACAGGTTCTCCTGCTTGTAGGACAGCATCTACAGCAATATAGGACTACAGAGACAAAGAGCAAAAGTTATTTGACAGCATCTTATGCCAGCAAAACCTGAATAAAGTTGCTGTTTTCAGAAGTCCATTGCTATACAGTGTAGATTTTCAGAATTACTCAATTTGTCATTATTTTGAACCCCAGTTCTGTTCTCCCATCCTTCTTGCTGTCAGCCTGGCATGTTCCTGTGAGCCAGACTTCTGATGGAGCCACAGTGGAGCCCCAGACCTGGGGCAGTGGCCCCTATCACCACCACAGAGCAGCGCTTCACACCTGGGCAGCAGCAGAAGCATTTGCAACATCTTAGAGTTTTCAAACACTTCAGCAAAAACAGCCTTATACCACTCATCAGAAATTGAAACACAAGTCCACAGAGAGCAAAGAAATCACAAAGATCTAGAGATTTTGATCAGAAGGTTTAAAAAAGGGAACATTCACTGGTGTGGGCTGCCAAAGGGGTGAGCTCCTGCGCCGGTTCAGGAGCTGCCAGGACCAGCCTGGCTATTGCCTGGGAATAAAACACCTCATAGCCCAGACAGACCCCTTGTACAGCTCCTCACTTTATCTTCTCCCAGCAAACATCCACCCACAGGCCTGCCCTTATCCAGCTAATTCACAGGTCACAGTCAGTCCATGCCCAAGCCAGCCCTGGCACAGATCTGGGCCACCACTGTCCTGCTCCCCGGGACAAGAGGGAAACCTCTTGCTTTCCCAGGCAAGGCAGGCTCCCGGCAAAGCAACAGGAGCAGGGAAAATTCAGAGCAACACAGATGTGAGGAAACCTCTTACACAGGAGAATCGCAGGCAGCTCCAGACCACAGGGACAGTTTGCAGCACCACCAGCAGCCAAGCAGCTCTGTGCTGCAGAGCCCAGGGAAAGCCGGACCCAAACACAGAGAAAAACAGACTCACTGGTAGCACAAGAAAATCCACACAGCCACTTACAGCTCTTGGGGGAGGGAGCCCTGAGAAGCTGCACAGCCCAGGGCCAGATGGAGAGGTGGAGCAGTGGAGTGACAGTTAATCAGTAAATAACACCAGGATTTTTGGCCGTGCAAATGAATGACCAAGGAAAAAAGTGAGGCTGGGCCACACTGATACTGGGGCAGAACTAGAAATCTTCCAAGTCCACAAGAAGGAAGCAGTTTGAATTACTTTTCTCTAGAACAACAGTGGTATGTGTAGGAAAAGCACAGGCTGCTGGGAATAAGCAGTTAAGCAAGGAGATGACCACACTGGAGGCAAAAGGAAAGCCCTGTAGTTCAGCATGCTAGGGCAGGGGAGGCCAAACAGCAGCTGTTCTGGACAGCTAGAGCCAGTACATTGAATCACAAGTCACACAGCAAAGACTTCTTGCAGAAGCATGAGCTTGGATCACATCAGAGGGCCAGGAAAACATCATTCCAGTTAAACACAGGTAGATTCAGCTTGAAAGTCAAGGTCATGGTAGGTGAGTGTCTTCCAACAAAAATCTTGCATTATCCTGATGTTCTCAAGATCTGGGGCTATGTGGCTGGGGATTAGTTTTGTTTTCTACCTCCCTAACCTCTCTGCTTCCCCAGGAGGACTGGAGCAGAGCTGTCACACAGGCAGCCCCCAGTACAGGGACTGGAGGAGGACCAGGGAGGCACAGGGGCACCACAGGGTGTAGCAGGGTAGGATGAGCCTCAGGCAAGGGGGAAAACACAACCCTGGCACTACAACACAGCTCTGCCCACAGCCTCCAGCTGCACATTCTGCAAAAGCACATACACGGTGTGGGTGCTGCATTCCCTGGGAGACAGGGGCCTCAGCAGCACTGCTGCGGGAGAGGCAGCCCTTTCCTGGAAAGGAGCCAAGCCCATCAGCCCCACAAAGTTTTTGGGATGCAACACAGAGCAGGCAGAGAGTCAGAGATGTACAATCTCCCAGCTCATAGCTTAATTTAGGAGACTCTGAGGGAGCAAGTAACACTCATAGCACAAAACAGCCAAACTCATCCCTAAATATGGAGCAGACATATATTATATACAGACATATATATAATATACTTTCTAGAGAGCCAGAGAGCTTATTTCAGAATTCTTGCAACATGAGACAACAAAACAAAATCTGCTGAAGCTGAAAGCAAGACTGGGGTTTAAGTGCCTTCTACCATGGTCCAGGACACAACAAGAGGAGATAAATCAAATAACAAGATGTAAAATGAACTTGTTCGTGCAGGAGATCTGTATTGATACTGTTTGAAGGACAACTTTATGCTGGTTGCAGCAAAGCTCTGGTTCTGGGGTCAGAAAGTTTTTGCCACATCTGCATTACACAAAGATGCAGCAGCTGCCCCTCTAGCTGTTGTAGAGCCCTCTCTCCCACGGTACTTACAGCTCAGCACGATGCTGCTGTCAACCCACCACACCACAGCAAACCAGGAGTCCAGATAAAAGCCCGCTAATCTCATACCCTCACTTATAAAAAAGCAGATGGGAGCAGAAGTGATTATGTATTAACTGGACCCGGGGCACTGGAACTGAGAGCAGCTGCCAAGGCTGGTGTTGCCACAGGAATAAACTGGTATCAGCTGGCCACAATTAAAGTTTGAGCCGTGATACTTTTTTTCTAAAACAAGATTTCTATCCATCAGAAGCGTGGGTGTCTGCAGCAGCTTCCACATAGGAAGAGTGCGGTCCCACTGTTTATGAAGGCGATTACATCAGCTGGTTGCTTGAGATAATAAGTGATCAGATTCGAAGATCCATGGGTTTCCTCCTGACCTGTTTTCCACAATCCAAGGAGAGGGTGATTTTGCCTTCCTGTTCAGAGCTGCCTAATTCAGAAAACACCTGCAAAGAGACCAAAGCAACCTCTCCATCTGCAAAGCCTCCTAGACTGGAACAAGGGTTGTGCAAAAATGCTGCAGAGAATCCTGAGCAGCACCTGGCAGGTGCCAGGTACATAGGAAGGGAGAGCTCCGTGCTTCCCATGGTTTCTGCACATGGAAAGCATAAAAACCTCATGCTCAGCATGAATAATTTATTACTGATGCTGCAGAGCCCTAGACAAAACAGATGAAATCAGCTGGCAGTGGACAAGACAACCAAATATCTGCTTGTACCCATGTGGTGTGAGAAATTAGGGCTGAGTGTTCTAATATCTTAATGGTGTGAAATTAGAGCAAAACCACATGATGAACTGTTAAAAGGTGTTTTTATCTTATGGAGAAATTTAAACGCATCCATGGTTCTTGCTGTGTACAGGAGGAATCTATAAGTCCCTAGAAATTAAGGAAAACACACTTGAACTAAAGAGCCGTTTTGGTTTTAACATTTAGATTGCAGGTTTAATTGAGAGATAAGTGCTGACCTTCTGTGCACTCTGCATCCCACTGTGCCTGCTGGATGTGACAACGAGCCTCATGCTTTATTTCACACTCATACACACTCATGGCCAGGGTGAACTTGGGGTGCTGCTGTCACTGGGCTGAGTCAGGTGGTCAGGAGGGGAGAAGGTTCCCTGGTGGGATCTCAGCACCGCCCAAAACAGTTCACCTCTCCTCCCTGCCCAGGCAGATACAGGGACTGGCTTCCTCATGGTTGTTTTGATATGATCAGGCAACAAATTATTTTTATTCTATCAAAATAAAGCTTTTTCCTTGAAGCTTGCAAGGGTGGCTGCCATCAAAGGTGACTGGGAATGCTGCTGGTGGAAACAGCCATCAGCAGTTTGCATGACCCAGCGAGGGTATAGACTAGGGAGAAAATGAAGAAGGTCCCGTTGCACCTCCTGTGGTCTATTGTTCAGGACTTCAAAGAGCCCGTGATCTGTAGCCACAGCTAATAGCTGTTATCTTCCGGCAGCAGTAATTAGGAACTGAATGAGACTCTGAGACAGTGACTATAAAGAGCCAATAAAGCTGCACCTTTTCTGCGTCACTTACTTGATTACTCCTGTTTTCATTATATCCACCCCTCTAGGATGTGGCTTTTAATCCTCCAAGCTGATCTATCCCCATGAATATTCACTGTCAATAATACACACATAGCTGCTGTCTGAATATCCTGAAGCTGCTATCAGTCATGCATTAATCTGACACGCAGCTCCTTGGGCTTCATCTAAATTGCAAGTGCAAAATGAGCAAAATGTAAGTAACCGGGAGAAGAAAATGCTAAAGTCAGTAAAAGATGATTTATGGTTTGCCAGTTCAGCTTCATATTATTTTGCCATGCTGGATTTTGGAGTAATAACTCATCAAGGCAGCATTTGTTTAAAGTCCACATATTACTTATGCAAGAACCTATAAATTTCACACGTATGTTGAGCAAAGGGATGTGGAAACAATGAGCCAGACTGGCAGTGCATCTCCCCAGGGTGTGCCAAGGGGAGGGTAAACGTCCAGGCAAGCTTGCAAACTTGACTCCTGCATATCCTCTCCACATCTACTGACACTTGGTTCAAGGAATTCCTAATGCTGGGGTTGTACTTGAATTAGTGACCACCAGGTATTCTCTTCTGTTAATACAATGAATCATTTTTTGAATTCTTGTAAAATTTTCATAACCTGTCTGCCATGCAACAGACAACAACTTAACTACAAATCTTGTAAATGAGTTTTTCCGCATTTGTTGTGGTGAACATATTTCTGCCAGTTTCACTGATGCCCCCAAACCTCTTTTGACAAGAGGCAGAGGATAACCACTCCCTGTTTGTCACAGCACTCAGGCTTCAGCAGACTTCATTGATTTTGCAGTCTGTAGAACTGCCTAAACCCCAAGTCCCACAAACAGTGAGTGGCTGTGCCGTGGCCCAGCAAATCTCGGCGTGAAGGGGATGTGGTGGTGTCGCCAGGGTGCTGGGTGACACACGGCTGAGGAACAGCTGGCGTGGCACTCCCGGGCTGCCTGAGCACAGCGCTGCTCGGTCCGCACGCACCGACCGAGCCAGCGCCCGTCCCTTGTGAGAGCTGGGCCAGCTCCAGCCCTTGCGTGCCTTGAGCCGCTCCTGGGACCGGCAGTGCAGCAACAGCGTCCCTGGGCAGGAGAGGGGCTGGCTGCTGGCACAGCAAGGTGCCCGGCGTGCAGGGCAGGCTGAGAACCAGAGGGTGTTCCTGGAGCAGGGACAGTCACTCATCACTACTTTACACATCACTTTGTTCATATTTCTTCTTTACATTGAGAGGGGAAGAACACTTGTGTCATCAGCTGGTGGGGAGAAACAATAGCTCTGCTCGGGCTGTCACCACCCCGCGGGGGCTGAATCACCGTCACAAGGCGAATCAGCCTCTCGCCTGTTGCTCCGCTCCTTCATCGCGGTGACTCATTCTGGAACGGGGACGGGAGCGCAAGGCGGACGCTACAACCTCCTCCCCCTGCACCAAGCCGTGAACCAAGCAGGAATCTGTGGCTGGGATCATCTCGGGGCAGGCGAGGAGGGCCCGGGAGGCAGCGAGGGCTCGGAGGGCGGCGGCAGAGCCGGCCCAGGGCGGGAGCGCAGCAGCCGCTGCCCCGGCCCCGGGCACGCAGATTTCTGCTGCCTCTGCAGCCCTCGGGGGTTGGCTTCCTCCTTGCTAAATCCATCAGCCCATGCAAGCACGAGAGCTTGTTTTTCCTTGCTTAGCAAAGGTTCGCCATAAGCAGCAACATTTCTTCTGCCTTCCCTCGGTGAAGAAAGGGAGATCGTTTGGTTTCCTGTACCCGGGGTCAGCAGAGCACCCGAGCCTGAGGGATGCTCCGCTCCGTAGACCACTTCAAATAGATTTAAACGGGCGCCGCAAAGAGAAATGAACCCCATCCTGGTCTAACACAGCTCTCACAGCTCATTCTAGAGGACAGACATGTCAGTCTCTGACCTGAAGGGAGGCAAGCCCGCTGTGTACCTCTGGGCTGTGGGCGCCCGGGCTGGACCCCAAGCTCAGCCTCGCACGTCATCCCTGGGCACATCCATCCTCCCACAGAGCCCGAGAGGCGGCATCTCACCTGCCGCGTGATGCATTGTAAAACGAGTGCTGCTGATTTCAAGTTTAAAAAGCTCGAAACAGCCTGGAAACGTGTCTCCAGGAAAAGGGTACCATATGCGCCTGCCAAGCAGGGCGGCTCTCGCCGCCGCAGCGAGGCTTCGCTCATTACTCATCGGCACTGGAACGCCCTGCCAGGCGGGTGGCGAAGAGACGACGCGTTACCAAGATTAGACACAAAATGTATTTTACAGGAGGGCTAAAACTAGTCTGAGGGTAATGAATTTTACAGCATGCTGCCTTTTGGAACATGCCAGAGGGCAATTCCTCCTTCCTCTGGCTTTGCCGTTGCCAAGGGAGCCCCGAGATGGAGTTGCTGCAGGGACTGTGTGAGCACCTGGTTACCCCCAGGGTTCAGGTGAGCAAAAGTACCTCTTGCAACAGGGTGAGTAGGGTGTAGGCCTCCCTGTCCTGTGCTGAGGGGCAGCAGCAGGTCCTCTCCCTGCCTGTCCCAGAGGCACTCTGCCAGGGAGCCCCTAAAAACCAGCCCATGGGCTGTTTATCACTCACTGCGTGGATCGCTGTGGCAGATGAATTCACACTGGCTTAACTCTTCATGTTTGTGTCTCTCCTGTGCTGCTGCTTGCCTCCCTGGTCCCCAGAGCCACTCCTCCCCGGCTTTCCTCACCTACATCACCACCCACAGCACAGCTCTGCAGTCCATGCCGTGCCTTGTGGAGGCTCACAGGAGAGTCAGCGAATGGCCTTTCCTGAGCACACGAAGCTGATGCAGGCAGCAGGTGCCATAAGCTGCTATGGGATAATTAATTGTTGAGGCAAGAATTATCTCACTGCTAACAAAAACGTTCAAGCAATTAAGCTTTGAGACACATTGGAGATACTGGCAGTGATTATAATTGTCAGACGAATATTTTGTAGCAATAAATAACAAATGAACACAGATTTTTACCAGGCGTTTTAAGCTTGGGCAAAAAGAAGGTCTTTTTTTTTCCTACAAGCCTCCTCTCCACAAAGGCAGTCAGTAAATCCCATGTACAAGTATTTGCTGGGAAGGAGAATCTCTTCAGCTTGCAGCCCCTGTGTAAGTTCCTCTGTGTGTCACCCTATCTTTAATCGTGCCTTTTGTGCCTAGAAATCACCTGTGTTTTCATACAAACCATATAATGTAAGGCACAAGGGTTTCAGATGTTGCTGAGGAGAAGAGGGAGCCCTGCAGGGAACATTTCCATTACAAACTGACTCTTCCATGGCTCATGCCATGTGCTGTGTGTGTCAGACCAGCCAGTGCAGAACAGGGCAGGACCTGGCTGCCAAAGCCAGGACACCCCATGGGTGCAAGGGCAGAGAGGAGCATCCGCAGTGGCCCAGCTGTTCCCCCAGCAGAGCCCAGGAGCCAGCACAGGGGCTGCAACGCAGACAGTGCTGCTGGGAGGGGAGGGCTCAAGGTGCTTCATCCAGGAAGGGTAGCTGTGATCACTCCTGTGGGGAACCACAGCGGGTCTAGGAGCTCCCTGAACACCTATAAGGTGAGTGAATGTGATGAGCTTTTCACCTGACTCTGCACAGCACAGCTGCTGCTGCAGGGAAAAGCTCAGCAGCAAAGACTCTGCCAGGCAAGCAAGGATTCCCACTGCAGGATGGCAGGGATCACTGGAAAAGCCCGCAGCATGGTCCAGCTAATGTGCCATGAGCTGCAAAGCAGTCCTGCACCCTCTCAGAGTATTTTCTGAGGCACCCAGAGCAGGCGGAACCTCTCTATGGCATTGCAACTCTCTCACTGTTGCAACTCTCTACCAGGGACTAGCACATTTGTGAGGCCTCCTGCCCCTTCTCCCTTGGGGATTAATGGCACTCACACAGGCTGGTGAATCACTAAGCCCAGGAGAAGCAGTTCTCCTGCAGTAATTGTCTTCCCCTTGCACAGTAATGTCTGCAGATAGTACTGACATCCTTCACTGCGGGGAGCCTCAGAGTGTCAGAGTTAGAAAATGGTGTTTGTCTTCCTCCTGACCCTGGGCAGCCTTCAGTTGCTCTGGGTAGCCAATTTTATCCCAATAAATAATGGGCTCAGTTAGAGATGTTATGGACAGACTGATAAGTAAGCACAAATGACAGGGCTGCTGTTATGCCAGAGGGTTATGTGGATGTTATGAACTGATGCTGAAGCTGGGGCATGGTGATGGAGACAGTGGGTTCCCAGGCAGGACATTGGTGGTGCCCATTGTGAATGTGCACCCTGAGATACTTCACATTGTTTTGGGATGTGTTTCCAAAGCTATTCACTGACAGTTCTTCCAACCTATGTCTGGTACAAACAAAATTAAATATGTTCTACACAAAAGACAGCTGCCACAGTTTACAGCTGCTGCAAGGTTCTGTAAGCCTTTGAGTATTAAGTGGGGCATTATCAGCATTTCTGAAGGTTGGAAACAGTCCTGGATGGTGCAGAACCCTTGGTGAAGGTGGCAGGAGTCTGAGCAGAGAGCTCAGGAGAGCCCAAGATGCCCAAGCTGCAGCCCAGGGAGGAGGCTCATAGCAAGGTGAAGGCCAGAGGAGGGCCAGAGGAAAGACGAAGAGGGATGAGGGATGTCCGGGGTCCTGCCCAGTCACTGCCTGCTGCAGAGCTGGAAGGTGCTGTAAATCCTATGGGGCCCAGGCACAGTCACATCTGAGCAAACTCCAGCTGAGAACCTGTCTGGAGCAGCTGTCTCTGGAAGCACCAGGATCCATCAAAGCCCTGAGACACTCGGTGCCCAAACACGTGTCTGTCACGGTTTAGGAGACTGGGGAGCAGAGCACATGTGTGATGGCAGTGCCTGCTCCCGGCGGCTGAGCTGTGGGTCCCCACCTTGGCGCAGCTCCGTGCCCTCCCCAGCACAGCACATCAAATAAACAGCAGCAGTATATGTCACACAGATGAGACATTCCCTCTCTCAAGTGCTCCATGACTGCAGCCCAGCCAGGCTTCCCCTCACGTCCCAGGTGTTACATGATCTCTGGAGCAACACTGTGTGCCAAAACTGCTGCTTCTGTTCCCACCTGACAGGGAAGGGTTCTCCTATCTGGCACTTGTCTGTGTCCCCCAGCTGTAAGAGTCAGTTTAATTAAAAACCCACCTCTCCCTGCAAACTAGGCACATCAGGAACTCCTGCTGGCAGAGGGGAGCAAGTTGGGCAGGTCTCTGTGCTCCCCAGGAAAGACAAGAAGCTCTGCTTGGCTCAGGGATGGGAAAGGGAGCATGGTAGGCACCAAATCCAGGCTCATGGGAGAAGACCCCCCCACACACTGAGGATCTCTGGGAAGTCCAGCCTCCCTATCACTCACCTCTGGAGTCACTTTTCCCAAAAAGTTGAAAGAAGTCCAGAATAATACTTGTGACTCTTAGATGCTTCCCCTGAGCCTGCTCAGGACTCATACAGACCTCTCTCCACAAGTAAAGGGCTGCAGATCTGCTCCTTGAGGCTGGGACGCTGATCCTGCCAGCTGACTGCTTCGGCAGGAGAGCCTGGGGCTGCGAGGAGGAAAAAGCCACCAAACCCTCTGTGACTCACACCAAAACCATGCCGTCTGCATTTCCAGCCAGGCCTGTAATCAGGCTGTAAAAGGGCTGGTCCTGAAAGGGTAGGAGGGCAACAGATCTTCCTGTTAGAGGGGTCACAGCCCAAGCAGGGGGACCCACAGGTTGTTCCTGAGTGTGTAGACCCCCATGCTGGGAGAAACATCTCCAAGCAGTCACACCTGCATTTTCCTCTGGATGCTCAGGGAAGGCTGCAGATGCTTCACGAGGTGTTGCCACTGACAGCACTCATACCTCCTCCAGAACTGGGTCTTTTAGGTAATGTGATGTTTTAAAAATTCTGGGGCTGCAATGTGTACTGGTACAGTCACAGGTGAAGACACACCCACCACCTGGTTAGTAGCTGGCTGAAATCCAGCCCTGCCTGTTTGCTGTCAGAAATCCTCCAAAACAGTTTGAGACCGAGCTAACAGCAGCACTGCCAAACCAAAATCCCTGTCTGCCCTCAGCTCACCACTGCAGTGCCTCAGGAGCTCCCATGCGCTCCCCGACCGTTCGTGGCATCAAAGCTGCCAGCTCAGCTCAAAGTGCTGCCGAGAGTGGAGCCTAAAGAATGTTTCAGCCAAGCTTAAAAAAATTTCATCTGCTTTCATCCTCCCTGCAGTCTAACAGACATCCACAGGGCACTGGGTAATTCCTGGTGGATTCCCTTTCTCTCTGTGGTATCAAACTACAATGAATCCTGTCAAAAAGCATATTTAAAAGATCAGAGTGATCCTGGCAGTCCCATCTCCACGGCCGGGAGGCAGATGGCTGGGGGGGAGGCAGCGCCAGAGAGGTGGTTTCCAGGAGCAGGAGCTCAGCCTGGTGGGCATCCCCTGGTGATGCCAGGCTGTATCTTGTTTCCTACCTCCTCAGAGACCTGGCTATCAGCTGGGCTGGGAATTCAGGTGCATTTTTTCCATTTCTGGGATGGGGTTAGCATGCCTGGATGTTTTTTCTAAAGAATTACGCAAGAGGGGGAACAGCAGTTGGAAGACACTGTCCTCCAGGGCCCCAACGCTTCCTTGGAATGGGAAGGAAAAATGCCCGATGTTATTCTCAGACACCTGGACACTCTCCCACTCCTGCCTCCCTGGTGTGACCCCCTGTACATGCCAGGCCACACCACTGTGCCCAGCTTAGGGTCACCTACAGCCCCATTTGCCCACAAGGAGCAGCATTAGCAGCAAACTCTCCATTCCGGGAGGGACAGAACAGCAAAGCAAAGCCCCAGTGCTGCTGGGGAGAGCTGTGTCTAAGTGGGCACCCAGGGCCAGGTCAGCTCCTGCACACAGACCTCGGGGCCATGTGGGAAGCTCTGGCACAGGCCTTTTCTGGGAACGGAGCTGGTGACCCTCAGTGCCATGTGGGACACGTGGCATTTGGATGGGATGCATGTTCTGGGAGGGCATCCCAGCCCAGACACCGGCACATGAGCCCTTCTGCTCAGCACACCTTGAGAGTGACCACACCTAGAGGAAACCCCCAAAAATTCATGTTGCTGCTGCTTCACACTCCACTTAGAGGAATTTCTGAAGGATTTTGGCCTGGGTTTCTATTACGTTACAGAGCACAACCGCAGTGGGTCAGAAAGCCACAAAGGCATCTGTGTGCAGGATGCTGCCATGAGTGAGAGGCCGGGAGCGAGGATTGTGGCACAGGGCCTGGGTGCAGCAGCCAGGGCCACAAAGGGCCTTTCAGGGTGGTGGCTGGGGCTCAGCCCCGGGGTGTGGTACCAGCCTGTGCCTGGCCAGCAGCACCGGTGCATGGCTCAGCTCCGTCTGTGCTTTGTGCCAGCACTGAATCGTCTCTGGCGGATGTGTCGCCCCTTGTTCTCATCTGCCAGGGCTGAAAGGGAACTTTTCAAGGCCTGGGGACGATTGTTCACCTCCACCCAGCACTCATGACGACTCAGCTGGGCCACAGCACCGACGGCAGGTGGCTGAAAGGACAGCAGGGGGTTCAGTTCAGGGCAGGAACCTTGGGGACAGCCTGTTCTCCCAACCACCCTCCAGTGGCAGTTGGAGCAGGACACACACCCATCCGATGGCACCTGCAACGTCCTCAAGATGCCACACTGTCCCCCACTGGCACCCCTGCCACATCCCTGTGTGCCCATCTCACCCTGCAGCATCCCCGTGCCCTGCTGCCCCACGAAACACCCACCCACGCCTCCCAACAGCACTGAGTCTGCACGGGAAACTTGCTTTTAGAACAATAGCAGAAAATAAAAGTCTGCCAAGCTCCTGAGACCCTGGGAGCCTCTTGGTGCCCCTCTACCCCAACTCACCCCGCCAAGCCACTCACTCATTAGTGCTACAACATAGCTGGAAGTGCATGGATCTGGCTGAGAATTAGCCCAGGGCATCTCCCAGGAGCTGAGAAACAAGGCAGGAGTTAAGAAGGACTCGAAGGTTGAGGAGGAAAGGTGGCATCCCCAGGAATGCTGTCCAGGCAGTATGAATCCATGCAGAGCTGGGCTGGGTTGTCCCAGGGTTTGGCCTGCTCTCTCCTGTGCAGAACCCAGGTTTCCAGGCAGGCCAGTGGTGTTCCTGGTGGGAAGTGCTGCCCCACAGCAGGTGAGCTTCTTGCTGAGGGACTCAGTGCTGCAGGAAACTCCTGATAACAACACAGAGACATAGGGCTGCCCCGAAACATCGGCAAAGGGAATGTAAATCCCTGTCTCTGTGGGGTGGAAGGTGATTCCCTCATCTGCAAATGTTTCTGCCAAGCATAGCTAATCCCCACAGAGCAGGCTCAGAGAGGCAAGGAGCAGGGTGGCATCCAGAGGAGCTTCAGGGAAAGTGCTGCCAGTCAGAGGAAAGCAGCTCCCTCTGCTCCTGCTGATCCAGCACCCTCTGCTGTGTGCCAGCACCCAGCCAGAGGCACATCCACTACAGCCACATCCGCAGGCTACAGAGGGACAGCAGGGACCTTTCCACGGGGAGAAGCAGCAGGAGGGTTAAGAAGCAGAGGCAGGACAAAGAGGGAGTCTGTGACCTCCTGGTGCCACCAGGACCATTCCCGAGTGCAGCAGGCTGAGTGCGAGCAGTGTCAGCGTGCCAGGAGCATCCCCATCAGAGCAGATCACCCCTTGCCCCTGAGTGCTGCTCTTGCCCTGAGCAGGATCATGGGCCCTGCCCATTGGAGAGAGGGGTCAGGCAGGCATTGCAGGGATGAATCCAGCCCAGCGGGGCTGAAGACCAGCATCCTCCATCCCCACTCCAGATGGAATGCACAGCCATGGGCAGGGCTGAAATGGGATCCTGAGCAATGGTCAGGGTGGGGAATCCCAGCTGGCACTGGCAAGGTCCTGATGACCCATCATGGAGTAAGATCTTTCTCTGGTTTTAAACTCCTGGCAGATTCAGAGATGAGACATCAAGAATAACCCAAAGGTTTTGCTTAACCGATCTATAATTTTTCTGGTCTCTCCTTCAGACCAGTTACACTTTGAGTCTCATGACAACAAATACCCCAGCTTCACTGTGTGGTAGATTGGATCCTGGTAAAATTTCCCACAATACCTCCAAGATCTCAGATCGGGAGGCACCAAATACTCACCCTGTTTTCACGGATAAAACAGAAAGCTGCTGCTTTCTCTGCTAGCAATGCCCGTCTCTGGGTGGGCTGGCTTGGATGCTCGGGCAGCATTAAGACTCCTGAGGCCTGAAAAACTGGCTGGAAGTCTCTGTGGCAACATGTTATCTCACAAGGTTTATGGTTCATCCTGCTCCAGGCAAAGTCAGAAATACCATCACAGTGATCGCTCCGGATATTACTCCATTTTTAGGCTACTGCTCTGACATTCACAGCAGGGGAAGAGGATGGGAACATTTACACTTTCACCCCCAGCTCCAGCAAGGAGCTTTCTGGGGGTTTGGTGTGTGGGTATTTGGAGAGGAGGTGAGCAGGCTCCAGTTAGTTTCCAACTTGCAATTCTGACTGGAAAATAAAGTAAAGTTGCGCTCAAAGATGAGGGCCTGCACAAGATCAGGAGGGGAATTTTAGTTTTCTGTGTCCTCCTTGGACATAAAAGACGGAACTCATGGGACTGGACTGTTGGGAAAGACAAAACCTCTCTTCAGTGCCCCATTTGCTGATGGAGAGGTAAGCAGCGAGGGGAGCAAACACCCCAGGGACCAGCACACTGAAGCCTGTCAGACAACCAAAGGGAGGATGGCCCAAAGTCCCTGGCGAGGCCTGCACCTGCTGTCTGGGCTGGCTGCAGAGAGGGTGCAATTCCCAGGGCACAGCTCCTCGGCACCATAGATCCCAACTGGTTTGTGGGTGGGCTGACCTGCTTGCTGCACGGCTGAGAAACCAGAGCACCCCTGCGCTGGGAGAGCTTTGTTTCCCCAGGACTCACGTGGGTGGTGAGGATAGGTCTCCCAAGCTTTTCTGCTGAAGATGTCCCACATCACACAAATAATTGCACAACCTTGTGCTAGGGAAGGGAGGGAGAGGATGACTGGAGGAGGCTGTAGCCAGGTCTACTCCTTCTTCCAGTTCATTATGGTGGCAGAGCCCCAGAAAGTCAGAAACACTCATATGCGATCAGGGACAGATGCTGACAAAAAGGCATCTTCAAATAACCACAAACAAAACACTATGTTAGCAAAAATTATTTTCAGATAACAAGCTACATCTTAGCCAGACTCCTCACCCCTATGCTCCCCGCAGACCACAGGGAGCTGCCTGCTGGCTGTAGAAGCAGAACAGCCTGATTTGTGGTATTCAGGCACCCTGAGGTCCTGAGACCCTTTGGAAGGCAGAAAATGGTAGGCAACTACCTCCACTGTCCCTCACTGGTTGCAGGAGAGCTGCAGGACGGCATCTGTGCCACTGCATGTCCCTCCCTGCATGGTGGGCATGAAGGTCCCCAGAAACACAGGCCAAGCTGGCAGCCCCGTGTTTGCCACCACCAGCCGCCCTGCCGGCAAGGGGCAGTGCTGAGCCTGCTCCCGGCAGTCCGTCCCCGCAGCTGGCACGGCGGGCACGTGCTGCCCCATCTGACTGCCAGCACCGGGGCGTATTCACAGCACCCCTTTCACCCACCGCCCTGCGAGGGTCATGATGCTCAGGTGACGGCCGGTGATAAGCAAGGGGTGGGGGTGGCCATCCATGTGACGCGTGCACAGGCCGCTCCTGGCCTTGGCATCTCCTGCTTCTTGCACTCCTGCACAGTGAGCAAGAATTCCGTGCTTGCTGCTTTGGTGGTACCAGGCCAGCACTTCCTCTTGTACAGGGAAGTGTCAGTTTAAGTCCACAGCATCCTAAGGCTGCACAGCTACATCACTGTTGGGAAAGAGGGGAGAGAAACCAGCGCAGTGATCCTGAGCGGTACTTTCCCAGGGAAGTGTCATCAGATCTGTGAGTTATGCTTATGATCCCCTTCTTGTTTTCTGGAAAGATACTTTCTTTTCAGAGCCACAGCTCTCCAGGTGCCAGCAGCTGCACATACGCCTTGAACCAAGGCCCCCTTGGCTTCAGTCCAACCTCAGAACAGACAGGGATTTGACTTTATAGCTCAGCAACTGAGCCACTTTTCTATTTAGTTGAGGACCTATTTAATTGTTGTATTTAATTCAGTTGGGGAAGACATCCTGAGCTCTGCTGTTTAACAATGCCTGAACATGAGTGGTCCTTTACTCTTTTCTGTTTCCAGAGCAGTCCTGTTTCCAAACTGCCACTCCAGGACCAGCCGGACCCACAGGGCTGAGAGCCAGGAAGGAGCCTAGGCCAGACCTCCGCCAGGATGTGGGAGCCGAGGCATGGGCCTGGGAGCAGGTCTCCTGAAGGTGTGTGAATTTCTGGCTATGAGATAATTTCCTGGTTAACTGGGAAATCCCTGAACTTCATCCTGATAAGGTGGCAGTAAGGAGTCACTAAATGCTGGTACTCACCACCCTCATCACTAGAAGCAAAGAGTGGGTAGGACTTCATGATTTCCACATGATGGCTCAGAACAAGATGTAACAGCTGTAGTTAAAATTACTCCATCTTTGCTACTTTCTACCACCCAAGGGAAATGTCATTAATTTTCATTATTTTAATAATTTAATTTTAATTCCAGGTTGCCTAAGGGATACTGCACAGTGAGATCTATTGCATCATTGCCAAGGGTCTTCGCCCGGCAAGAAATTTGGGAAGAGAGAGCCCTTCCTCCAGGCAGCTGGGACCAGACTGGAGCCCAGGTGTGGGCATGTCTACAGACTGACCTCTCCAGGCTCCCCAGCTCCTCCTGAGTGAGCAGAAGCTGCCACTGAGGCAGCCTTGAGAGTGCAGAGGACCAGGGACCTGGCCAAGTCCTCTTTTGTTCTTTGCAGTTTTCAAATAAACTTGGGCTAAAGCTATTCCAGGAGCTGCAGTGGCACCGTGCAGGCAGGACCTCGAGTGCTCTGAGTCAAAAGGACAGTCATGCAAACCCAGAGGGGATTAGCTTTTAATGCGCTTCTCAGGGCAAACCCTGAAATCAGGGGATTGCCAAGGTCCCAGCAGAAAAACTAGCCAGCTTGCTGCCCTCCTGACCATAAATCCACTACCAAACTCTTCCAGTGTCAGGAAAACTCACACGGAAACGCTGGAACAGCCATGGATGCACAGGAGCACCCCTCGCAGTGCCTCCCCATCATATGAAACCACACAGCTCCCTGTTACTTGCACTGCAGGGTAGCAGGACTGTCACATCTCATCCGGCCCTGGTGCGGTGGCACAGCTCCAGAGCTCCCTGAGGCCACCTCATGGGAGAGTTCAGGAGCCTCCAGAAGAGCTGCTGTGTAGGCAGCAGTGCAGTTATCCCTGCTCAGCTTTATCCTTCTGGCTGGGAATGAACACGGTGCTGTTGAACACCTGCTATGTTTGCTCCCAGGGGTCTCTGAGATATCCCGGCTGTGCACTCAGTTTCCTCCATATCTGCCTTCACTGATGTCTGTATTAAAACCCAGCAGTAAAACTGGGAGCTAGCATCCCAGGTGGAATGACATGATTTTTATGCTACTTAGCATTTTAAGAGCTAAATTTTACACTCCAAGAACTTCCCTTGTAAAGGCTTTTGTCTCTGTGCTGTGTCACCTGCAGCAGACAGCGTTATCCAGCGTTATCCAGGTCTTTTCTTCTGCTTCGCAATGAAGTCCTTAAGCCTGCTGGGTAGTTCATACTCGTGCTTTGTCCCAGAGAAGAGTCCTTGTACTGGAAAGCAAGGCATTAAGCCCTGTACTCAAGATGCAGCTACCACTGCTGGGATTTTTGAGAAAATCAGGAAGATCTGGAAACCAGCCTGTCTCTCCCTGGAATTTATTCGGGATCTGTCAGTGACCTGTTGTGTGCTTCCCTGCTGAATCACTGCCACAACTCTCCCCTCTTCAGAGCTCAGTTTCCTTTCCTGATCCCTTAGGAATAATCCATAATAATCCTTTGTAATCTGCAAGAATCCACTACAAATGCAGGTTTAAGAGCTGTGAATACCCAGAGTCCAGGGGTTATGCATGTCTGTCACGAGATGCAGGACACAGCCGGTACTCCTACAAAGCTCTTGCAGTATCCAGTACAGACATGTGAGGCTCAAGACTGCAAACGAGCCTCTGAATGGTGTGTGTATGTGTAACAGGCATAAACCTCACCACGACAGAGTATGATACTTCACCTTACATATTTTAAAAATGAAGAGAGGGAGCCTCTGAACTTGTTATCATTCATGAATACATTTATTAAGCCAAAGGAGTTTGATCATGTCACAGTATGTTACTAGAGCACATGAGATCTTTTCTTTTTAACTTCACTAACAATGGTTATTAATTATTTTTGCCTTTCAAGCTTAAAAAAATTTACTCTTCCTGAATTCCCCATGAAAGGGTCTTTTTTTTTTTCCTTTTCTTTTCTTAAAGTATAAAACAAATGTTTCTCAGACATGTAAACAATCATCATGGAAATGAGACTGCTCCTAAAGTTAACTTTATTGTTATGGATGTTCTGATAGATCTATATCATGTTACATGTATTTCAGCTCAGTGACTCCTTCAATGGAAGTTATTGTTATCATCACCTGTGCTGCAGTACTGGAGGCCTGGTCAGGGTTAAGGCCCTTCTGTGCAAGGTGCTGTACAAATACTTGGCTGTAACTGAGGTCCCTGGCAAGAAGGGCATTCACTGACGTGACTATAACCCACACATAACCCACTGGAGCTCCATCTGCTCCACAGCGTTCCTCACAAATCACAGGAGCTCAAGCGAAACTCCTCTCCAAGCTAACTCTGGAGTTCATGTTCAGATACTGGTGAAGAGAAGGAAAATGTCACTGCAGGCCAATCCTGACACCTGCAGTCCTGTGCGTAAAGCTGCTCACAGTCATGGGAATGCTCATATGAGTTTGAAACTCCTGCAGGGAAAGTCTGCAAGGTTGAGTCCCTAGGTCATTGAACTCCTTTGCAAGAAAGCATGTGAGAAAAGCAGACTGGTTCCTTTTCTCTAATGTTTCATCAGTATAATTCTGAGAAAGGGACAGGGTCAGTTGCTCAGTTTCAGCACCTTGAACATTTTGAGTTCTGATCCCCAAATTAAAGAAGTCTCTGCTCTACCTTGGGCTACTGTGACCAGGCCTGGAAAAGTCAGCTGGACATTCTTTGTCATGAGGAAGCAGTGGTTTGCCATTTGAGCATGGAGGGATTCTGTTTTATGGCGTGAAGGCTGAATCCTAGGCAGGAATTGTGAAGATTGTGTTCAGCCATCAGCAGAAATTATTCTGAAAACACTTCAGAGCAAGTGCAGTTTAAATAATGATTATAGCTTCATATTTGAGGTGAAAAAAGAAAGGATTACATGAAATAAATACCAAAGAATCATTATCCCTGCACAAACATAACATATTCCTGCCTATGAAACAACCCTTGCAAATTACTGCCCTTTAGGTTACGTCAGATATTTAAATGAACCCTTTAGAGCTAAAATACAGTACTCTGAAATGAGGTTAGAAAAATTTAAGAAGGACTAATGGGAAGTGTGTACAAAGCTCTCTTTAAAACAAATTTCCCACCTGGGTAGCTTATGAGTGTGAGGCCTCAGTAGACGTAGAGCCGGTCCGCGATGGCAGCGGGCATGTGGGTCATGATCTGCATGCGCACCCACCAGTAGTAATCCATGGGGTGGTAGCGGGTGTAGGGGGTCGTGGAGGTGAGCGCGTGCGCCACGCTCTCGATGACCGGCGAGATGTCGCTCGAGCCGCTGTTGCAGTACGACTCCATCTTGCTGACCTGCTCGTCGAAGTACTTCCTGCCGTAGTCCTTGCGCACGATCTCGGGGAGCTCGTCCCACATTTTGTCGGCGATGGCTTTGATCCGCTCGGGGCTGTACAGGTTGGTGCCGGCGATGAAGTTGCCGGGCTCCACGATGCTGACCATGACGCCCTGGGGCTGCATCTCATAGCGCAGGCAGTCGGAGAAGGCTTCCACGCCGAACTTGGTGATGCAGTAGGGTGACCGGGCAGGGCTGCCCATCCGTCCCATCATGCTACTGATGTTCACCACGCGACCTAGGGCAGAACACAGCTGAGCCGTGGTACCTGATGCGGAGCAGGCACCTGGCACACGCCACCCCACACATTCCCGAACATGCACCCATCCTCCCGCCCACTGAGGGCTGCCTGGCAGACCTGCTCACGGCTCTGCCTGAGCAGCGCTGTCCTAGACAATGGCCTTCAGGCAGAACAAGCCCACTGCTTGTGCTCCTTGGCTCATTCTACCTGAGGGAACAGGCACATGGTGACGCGCAAAGCTCGGTGCTACAGGGAACACAGGAGAGGCTGGACAGAGCCTGCAAGGGGGGAAACAGGATTGCTCAGCAACAATTTGGACTGAGCCCAGAAAACAAAAGTAGGAGCAAGGTAAGGTTCTGGCACCAAAGCTGAGCTTGTTTATTTGCTAATCAAAGGCCAGTGGCGGCTCAGAGTGTCTGCTTCCCAAAATGGAATGGATTGTTCCTGCACCACCAATGGGCAGAGCAGCTTAAGTCCACTGCACTCTTTTTCATGCGACAACTGGGTTATGGCTCCTGGCACAGAGGCCTTTATCCCCTCCAGAAGCCATCCATCTGGGCTGGGGAAAATGCTGGTAAGAGGCCATGGATGCTGTAGTCTAGGGAGAGGTTGGAACTCTCTGCACTTTCTACCAGGGCTCATTGCTAAGTTGTGTTAGAAAGAGAAACTTTGACCTCAGAAGTGGATAACCTTCCTTGGTGGAAGGACTGCCCAGGCCACATCCAGCTCAGGGCACAGGGCAGCACAGGACAACATTGTTAATGCCTGAGGATCCCTCAAGAGTGAAAAATACCCTCATTTAGTCAGGTAGTAGGCCCTAGCACAGGAAAGCTTTTGCCCCTTGATGCTGAGACCCGTGCAAGCTCCAGGTCTGCATGCCTTTGTTATACAACCCCCTCTTCTCCTACATCACAGCTCCCAGAGTAACAGTGCAAAATGACAACTTCCCTGCAAGAACCTTTTTACACTGCTGCTGCCCACCCTGCCACAGTTGGTTTTTATATAGCAGGCAGGAATGCTCCTGGCACTATAACTTATTGTGAGCTGCAGCTTCTGAACAGGAAAAAGAAGGTATAATGGATTAGATCGTGTTGCAGAAGGCAGCACATATGGGAAAGAGAAACAATAACTGATTTTCAGGCCTGCTGCCTTGCTGTGTAACTCAAAGAGGTGAGGCAATCTGTGTGTCTGCTGGGGGCCACATTCCATCTGTAAAGGTAGGAAGGGGACCTATGGTGCAGAGAGAAGTGCCATAGACCTTCTAGCTTCTAACACAGCCAGATGTGGCAGGATGAGGGACGTGCTACAGGGAGAGCCAGTCAGGAACTCTGCCACTCACCCTTTGACCTCCGGATGAGTGGGAGGAAAGCCTTGGTGGTTCGCACAGTCCCCCACAGGTTCACTTCAGCTACCTCCATGTAGGTGTCCATGCTGGTGAATTCAACTTCCCCAAATGTGGAGATGCCAGCATTGTTAACCAGCCCCCAGAGCCCTACAAGATAAAATCAAGCACCATTAGTTGTGCTAACAGATTATTGAACCACGCAACGGAGCTTTTCATTACGACTTGTGATGGTGAAGACCAGATAGAAAAGAGTCCAGAGCACACTTCAGTCCCCTGAGCAAATATAACCACCATGGGGATCTGTCTGTACCACCCAACTCTGCAGTCACAAAGTACTGTTACTGAGGCTTCCCAGGAAGTTCTGAGCCAGCACAGAACTTCAACCTTGTCTAAGCTGTTCTCCTTGCCAGTCTTTTTTCATCCATCATGATTTTTTAAAAGAAGCAAAGTGTATAATGCAAATAATAAGAATAGGAATGACCTTGTAAGAAATAAAAGAGTAATTCTTTCAAAGTAAAATCCCTTCTGTCACCATAAGAATTAGAGCATCTGCAGTGCTGGGAAGGAGGGTGTAGGCATGGGTGAGCATGCATGCCATGGCCTCTCCCTTTTACTCTGCTGCAACCAAAATGGCAACAACAAAATGGCTACCTACTCACTTGGCAACAAAAAGAAAGATTAAAAAGGAATTTTGAATAAAATGAACTCACTTCATATAATATTCTAATTGTACAGGAAACATGCTGAGAAAAGTCTGAGAAAGGCTTCTGTCTGGCTGTTTAGAAAGCTCACTATTATCTGTTGACTGACTCTGTCCAGATCTGTGTTATCAGAAGAAGCCCAGAAATGGCAACTTCATCCTGGCCTTTTCTTGAGAATACAGAGCTAGAAGACTTAATTTATATAGAAGATCCATACATGAAAATTAAATACAAAGAAAATCAAAAGAACTAGGTTTGCAAAATCCAAACTGAAACATAACTGGTTGTCCTGCTTTAAAACAACCTTGTGTTGAATGTGGATATCTTTTAGGAGAAAAATGTACTTCACCAAAGGGTGGAAAGGTTTCAGAAATGTATGAGCAAAGGTAATTTTCACAGTACTGGAGCAGAATTTGCTGTCATCACCCCACTAGAATGAAGTAGGCAGGCTAAGAAAACCAGTACAGCTACCCCCAAAACTCTAAAGGTAGTATCTACAATCACATTAATGATACCCAGCTGGCTGCACAGGAAATTCTTTGGAAAAGCTCTCCATTTCCTTTGCCTTTTGAAAGAGTGGGGGAGACATTTCCATTGTTAATTCCCAATCTTTGGGCACTGGGCAAGTTTTACAACAGAAAGGGAGTCACAATAAACTTCAGTTCACAGGAACAAAGCACTAATCCCAGAGCCTTGAACACCACTCTGGTTTTTGCCAGTGTCCCGACAGGAGCTAGTGGAGAACAAAGCAGGTTCCTTTGTAGATGCTGTGTGAAGCAGGAAGCTCCTTTCTGATATGGCACAATAGTCAATCAGGCCATTTGCTCTGCCCTGCTGCTCCTCAAAGATTTGTGTCCTTCAATCACATGCTCAGCTTTTGAAATATGCCCTGACAATGCTCCTGGAGCCCAGCTGAGGGAGTTCCTGCTCCCTCTGTCACCTCAGAGCCCACTGCGTGCACACACCTTTCTCTGGGTCCTCGAGGCTGTTTTGCACATGCTCCACTGCCCGGTCCATTTCTTTGCTGTCACAGACGTTGAGCTGGACAGTTCTCATTCGATCACTCTTCATGTCATCCAGCTCCTTGGAGCCACCCTCTCCCTTGTCCTAGAGGGGAAGAAAGTGCTGGTTTGAATCTGGCCAAAGAGCCTGTGCAGAATATCAATGCATAGCAACCATCAAATCAAGCCAAAGAGTGCACAGGGCAGTCACAGAAAATCAGGACAGTCCTGCAGCTCTAGGAGGAAGGGGAGCAGACAGGGCTGGTCCTGCAGAACATCGTTCCTCAAGCATCTGGTACAAGTCAGCTGGTACAAACTGTTTCAATCACCAAGAAAGCAGCCAGAGCTGGATCTGCCCCAGCAAGGCACTCAGCAAGCACCCCTTGCCCAGTACACGCTCCTGAGGCCCAGCTATGTCCCACTGCGGCAGTAGTGGGAACGTGCTGCCATCCTCACTTGGCTTGACAAGGGGCACAGCAACTCGCTTGGGAGGATACGGTGTAAAATGGCCAGTGAGGGGCTGCACACCTACACTGCATGTGCTTGTTGGTCACACTGTCAGCTTTGGGAGCAACAGTCCGAGAAGAGGGACTGCTGCCCACTGCCCTCTCCCTTCAGCTCATTTATACACAGCTTTCCAGGCAGTGGGAGCCATAACTACTGCTTCCAAAGCACTGCTACAGAGTCCAATCATCGAGAGCCTGGCCAGCCTGTTTGCTAGCGATTCACCCTGGCATCTTCTCCAGCATCTTGCTCTCTTCCCTGCCTCCCCCATCAACTTTTTCTCACTCTCATTCCCCATCTCCACTCCTTTTTTCTCAGCTCAGAAGAACAGTGTCCCCCAGTATATATTCCTTCACAGACCAGCAAATTAACTGCAGCCAGCCCCTGAGATACTTTCACATGGGCCAGACATTGCTGGTAACAAGGCTGCCATACCCAGAGCCCGTCCCTTTGCAGTGGTGAAGCCTGGCCATGGTGCTTGCAGGACACAGACACAGGATGTTAGGATGAGATTGGGACTATAGCTGAATCATTCCCATGGTTATAAGCTACTGGACTGTGCTGGCCACTCCAGAATACTTTTGTAGAGGATGGTGAGATCTACTTCTGAATATTATCAGATTTTGGGAACATCCCTGTCTTTACTGTAAGAAGCTCCTTTAGTATCATCCCTCATTAGAAGTCTGTTACTCCCCTTTAACAGCCGAGACATGGAACATTTCCACAGGATCATCTGATGGCTGCTCAGCTCTTCCTGCCCCACTGCTCAGCCTTCCAGGTAGCCTCGCTCACTGTGTCCGCATCAGGCAAGCATCAGAGTGCCTTTCACTCCTGACAAATAAGGGCTTTTGGCTAGATAGCTGTTTTCCTCTGAGCTGGAACAGGCCAGTACTTCACGGCAGGCCTGTTTGCTGACTGCTGAATGACGTTAGATCGCTCTGAACAACTCAAGTCACAGGCGCTCCCTGTCAGATGCCAGCAGGCTGTTGTCAATGAGATGGAGCTTGTCTGCAGTCTGAGCCCAGGCTGCCCACCTGTCCCTCAAGTGAGAGTTCCCTTCGGAGACCACACTTCAGATACCACATGAGGGTGGCCATACAACCCTGTGTCTGTGCCACCTGTCTTCCAAAAATCGTTCTCCTGGCTCCTCTCATTCCTGCGCTTATATACTGTGCTCACAGACATTTCACTAATGTAACTACCTGACATCTCCTCTGTCTTCTCCTCCATGCTTCCATATTCCATCACAGACTGTTAACACAAGTTAGTGTTTGTCCTTAAGACAGGCCATCTACTGCTCTCTCTTCCTAGCAAAGCACACTGCATACAGAAAGGAGTGGTTAAAAGTCTCATGTGAAGTTTAATGGCAGTGTTAGTGACTGAAGAGTCTGGTGCTAAGTTTGTTGCTCACTCAAAAGCACTGTGGTGCCAAAGCAGTCTATATGGCAAAGCACTGGAAAGCACACAAGTGACAAATGTGGGAATGTCAACAAGGAATCAGCAAATGCAAACATGCAAGTCTCTTGAAAACAGCAGATATCGCTAAAGGAAAGAAGGAAAACGAGGCCAAGGTCCTTCTTTCCCTGATCCCAGTTCTGTGAGGTGCTACAAAATCTCTGGGCCGCATGAGCCTTAGAGGCCTCATAGCTCTGCTGGGACCTTCACAGCATCCTCTTCATCAACCCTTACAGGGTTGGCTCTGCAACCCAACTCTCTCCCGCCCACACACAGCTGGATGCTTGGATCCTGGCCAAGAATTGGACTCTGAGTGTTAAGCCGCACCCACAAGGCCATTCCCTTGGCTCTCAGAAAGGGCAGATGGGAGATGTTTAAGTCAGGCACCCCAGTGACTGTGTCTCCTGGAAGGGGATGGAGCCTGTCCCATAATCCCCAGGCCCATACACAGCAGTGAAAGGATCTTCTCAAGCTACAGCAGGACACCAGTACATCTCTGCTGCCAGCCCCAGGGCATGCTGTCCCCATGGCAAGAGGGCCCAGCTCTTGCACACTGAAAAAGCACATTGCTGCCTTGCCCTCCTCTTTCCATGGTCACTCTCTGGGGCTCCTAGCTTGTATCTATATCAGTGTGTCCTTGGTCTCTAACACCCTGTGGCTCTGAGCACTCCTGTGAAGCTCTGCTCAGAGAACCTCTTCCTTCTCATTCCCCTGCAAGCCACAACAGGCCTGAGCACACACAGCAAAGCAAACAGGGGTTCCACCACACTCCTGACAGCAGAGACAAACATCACATATGTCTACTGGTAACAGATACTGATGGAAAAATACCATCTTAATCTTGTCTCAGCTGACTTCTCCATATATTAACCAAAGAGGAAAAAATAAAACAGCTGCAGCATGAGTGTTCATTGGATCCAGTCTACCACTGTCTTTTGGCAATGCAGAATCAACACAACTCTCACATGAGTATATTTGCCACTGAATACGTTAGGAAGTAACTGTGTGTGAAATAGCACACTGTTAGCACAGATCCGTCCTTGGGCTCCCCTCAGTCATGACTCTTCACTCCCGTCTCACGTTTCCATCAGTAAAATCAGTCAGGTGCTCAGGATCTGGCCACTCCAGGAAACCTTTCCTAATACAGAGTCAGCACTGCGCATACTTTTAATCTGCAGTAAGGATGCGGCATCCCTAAAAACAGTCCATGACCTGAGGACACAGTGGCTCCCCAAGCTGCAGTCTGCTTCTGATGTGCAGGTGTGCTGTGAAAAACAAACCCACGGAAGTGACACTCAAGTTTCAGAGTCATTTCCTCCATGTCAGGGCTAGGTCAAATATATCCAAGCCAAAGATTATGTTCCTTATTTCTACCTCCACTTCTATCTCGCATCTAAAAACACCAAGCTTTTTCTGCTGCTAAAATCAGCACCAGCAATAATTATACTCTGATCAGAATTCTGCTTATGGTTGTGCTAGAGAAACCTGCAGCACTGTGAGAAATCAGATCAGTCTCTTGGAGTTGTTTTCGTTCTACAGAAAGTATAATGGCCTGAAGACACACAGGAGGCCACGCAGCTAACTAAGGAGCTTTGGCATTTTCCAGTGTTTTCTGATGACAACTGCTGTTACCATTCTTGGCATGGCCACACAGATTTGGGAACATGGGCTGTGAGTTCACGTAAAGAAGCAATATTTAATTACAGAGTGATACTACAAAGCTTTCTGCTGGTTTTTCTGTGAGGAAGTAAATACTGATCAAAGTCTAAAAGACTTCTAGCATGCTGCTGCATGTCAGCTTATGTTGAAATTGTCAGAGGCCAAGATGTTCTACTAACATGCATTCAGTAGAACAGGTACTGAAGACAGCAAAAATAGAAGGGAGGTTTCAATAACAGTTAGATATGTCCACTGAAAATTGTTCCTTTTTAGCACCTCAGACAGAAGAAATGAAACCCATAAGTAACTTTACAACTCTGAAATTTTTGACTTCTGTCAACATAGAGGCAGGCTATTATGCTAAACAGTGTTTTTCAAGTCTGCAGTGTTCTTACATTCTCTAATGTTGATCTTCAGTTAGAAAAGCTGAGTAGAAACATCTTATCAAAAAAGTACTCATCTAACCTCTCTCTTGAGCCCTTTTCAAAGGCAGCAGTTTGTACCAAGTGTCCTGTTCTGCTGTGATGCCTGTAGAGGGAGCCCACGTTAACAAATAAATCCTTGGCCCAACATTGAGCCACGAGAGACAGAGCTATCGAGACAAACACATCTTTTGAAAAAATGTAGCAGAAACAAGCTCCTAATTTAAGCAAAACGTAGTAATAATGTAAAAAAAAATAGTAGAAAGTCGGATAACATTAAAGAATATCTGGCAAATTCTCTTTAAATAAAAGATATGTTTATACGGATGACTGAGCTTAAAGGTTAGATCAAAATAACTGACCCATCCCAGGATATCCTGAGGAGTAAGTTTGTTTCTGTTGGGAAATAGCCGTGCAGCTAAAAAAAGTGCAGTGCTTCAGAAGGAGAGAGAGACTAAAACTCTCTCCTGTTCTCCATGACCATCAATGCTTTGCCCCACCAAGTTCTCCCTCACAGTGCATCAAGGCTGTGTCACTAAGATGTTTGTGGCCTGATTCTTCTCTCACTTGCACTAGTGGGACTCCATCACCTACCCATCTATTTCAGGAGACCCCCCAATACACACCATGGCATGGCTGTATTCATGAATATAGAAAAATACGCTCACACCACTTGCCATAAAATCGCTGGTGGCTTGGTGTATGTCAAAATTAATCAAAATAAGCCCTGCATAAATATAAATGGTCTGAGAGCAGGGCCAAAGGTCCAGACACAGCCTGACCCCAAACTTTGCCTATGGTTAAACCTATAAAATTCGATTTGGGGTTCCAGTTCATCAGACATGGAACAGACCAAAATGTTGTGATTTAAATAAGAACCTCCCTAGATACCATTCAGTCCTGGTTCGGCTCTGTGAAATTCAAGCACCCACATCTTTCCCTTTGGGCTACCAACCACCCTCCCTCTCCTTGGCAGAAAGCTGTGCAGAGTGGAGATGGGAGACTGGATTTGCTATGTATCACTGCACTTGCCACAGGTGAAGAACAGTTTTTGTTTTCCCTACCTTTTGCAGGCAGCCAGCATAAATAATGAAACCTTTGCCATGCAGGTGCTTGGCCAAGTCAAATCCAAATCCTGAGTCACAGCCTGTTATAAGCACAGCTCTGCTGCCAATCTGCAAAACAAAACAGAACAAAGTGCACTGGAATTGAGTATTTGAAATCAGTGATTTGCCGTACACAGAACAAATCACGTCCTTGGCCAGAAGCAGTCTGTTCCAGGGATGTTCTCTACACTCACTGCCAGCTACTGCCACCCAGCGCCTCCTGAACACAAGAAATGACAGTTTCATACTGAGTTCATCCAGTGAGGCAGGACCACTGTCCTCCCAACACAGAGGAGTTCAGCACTGGCTTCCAAGGCAAACACACCAAGCAAACTACCATGCTCTGGCAGTTCATATCCATCTTGAAATGTGAAAATAATACCAGACAGTTCCCAAGACATGTTTTCCCTTCATCAGGAACTGTTCCTATATGTTCAAAGCAGGCAGGAGTCCACTCTTCTGTGCATACAGCCCATAGGGCATGGAGAAGACAGTTTGACTGAAGAAAGGATATTGTTTAATCTTACTGACTGCTCACTCATCTTTCTCTCTCTAGCACCTAAACCCTCTAGAGCTGGGTTCTAAAACCTAAGAAGAATCAAGTGGAGTTAATTTATGAAATTAAGACAAGTTGGTCATCACTATTTTTGTCTGGTTGGGTTTTCTTGGTCTTCCTATTTTTCCAACTTACAATTTAAATGGAAGTATACCTCTTTCCCTCTCCAAATTTGTTTTTCTAACCCAAAGACAGGCAGCTGCTAAATAACAAGCTAAAAATTGCATGGTGCATCAGACAGTCCAACTGCAACAATTGCACATCCAATTGCTGCTGTGGGTGGGATTAGGTAATAGTTGCCTGAAACTCACTCTGACTCATCTCCTTAAACAAAATATAAATTTGGCTTTCCCCAGCATATGCAAGGACTGATCAGGGTGGAAGCTGGGTGGAAGTAGGGTGGAAGCAGCAAGGGCTGCTCACACTGGAAGCCCAGCAGCGACGCAAGGATCATGACTGAGTTCCTCTGAAACTCGGTTCCAGAGTCGTGGAGCAAGCTGTGCATGCTCTAGCACTGCTACAGTGCTGAGTTCTGTGCCACGAGACAGACAAGAAGGCAAAACACTCTTCTTCCTTTTTCCTGGCACTGTTCCTGGTAAATCAGGACCTTCAAGGACAGGGCTGCCAAAAAGGGCCACTCTCCAGATCAAGTGGTGAGGACATATTGATTTATTTACATGTCTTTAAACAACCATACTCCAGAAAGAGTGCTTTATTAAGAATTTGTCATGCAGATTCCCCCACTCTAAGGTGGAACATTTCATCTGCTGACTGAGTTCCAAAAATAGAAAAAACCCACTCGTATGATTGTTTATTTCCATCCTTAGCAGCACATACCGTGCTACGTCAGTGGAAGCTCGGGGCTAGGAAAGAATGTGGAGTATGCTCAGGAGGTCCAGCTTGGAGTCTTCCTGGCAAACTGGAAAGACGAATTTGGTCACTGGGCTTCAGGGAGTTTAAAATCCCAGCTCAGCAGAATTAGTTCCTGGAAGCCACAGTCACACTCACCTGATCGACTTCATTTGCATAAGAGCGGCTGCCACATGGGGACACGAGAGGGAAGGAAAATCTTTGCACAGGCCTGTTAAAAAACCCCAAAACAACAGAACAGTCAGATGTGGAATATCTTGTCCATACCCTGCTGCAGCAACATACATATAAAAAGAAATGTAGTGCTGCCTACATATATAATGTAGCCTGTCATTTGGGAAGACAGAATCCAGTCTATAGTTCTCCTTAGTCTGAGCCTGTGTGTTTCCTACAGTATGAAATACTTGTTTCTCCAAAGACCTTGATGCTATTTTCAGCCACAGAAGCTGTCTGGGTGTTACAAAGTATTCTAAAATAGCTCCTGGTCTGGAGGCACAGAGCTACTTCCACTCACAAAATGGGCAGTGCAGTGTTTGCATTTTCAAAAGCAACAACATTCTCACTTAAGAGTTGCATAAACCTGGGGTATGGGAAGTTATTCATTTGTCTGATGAAAGTATTCTGCTGTGGCTTTGTCTCTGATACCCAGCCTGAGCCCAAATTTGATTGGATTTGTCTCACTCCTTTTACACACAGCTCATCCTCATTTCATCCTCGGTGACACTTCTTCCCCTGCAATGTCTACCCATTAGGTACTCTTAGATTTTACATCCCCCTTCTGCAACTGTTTAAGCTGAGAAACACTCTGTCTTTGAGCAATACCTGCCATGCAGATCTGAAGCTCCTCCGCACAGTATGTCTGACTCCCAGAAGACAAAACATGCTCACAAAGACAGACCACAGCAAAGCAACAATGCCTTCCAGGAAATGAGATTCCATTTAGAAAAGCTATGTTACCCAGTAGCATCATGCTGTCCTAAGTCTTGCCATCATTCATCAAAACGGGGCCTGAACAACAAATCAGAGTGACCCCAAGCTCTGTCCTTGTCAGCCACCTCTCTGGACTTTATCAGCTTTTTCATTTTTGCTTTGGGCACTGACATTGCCCTCCTAGAGCTTTCTGGTCTTCCCTTAAACTTGCTGTACTTCCTCTACCCTCTGGCTCCTCTAACAGCATCTATTCTTCCCAAAGCTAATCTTGCAGGCTGCGTTTCTGCCTTCTAAGTAAATTTGCATAATTATTCACAATGATCTCCAGCTCAGACATCACAGGCTCTCCTAGGGTGACCTGTGCTACACTGCACAGCACCTTGCAGACACTGGCCTCTGAGCCATATTTCAGGAAATGAAGGGATCTGTGAAGGCAGAAGCTTTGAACCAGATGGGAAAGGAGATGATATATTCAGGCAATGGTGTTCACTCACCTTCCTGCAACAGTTCAGCTGTTTTTCTAACTTAAGAGTGTCACAAGCCAAATCAGCTCTTGAAATAGCTATAGCAAACTTAATGGCTGCAAAGGTCGGTCCCCAGGCAAAGTGTGTGTGTTAACATCACTGCCCTGCAATCCTGGATTGAAACTATTACCTTGGCAATAAGCTTCTCGGTGTGTCTTAAAGTGCCCAGAAATGTTCAAAACATTTCTTTTAGTTGAATGAATTTGTTTTTTTATTTTTCAGTGTCATGCTTGGTCCTGCTATTTCACTGCAGAGCACTGATTTGCTGCACTCAATTCACAACAATCTGTAGAGAATATCCACTTGATATTCTGCCTACCTTGACCTGAAGGCAAGGGCAAAAGAAGAATGGATGCTGGCTGCTGATGAGCAGGAATGTCATCAGCAGAAACAGCCAGGAAGCGATGTGAGCCCCCACATGGTACACAAATGCACCACGAGCCATTTTTGTCATTCTGCCTCAATGAATTCCAGAGACCACAACAGAGACTTTTAGAATGCACAGATGGTTCCCAAATTGAATCTGTGCTTGTAACCATGCACCGGCTTTTGTTCAGTTCCACAAAAAAAAGGAGTCCTCAGCTTGAAGAGTCAAGTACACAAATGCTGCTTCAGTGCATTAAGACACTGGTACAGTGGCAGCACTGCCTTTCAAGGAACAGTTGGATTTCCATTGCAGGTTTAGCAACTTGTGGGCACTTGCAAACACAACACAGTTTTGCCCTGAGTACAAGACACACAAAGCACAAATACACAGTAAGCAAAACAGAAGACGGAAGAAAAAAAACAAGAATATGCTGAAAATTCTTTCCTCAAGTTAATAAAACATTAGTTCGTATTTTTAAGGCCCAGCAGATTCCTGCAAGTGAACTCTGGTGTACGTGGAGCACAGGAGATAAAAGACCTACATCTGTTTGCACAGGAAATCTCTAACAGCTTAGCAATCTACAACACCCTGTTCCCAGAGCCACCCTTGACTGTGATGATGCTGGACATCACTATCAGCAGCAGGAGAACAACACTGGAGGTGGCAGTTCTGGTTTAACAGGCCATGAGCCACTTTTAAATGGCTTATGTGCAACTACTGGCACACACACTGTTGTTTGGGAATCCCGCTCTAAAGCAAAGCCAGGGAAAGCACTCAACTTGCTCTGAATTTGGACCAAGAGGCTTCCAATCATATAGCAATATAAATGCTGGGGTTTTTTCAGAGCTAGAGCTTAGAATTAGATAGACAATTTTCTGTTCATTTGCAGAAAAAAAACAGGTTAATTACTCAGGCCACCTCCATTTCTCACTAAAACGCTCCCTCCCAACTTTCTCATTTCATGTGATTCACTGCCTCTTTAATGAAGTCACAAAAATATGACAGCTTCTTGCACTGAAGCAAGGCCTACTTGCTGATATTAAAAAAAAAATCCTTGATGGATACTGAATTAATGCTCTACTCCAAAACTTTTTGACTACAGTGTAAAAAAACCCCATGTTGCCAACCCCTCCTGGCATACAGAGTCCATCTCTGCTCTGCTCAGCTCAGCGCAGTGACTGAGCCCGGGCACAGGTTGTCCTGGCAGGTTCTAGAGTACCCATGCTTGGAGATACTTAAAAGCCACCTGGACACAGTTCTTGGCAACCAGCTCGAGGAGGCCCTGCTGTAGCAGGCAGGTTGGACCACATGACCTTCACAAGTCCCTTCCAACCTCAACCACCTTGTGACTCTGTAAATAAACTGTCCCACTGAAACCAAGTGAGTCTTTGACGTGTGCTTTACTCAAGATGTCACTCCTTCTTCTTTTCCATCAAGTTACTTACCTAAAGCCATTCCCTGGGTCCTTGAAATTCAGGGCTTTCACAGAGAAGTTTAAGAGAGGGCGGGACAGCTTGGTGGCCAACATGTTTTCAACTAGCACACTCTACCAACAGCAAAACTGCTCTTCTTAGCTCTGCAACACAAGATAGCACCTCTGTTTTAGTTGCTCAATTATTTTGTAAGACATGCTGACTCCATGAATTTCAACAAGAAAATAAAGTCCAAAGGAACTCATCTTCTTCCCTTGCAGTCCCTGAAACAGAGATAAACAGCTCAACCTTCAGCCACCCAAGATGCTTTTAAATAAGGAAAAGCATTATAAGTAAATTACCAAGCAGTGAGCCATTTAAAGAAAATGTCAAGTTCTCCTTTTTTAATGCATCTTTAACTGATTTCTCTGAAACAGGTAAAAATTAAGGTACTCATACAGAATATGTTATTTCAAGTGAGTTATATGAAATAACTTTAAACAAAAATATAACTTCAAGTCACAGTGATATTATGTTACATGTTTCCAAAGCAATCCTTGGCTTTACAGCTAGTACAGCCATGGAGTTAAAAATACATTTTTTTGTAATAAAAGAGCTGGTGGTGCTGCACTAAGCACAGGGAACCAACAATAAACTCACTACAGGGCGAGAACAGCTCAAGAACAAGACTTAGGCATGGAAAGTCAACTTCAATCATATTTATCTTGGATAAAACTAACTCAAGGCACAAAAACCCATCTCCCAGCCCCCTCTACTGAAGCTGAGAAACGGTATGTAATTGCTAGGGGTGGTTTGCATCTCCACCGGGGGCTGGGCCGCCGCCGCGGCAGCTTCGGGGCCTGCTGGGAACCAGGCCTGGGTCGAAAAACGGTGAAATTACCGCAGAAAGAGCAGCGGTGGGCACCAAGCTGCGGACGCAGGGAGCGGACAGGGCTCAGGAGGCTCGCTGCCCCGGCTAATCCTCAGAAATCCCGGTGGTTTGATCAAGTTCGGGGGCACGGTTGGTGTCCCCGCACATTTTTGAGAGGTTTGCAGTAACGGGGCGAGGCGCGAGGCCCGAGGTCCGTTGCAGGTCCCGCCGGCCCGGCCCGGCCCGGCCCGGCCCTCTCCGGGATGCGACTG
>WEIT01034757.1:87038-122721 GCA_013389985.1 Dryoscopus gambensis
AGTGCTTCACTTGGAGGGGAACATGTTCATATAATCATAGAATGGCTTGCGTTGGAAGGGACCTTAAAGATCATCCAGTTCCAACCCCTTGCCATGTGCAGGGACACCTTCCACTAGACCAGATTGCTCAGAGCCCTGTCTACCCCGGCCTTGAACACTTCGAGGGATGGGGGATCCACAGCTTCTCTGGGCAACCTGCTCCAGTGCCTCACCACCCTCACAGTTAAGATTCTTTTCCTAATATCTAATCTAAATCTACTCTCAATTTGAACCCATTCCCCCTTGTCCTGTCACTACATGCACTTGTAAATAGTCTCCCCTCAGGAAGTAGAAGGCCACAATTAGGTTATCCCAAAGCCTTTTCCAGGCTGAACCATCTAAATTCTCTCAGCCTTGTCTCATATGAGAGGTGCTCTATCCCTCTGATCATCTTGGTGGCCTCCCCTGGACTCACTCCAGTAGGTTCACGTGCTTCCTGTGCTGGGACCCTGGAGCTGGATGCAGCACTGCGAGTGGGTTCTCACCAGAGTGGAGAGACAGAAGCACCTCCCTTGACCTGCTGCCCATGCTGCTTTGGGTGCAGCCCAGGATACGATTTGCTCTCTGTGCCAATGTTTTTGCTTCAGGACCTCCGGCTCAGTCCTACCCCCCAGAATGGCCAGAAAACAGCTGCAGACTGATTGCAGTCTCCCACTTCACTCTTCCATCCACTCTGCTTCTCTTACTTTCCCCATCCCTGTTCCACTTGAGAAAATACCTTCCATTTAGTGAATACTTTCAGTTCTTTTTCTTGGGATTGAAAACCTCATCTTTCCCAATCCTGGAAAAAGAATCGAGCCAAGTTTACTTTGTAGCTGCAGTTATCTTAAAATCAGTCTGATAAAATCGGGGGATGGTCAGGGAGAGCATAAAAGGGAATAGGATCAAAAAAAAATCGAGTGGCGCATTAGAAAACCAAAGTCTAGGTAAGCATGGCATATTCCCTCATTGTCTAGAGAGACAGGCTGAAAAAGTAGCTTGAATTTGTTCAGCCTGTTTTGCAGTAAATGTGTATTTCTGGTCGGTCACCTATATTAGTAAAATAAATTCTAGTATTTAATAAACTGGTCATATCCCAGTAGGAAGAGCTGTGTGCATCTGAGCTGACTGCAGGTTAAAATGAGGCTGCCCCAGTAGGGCTGCCTGAACTGTGAGGAATGTGTATCACAGTGTTGTGGATCACACAGCAAGCAAGCTCTGCTCGCATGCCGCAGCAACACCTCTGGTACAAGGAGTTATTCTGTGCTCTTGGCAGATGCCAGGCGCACCCTGTCAGCACTGCACACTCCTGTGCAGTGTTTTCCGGGAACACTCTGTGACCCCGAATGAGGGAGGCACCTGAAGTTCCTCAGAATGCTCTTTAAGGTCACTGTGCTAACTGGTCCTCTCTGCCTGTCCCAGTACCGAGTCAAATTAAGCTGCAGATTGGCCTTATCAAACTTCAGGAACAGGCCCATTAAGCCTTATCTCAGGACTTTGAAAAGATAAGGGTGATTGGGCTTTTCTGTGTTCAGAAGTTTTTCTGGGCTAGGATCCTTTTGGCTGGAAATGGAGTTGATCCCTGCTGTCATCCCTGGGAGCTCTCTGTCCGTCAGGCATGGCACAAACAGGCAGAGGTACAGATGTGAGATCCAGTACATCCCTTGGGGTTTTGCACCCTCCTTAGTGCTGCTGGGGCCTCAGTCTGTTATGAGCCGTGATGCTGTAGTCATGTGTTTTATTACCAGCAATTAGGGTTATAGCAAATAACAATCATAGGATCCTTTCTCTTACTGTAAGTTGTCCCTCACTTTCCTTGCTATTATAGGCAAATGAAAGGCTTTTTAAACCTCATTTCTGTCTAGGTTTTGGTTGTTTGTATGGGGATTTTTTTTTAAGGAGCTAGTGATGGTTGAGGATTGGGTATCTTCTTTGATTGCCTGTCCTATGTTCTGGAAGTGATTGCAGCTGCTGATTTCCTGCACACTTCCCGCTCTTTTGGGAAGTCCTCTGCCTTCAAGATTCAGAGGCAAAGGGTCTAGGAAGGTGAGAGAGAGAGGAAAAAAAAAGTAAAATCCTTTCTTTTTCCATGGGCTGGTTTGTTGAGTTGTTGTGGGAGGTGACCTTGACAGCTTCTGTGATCTGGTTCATGTTTGATTTTCATCTTTCTTGGAGTTGTGCCACTCTAAATTAAATTCAGACTGAGCACCGTATATTTAATTCTCACTTATCTTTTGTCATTTAGCTGTAGCTATCTTTAGAGCTTTAATAGAGCTAGTCTGTACCTGGGTGCTCTTTGTCTGAATATAGGTTATAATATAATATTATTGTGGGTGTTTGTATTATAAATGCAGTATAGGCTTTTGATCAGTTCTTGTTTCAGCTTCAGACATAACTCCCCTTTGAGAGCAGTTACTTCAACATGAGTTATAGGACGGGCGTAGCTTACTTGCTTATTGTTCTCACCCTGAGTTTGTGCAGTAATGCTCTGATCACTATCACCCTGCAATCATCCCTTATTGCTGCTTCACTACGCCACTTCAGCAAAGCAAGAGATGAGACAGCACTGGCGATTGACCCATTTCTCTCTGAAAATGTGGCTGCACTAGCCAGTGCAATTCATACATATGTTCATATTCCGCCCATTTGAATTGGGTAACAGGCAATATTAGTTGCGGATATCTCCAGAGAGATGGAACTGACCTCACTTCCTTATTTTATCCTCTAGATTTTTATTGTTTAATCACATTATTGCCTCATAGATATGGTTTCAGTTTGGAACATTGTGCAGCACAGCAGCTGGCAGCCTTCTAGCTGGGTTAAGTGTTAGTTCATTGCTTCACACCGGTGGGGAGGAGATGACTTGCAAGCAAAGGCAGAGGGCAGTGTTTCGCTACAGGCTTCTCTTCAGGGTTTGGGATTCTGCTTTCATATCTATCTCAAGCTGTTGTGTCACACTAGATGGAATATCAAATCTTCTTTCTCAATTTATCTGTCAGTCAAAAGATAATAATAATGTAGGAGAGAACCGTAGGATTTGATAAGTTGTTCCTCTTAAGACTGCAGGGTTTCAGAAGGAAGCTCTAACCTACAGTTACATTCCTGCACGCTAAAATCCAGCACGGAAAGTGCCGCATGGAGTGGGAGTAGGTGGGGAACAGACAGTAGTCACTCAGCAGCTAAAAGAGCTGCTGTACAGTTCAAGCCAGTGACATCCTGCCATTTGGATGTTTTCTATGCTGCATTTTCTTATAATGACTGTGAACTGGTAGATCATTAACGTCTGTTGAGATGTTTCTGTTCTGCTTTGGCCACAGATACTTGAAAGGAAGAGTTACTGTTCCAGAGCAGGTATCAAGGCAGCACAAATTGTTACAGACCAGCAGCTGAATAAATTTACAATTTCACAGTAGTTGGGAGCCGGTTGTGTTTGTGCAGACAGGTGCCACTGTCACTTTCATCTGGAATTGTACCTGCCCTGGCTGCAGGACTGCAGGTGGCTCCTGGGCTATGGGGTGGGGTGCTGGTGGTGCCTACATTGCAATGTGTGATGGTATCCTATGGCTGTCTTTCCCCACACAGGCTGAAGGGAAGGCGGTGCTAATAACAGGCTGTGACAAAGGTTTTGGACATGCCTTGGCAAAATGCCTTCATGCAAAGGGATTTACTGTTTTTGCTGGATGCTTGCTCATGGTGAGTAGTGAAATTGATCAAATTTTTTCTCCAATTAGAGAAAAATGCTTCTCAAGTGAAAGCATCTTCATTTGCAGCCTCCATTTACCCTGGTTCAAGACCCGAGAGAGGTGCAGTGGGTGGGGATCATTACATCTTCCTGTTGCATCTTGTCATTCCTGTAATTGTGAGCTCTTTAGGGCAGGGTTGGTCTGTCAACTGCATGTCTGTACAGTAGCTTGTACAGTATGGTACTGTTCACTGCTGGAAGCCTCTCAGCAATACCACAGCACACTCAATAAATCTGATAGGCCAAGATTGCGCTGGCTCTATGGCTTTCTGTCTTCCCTGGCATCCCTGTTGCTGTCTTTCACACTGTCATTTTGTGTGGATATCCTCCCTAAACTCATCTCCAAGCTGCCTCTCCTGCTCCATTAAGGCTCCATTTCCAAAATGTCTTGCAACGGTGCTTCTGCAGCTTCTGTACAAGCTATTCAGTTTATGGATAGCTGAATAAACAAATTTACCATACATTTCTGACATCTTTAGGCCTCACTTTCTGTCACGTGTGTTTGGCAGGTAGTATCACTTAAAAGATAAGTTTAGACACACTGAATCCAAAGGGGTTGCAGACCCCTTGTTGTGAAACCCTTTTTATAAACTGGGCCAGTTCCACTTCCATCTCAGCTGGGATTTTACCTTTACTATGCTTTTTTGCTGGTTTGCTAGTCAAAACTCATGTAATTTCTGACCTGAATTGTTCAAAATCAGTTTATGGTCACTCATTTCTCCGTTTGAAGATGACCATTTCAGCACAGGTGCTCAGGGCGTAATGATCATAGATTTTTGAGTGCCGTGGAGGGTGAGAACAAACAAAGATGGCCTTCTCTGCCTATGTGATCACAGCAGAGGTTACGTTCTTCCACCATACCAGAAGGGAAAGTTATTATCAGCTGACGTATTGTGTAACTTGAGAGCAAGAGAGTCCTGTTGGATAATTACCACTGTTTGGAAATTTCCATACGGAGCGTCTGTAATTCCTTCAGTAATCATGTCATTTGCTGCTTTGGGATGCCTGTCTCAGTGCTGACAGCAAGTCAGGCACTCTGCAAAGCAGCGCATGTAGGGAACAGAAAGGAGAGGGAAGAGGGTGGGCTGAGGGGGCTGTTTGGAAGGCACGTGCCAGTGTGGAGCAGAGAGGGACAGGCTCCATTGGAAACCCCATAAAAAACCTAAATGCTCCTGAAGTGACGCCTGTTTGCTTGCTTGCTTCATTGCTTGGCAGCTGCTGTAGGTTCCCAGCAGGGTCAGAGCAGGTATGGGGGCAGCTGTCATAAAGCAGATGCCAGGCTCTTAGTTCACACCTATTTAGTCCATCACCACTTACATGCTTTTATACAGAGAATTAAAGGATCCCTGATGTACTACACCACCACAGAAACCTCTTGTATTAAATACAGGATAATAGACTGTGAGGTGCATCAGGAGCTTCTCGGTGATCAGACAGTCAAATATAAAATTACAGGAATAAAAAGTATATTGCAGGCAGGCTGGGAAGAACTGGAAAAAATCAAATGCAAAAAGGATTACATTTAACAAGGGCAAGTAACTCCACTGAGACAATTTCTGTTAATATATTAGGATTAAGATGGAAAACCATACAGAAATAGATTATAAAATAACCTTAAAAGTAGAAAGTTCAGGAAAAGTTGAAATAATCATTGTTTTGTTTTCTTTGGTCTTACTGGAAAAAGAATATATTGTTTTCAGATGCTTACTGGCAGCAGTTGTCATGAGGAGTGTAGGCAAGAAAAGGTAAAGAACAAGGGATGTTTATATGAATTAATGTGCTCAAGTTCACCAGTCCAGATGAAATATGCTGAAGGGGATTTAGAGGATGAGCCATGGTGATTTCTGCCCCTGGGTGATATTTTCAAGAGGACCTGGAGGCCAGGGGGTTTCCAGAAAGCTGGAAGAGGGCAGATATTGTACTTTCCTTCCCAAAGAAGATAGACCTCTGGAATTGCCAACCCGACAGCGCACCTTCAGTGCACTGGATGCGGTTGCCACACACTGCCCTGTCAGTTTTACAAATGACAGGATCATAGTGTGTTGCACCCCTGGCTGTATAAGCTTACGGGGAACAGACTGTGCTGTGTCAATCTAATCTCATTCTGGCTAAGCAGCAGAGTGGCTAAAGGGGAAGGAATAAATGTTTCCTGAGAAAGGGGTTTGTTACAGTTCCTCAGGATAGTCTCAGGAACAAACTCATGCTCTTGGTGACTGCTGTTCAGTCTCAGGACCATTTTCTTGGAAGTATCCCCTGGCAGAGAGTTTTCACTTGGAAAAATATATGCAGAGAACCAGACAGCAAGATTATAGACGTTTTGGGGAACAGGGTTCAAAATGATCCTGACAGATCAGGTGGAGCCTGAAATCAATTACGTGAAATCCAGTAATGACAATCACGAGGTGTTCTGCTCAGGAAATGCAGGAAGGGGGCGGGTGGATGGCAGCGGCTGGGTGGGGAGGAACTGGCGCACATGGAGGGAGCTGGCTGGATCCAAGGGAGTTCAGCATTGTGTTCGTGGCTTCCTGATTCTCCCAGACATCTCACTGCAGGTGCCCAAGTGCTTGACAGGACCTAATCCTGAATCCCAGGAGTTTTGCTGGGAAAAACCCATGGCTGTGTCTGTAACAGGAGGGCCGTCCACTAACAAATATCTGCGTGTTCTGCCTGTCCTCAGCACCACTGCACTGGGATCCTCCAAACCAGAGCAGGGGACAGGAGCAAGGAGGCGAAGGGGAGGCAGCCAAAAGCTGGAGCAGGTTTTCTCAGCTGGGTAGAGAGGGTTTGTGGTCCCTGCTAGGCACAAGGTGGGGTGGGCAGGCAGAGCCTGCAGGGCTGTGAGGACAGGATAACCAGCAGATAGGAGACAGCTGGGAGGAAATGGCACTGTCCCACTGAAGGCCTGCAGAGAGAGAGTGCTTGGGCAGCAGAATGGCTTTCAACTCTGATGGAACTGGAAAGGAGAAGCCTGGAGATTCTCTGAGAGGACAAAAATCAAACAGCAAAGGGAGGTGGAGAGAGGCTTTGCAGGACCAGTTGGGCCACTGCTGCCAGCACCTCACTTGATTCGCGCTGCTGTGTGATTCCTGCTGGTGAGGGTCATGAAGTTCATCCCGGGAGGACAGTCTTGCTGTTCCCATGGGAATTGTTCCAGGTGTTATCCCAGCCAACAAATCTACCATTTAAAAACAAGGAGAAAGTACCATGTGGTACCCAACAAGGAATGTGCTTACAGCCCTTGAAGACCACAGAACATATGATGATGTTTACTTGCTTCCATGAAAATCTGTAGCTGCTTCATTTGTGAAGAGGTTTTCTGCACTAAAGAGTTAAGCACTTGGTTTTACAGTTAAATAGTGTCTAAGGTGGTGTCTGCAACTATGCGAAGTGGTCCCAATTGATTCTGCATGTTGAAGTCAGTCTTCCAAAATCAGTATGTTTTGTCAATAGAGAGTAAATTGTAGCTGGGAAGGTAACTTTACAGATAGAGTTGCACTGGTGATACAGGAAAATTCATTTCCATATGAACAATACAAACCATTTTTACTGAATTTTTAATTTGCCAGCCTATGACTTGGTTTCTCAAAAAGCAGTTTATAACTATTATGCAAGATTAAAGAAAAAAATGAAGGGAAAGGTCTTTTCAGTGCTCAAATGACAATTAGCACTTGAATGCAGATATAGTTATGTTTTTTGTTTTATACAGGTACAATAAATCTCTCTCTTTACAAGCTGAATTAGCTCCTATTTATTCATTGTTAAGTAACAGAAATTTGCTTTATATAACTCAGTGAGATGCAAGAGCATCTTCCAGAAATACAGTGAGGCATCATACAACCCTAATCTGTTTCAAAGAGAATATAATATTTTGGTGACTATGTTGTTTATGTTGTTGACTACTTGTAACACCCCTTTGAGATTGTTTTTGTGGCTAGATAAGAGGGCCAACACAGCATGTCACTGCGTTTGATGTGCATTAGAAAAGCTTCAAACGTTATTTGCTGTTCTTGTTGTACTGGGAAATAAGTCAGTTGTGAAATGACATGCAGCTGTGGGGCCAATAACTCATTCCTACTACTGTCATATTGCCAGTGTAACTATATATTGATTTTTAAGAGAACTGCCCCATTCTGCTCGTGTTTGTGATGGACATTTCAGCTGTTTTCCTTCATTACGTGTCATTGTTTACTGGACTGAAGGTGGAGATGAAATGTTGTATACTATATTAATTAAATAGACTGAGATATTTATAAAAAACAAAGCAGTTACATGTTTTTTATATCTGCCTGGCTGCAGAGGCTGCTGAGCAGGTGACTGTGGGCGGGTTGCTCGCCTTGTTTGCCCTTGTGCTGTGGGAGTTGGTATCAAGTGCTAAAGGAAGAGTGGCAGCCAGGCACGGTGACTCACCAATTCATAACTACTTCCTCCCTCCTAATGAGGCAGAGTTTGTGATTCAGGGAATAGTTTTGTGAATTAAATCTCAAGCCTGCTGTGGAACTGTGTGGCTAATCTGTACTCTTTTCACTTTTATTTGTTATTTACCACCTGAGCAAGGCTGTAAGGCTTAGACAGCAATCCTGCCTGGAAGTGAGCAGGTAAAATTTGGAATTTTACCTGTGTTTATGTTTGACTAAATAAAAAAGCCCACAGTAGTAATAGAATCTCTAATGACAGCAGTGGGATGGGGAGGAAAGAAAGGAAAAGAGTGGAAAGGAGAGCAGAGCTATGAAGTTCTTATTGCCTATAAAATGAAAAAAAAAAAGTTCATTCTTCCTTAGCCAGAATCTCCTTTCATGCCTCATGTCTGCAATTGTGCCATTGTGTAGCAGATCTCCACTGAGCTTGGATTCCTGAACATCTGACTCCAATTTCTGTACAAGTTATGTTACCTGTAGAGCACAGAGACCGAGGCAGTGGAGAGTCACTTGAGGTTCTTGGCTGGCACAGTGTTTCAGCATGTTAGGGATGTGAAACCCATCGTGTGAGGAGCCAAGAGCAAGGTGGGCTTCATGGCGCTTCAGGGCAGTGGGTCACTGCTGCAGTTCTGGAAGTGGTGCTGGAGGGAACAGGAGGATGGCATGCTGGTTTGTGCATGTTTGTGCACCAAGTTCACACCTGTGTGTGCAATGTCAGTAGCTTCTATTTCCTGTCCATGTGAACATGCCTGGCCCCAAGCTGCATTGCTGTTCTTGGTCCATCTTAGTGGGACACCTTTCTGTTCTGCTGAACAGGACGAGAATGGAGATGGAGCCAGGGAGCTGAGGAACATGAAGTCAGACCGGATGAAAGTGCTTCAGATGGATGTGTGCAGTGAGCAGGAGGTGGCTCAGGCCGTGGATTTTGTAAAGAGGACCCTGAAGGAGCCAGAGGAAGGTATGTAAGGATGTTTTGCTCACAGAATCCTGTCTACAGAGCAGGCCATGCATTGACCAGATCTTTCTCTCTGTGCACCGCCAAAAGAGGGTTAACAAGCCTGAAGGCCTGTGACAGTGGCTGGCAGTCAGGCTGCGCTGTACCCAGGTCAGTGAGGACAATTGTCTTGCTATTGATGTAGCAGCCACATGGAAAGAGACCAAGACTGGCTGGAGGATTAGGCTTTAACTCTACATCCCATAAAAAGCAATGAGTGGCAGCAAGCCCACAAGTATCTGTGTCTTTGTCCTTGAATGCCTGTGAAGGGCATAGAATGGCCAGAGCTTGATCCCTTCCTTGTGCTCCTGCCACATGTACTCCTAGCTCATGCAGATCTTGCAAGTGACCCTGCTAATGAAGAGGTCACAGGCCCTGGCTGCTTACTGCTGCTGTTCCCTCTGCTGTGTGGGTACAACTGAGTGCTGAGCTGGAGCAGAGTTGAACTGCCCCCACACCTGGATTAATCTTCAGCCAGATCAATCCATGTTTTCAGTTTGCCATGCAATATCCCAGAGGTGATGTGAAGTGGAATCTAGGGTAGGCTTGGCATAGATGACCTTAATTCACATGTCACCTTAGGCATGAGTCCAATTCATGGACCCTGAAAGGATGTCAAGGGAGATAGGAGTCCCATCTTTCCTTCTTGGAAGTGCTTTGGCACTGGGATGTGAATTTATAGTCAGAGCCTGATGTGACACTACCCGACCTGTTCCTGTGTGATGAGTTTGTGAGGCTTCTTGCCCTGCATAGCTTCTCTGCAGCCTCTATGCCAGTAGCAAGCTGGACAGCAACTGTAGACACAGGCAGAGGGTGAACTGAAGTTTGACATCTGTGGCTTCAGGACTTCAGGATTGTGACTTGAAGGTGGTTGCTCCTCTTGAAGTTTGGATGTCTGCCATGGCCCTGTTTTTGTTCACAGCAAGTATTAAGCTAGTAAATAACAATAGCTCTAATCTTCATGCAAATTACGTGAGCACACCTTTCCTTCTAAAACAAGCATATGAAATGTAACTGAGTAATGTTCAAGCTCTGATCCCACACATGTTCTCTCTGCATGATTTTTCTTCCTACACAATCACCCAGCTCTCGTCATGCTTTTCACAGCTTCTTAAGCTTTTCCTGAAGAGCCCAGCAACAGCAGTGGTGGCACAGAGCCTTGTCCCAGTGAGTGAAAGCTTGGAAGGGAGCAGCTCTGTTGCTTCTATAAATGCAGCAGTGTTTGCAGAACTGTGTGTGTAGCAGGGACAGAGAAGTCTTGCATCCCTGATCAGCAAGTTGAACCGGTTCCTCCTGTAGCTGTTTGCCCCAGCACGGTGTGCAAAGCAACAAAGGCTTCTTTTTAGGCCCATTGGTGTGACTGAGGTTTGAGGCTTCCCAATAAATAGTGCTCAGTAAATAACTGCTGGAATATAAAGACTGTTGAGACTGAGGTGCCTTGCACAGAGGTGGAGTTGCACACTGAATGTGGCCCCAGAGGAGCTAGTGCAGAACAGTTCTTGGGCTGTACAGTTCTTCATACCTCTTCTCCCTGTGCTGTGTTCGTAAGGCTGAACCCATTTGATAGGCGTGCCTGTTTGGTTTTGGTCTCATGCAGTTCCCACTGTATTGTTGACTCTAGAGATGTAATAGTGATAAGGCTCTGCTCAATAAACACACTGCTGTCCAGCAAACAGCCCTGTGACTGGGCTCCCCTCAGCACTTTGTTCTGTTTGTAGCGTGCCCTGATCCGTGAGCAATGGAATTCCAACAACAAACTATTGTAAACAATGATTCAGGGACGTTCATGAGAACTAACATCACAGCCCAGGAAATGGGAAATGGGGGTACAGAAATTTACGGGAATTTGTAAGGAATACTCTGCAGAGGTCAGTTTGTGACCTACAGTTTAAGTCTTTGGTAAATCTCTGCCAAATTTTCTCTGCATGTTTTTTTGTTACTGGTGAAATTACTCCATCAGGTGCCCTGTTTCCGTGGTCCTCCTGCTAGCAGTTAGACCTTGCTTTGCTGCAGCAGAGGGACCCCATTCAGGCTGAGATGCTGTGCTGGATGCAGATTAATGTGAATTTCAGTCATCTTGACTCACTAAAACTGGGAGCTTCAGTAAGTGAAGCAGCAACAGGCTGCTGTACACGGCTGGTCAACAGCCATCAGGGGGAACAACCTTAGCTGGGAACGGGGCAGGGTTACCGGGGCCCGTGTGAGAGCACAGAGTCAGTCTGCCAAGGGCATGTTGGTGTTTTCAAGTGCAACAGGAGGATAAATTCCATTGCACAACAGCAGAATATTGCAATTTGCTTATGTTTGGTAAAATACATGGTTACTATCTGACTGAATCAATACAGGGAAGAAGTTAAAAGACTTTCATACATCAGAGTAGGGAAGCTATGGAGCAGAGGCAGGGCAAATAGCCCAAAAAACTTTTGAGAGAGAGCTTGATAACTTTTATCAACTGCATGGCATAACATTGGTGCTTTTGATAGCAATGTTGGAGCTCCCTGAACACAACGACTCCTTCTTAGCCCTTAGTTAGTTCTTGGTGGTAAAAGGAAGGTCCTGGAGTGGAAAGGGGCCCCAACTTCAGCTGAGTCCAATGCAGTCCCAACAGTCCAGCCCCGACTTCAACACAGTGAAGAATAACCACGGTGAATGGCAGGACATCTAATGAGGAGCAACTCGGTTGTCTTGTTCCAGCTCCTCTGTTTGTTCCTTGTGCAGTTTATGGCTGCACAGTCCCATGCTTCAGTAAATCCATGAAGTATGGATTCAGCCCTACAAATATTTGCCACTGGGAGTCCTGCAGTAATTACTTTGAAGGATCAAGTCCTTGCTGACCCGCTAAGTCCTGACATGTGAGGGGTTCATCACAGAAGCTCTTGGGAAGTGCAGTCAATTTAATTTCGACAGGACTGCATGCACAAAAGACATTAATTTTCAATGTCTTAGTAGTTGTAAGGGTTGGTTGTAAGTTTGCTAACTCCTGATAAAGTTAGGGCTGAGGGAAACCAAATACTTGGACTAAAACACTAAAACTAAACCAGGCCATGAAAGTGCAGATCAATACCATGCACCCTCCAAAACAGTGAGCCAGAGTTGCGAAGGGGATTTAGAAACCCAAAATATATGTTTTCTTTCCTTTTATTTTTCTTTTTTCTCCTAATTGCAGGAAAGTCCAGCCCCTTCCAAATTGCAAAATCCATTATAAAGTCACTGAGGGGAGACAAACCTGGCATCAACAGGAGGCTTAAAAGAGAGTCAGCCAGATGCAGCCTTATAAAGCCCCAGAACAGCATTTGACTGTACAGGAGATACTCAGGGAAGCAATACCTGTGTGGCCCCATCACTTTCCTTGATGTTCCAAACAAGCCCTTGGTATAGCAAGACGGTATTTTATCTCCTTGCTGGGTTTTTCTCTACAACTTTTTTCTACAGAAGTCCCCAGTTCTTTGTTAAGGTTTTAGGTTACTGTAAACAAGGAAGATAGCTTCTCTGTGACACTCTTCCTTGTCCCACTCTTTAATCATGTGTTTTTTGGCAGGTCTGTGGGGCCTAGTGAACAACGCTGGCATCTCAACCTTTGGAGAAGTGGAATTTGCAAGTTTAGACAACTACAAGAAGGTAGCAGAGGTCAACCTATGGGGCACTGTGAGGGTGACAAAGGCTTTCCTGCCCCTCATTCGCAGAGCTAAAGGTACATGGTGGGCATTGTGGTAAGGCTCAGAGCTTTTGTAGGACAGCAAAGAGATGTAGCTAGAAATCCAGGCTGTACTTGGGGAAATGCTTGTGCAGTGCAAGGAGGGTTTCTGAGGATGCCATGTAAACATCTGGTAGTACAGGCTATTCTTGGGGCAGTCCAGGCACCTACACAGCAGGTGCTATCTTAAACATCCAAAATATCAGAGACCTTTGTGCACTGTTGGCAAATATCGCACAGACAAGATAATCCAGAGTCCACACAGTGGTCATGTTTGGATAACTGAGTCTTCTTCCTTTCACGTTATTCTGTTCACAGGTGATTTCAGGTAGTGACAGAATAAATGAGAGTCAGTAACAGCCATTTTAGATATGTTACACGACAATGGTATTATCAAAACTCTTTGTTTTATGTTGAAAAAGATATGTATGAGCAGAACTCTGAAGAGCTTCTTTATTTAGCATGTGTGGGAATGCTGGTACAGGTGTGTTCTGTGAGGACAAAAGCAGGGCTATATTAAGAAGATTGCTCAGATGCCATTCTCAGACAGCAATTAACCACTAAACAAGCTCCATCTCCCTACAAAAAGTATCTTACCCATCAGCAGGTGGTTCTCACTGTCCCTCTGAGTTACACTTAGGTCTGGAATGAGACAGCAGAGCTGCCCACTTGTATCTCAGCTGAAATTTAGAGCTGCAGAAGGATGTTGTGCTCCAAGGCTGTGAAAATTCTCTCTGTAAAAATAGCTGGTGGAATTTCAGGGGCTTGTTTGTAAGTGTATCTGAAACCATAGTGCACACATCTTGTCTTGGATAAAGGCTGAGACAGACACAGAGGAGTGACCAGTGCTGTCACTGCCCTGAGGCAGTGCCCCAAGGGCTGTCACGGGCTGTTGGCAGGAGTTAGGACAGTTGCTCTCCAGTGCCCCATGGACAGCAGCACATCAAGTCTCTTGTTTGTCCCAGGAACGGCCACTGTAGAGACTTAGGGCTGACCAGCTGGGTGAGTGGGCTGTGCTGCTCATGCTAGAGCTGCAGAGCAATCTCTACTCATTCTCTGCCATCCAGCTTGGGTCTAAAAGTACACAGGTGTGTTAGGCAGATGAACTGTTGTGCTTATGAAAAGAACCTTGTATGGCATCACACAGGGTTGTGAGCTTTGCAGCTCATGACACTCCAGGCTGGGAACTTAAGCCCTTCTCTAGCAAGACACACAAGTGGGGCACATCCTGAGAACACACAGCTAGCAGTCTCAGAGGATCTCATTTCCTCATTTGGAAATTAGAAGGGAAGTGTCTTGTATGCTTTGTAAATTCTTTTATGCAGAGATAGACATATGCACCATCCCTGGAGGAGGTCAGAACAGGGGTTAGCCTTGCTTGAGGCAGGAGAGAAAAGATCTGTGACAGGGGATGCATATTCAAGACTCAGATTTTAGAAATCAATATCATCCAACTAAATACCCTTTTACTGGGATGTTCTGGCTGCTGCTTCTGCAGCCCATCCTCTCTCCCTGACCTTTTCTCTCTAGGCCGTGTGGTGAATATCACGAGCATGTTGGGACGCATGGTGAGTCCATCTTGGTCCTGCTACTGCGTTTCCAAGTTTGGGGTGGCAGCCTTCTCCGACTGCCTGAGGCAGGAGATGTACCGCTGGGGGGTCCGCGTCATCCTCATCGAGCCCAGTAACTTCGTGGCAGCCACCGGCATCCTGACGGCAGCCGGCATCGACCGGCAGGCCGAGGCTCTGTGGAGTGGGGCCACCGACACCGTGCGGGAGGACTATGGCAGCGAGTATTTCACTCGCCACGTGGCCATGATGAAGTCCTTCGTGAACAGTGGCCTGAAGGACATGTCTCTGGTCTTGAATGACATCACCGAAGCGCTCACGTCCCCGTGCCCGAAGAACCGTTACAACCCCATGGAGACCTACTGGTGGGTGAGGCTGCAGGTCATGACCCACCTGCCCACAGCCATTGCCGACTGGCTTTACATCCCTGGAGCCACCCTGTGAACAGGCATCCTTCAGGCATCCCTCCAGAGCTCCTACTCACACACAGGTTAGGGCTGACCTCTGCACTCCTTGCTGCTGTGTCCCTCCTGGAGATGCATGTGCTTCCACTTTGAGTTATGGCTTCAAGTCATGTGTTGTGGGATGCTAGAACAGCACAGCCTTTTTGGTTCTTTTTTTTCCCTCATTCTTGTTGTTTGTATTCCTTGCTGTGCTGACTAAAGTTGAAAGGCGTTTTCCTTTTAACTATGGAGGAGGCAGAGGAAGGTAAATATAATGTGTCAAATATGTGGCTAATGTAATTGGGTCAGCAGAGTTCCCCCAGTGATAAATTTGGCTTATTAATGGGCTCCTGCTTTTCCTTACAAGGACAAACTGCTAATAGCAGAGCAAAGCTGTTGCTATGAGATGGCTTGAAGCGAGAAACTAAAATGGGAAACAAAAGCAGATTTTTCCATTTGGCTGAAAATGGGTCAGTCACAGCCTTCCATTGTTTTCCTGACACTGCCAGGAAGCTCTGCTGTGCTGTGACTGTCTGCTCTTTCCAGGGAAACAGCAACACTGCCTCTAAACAGCCTCATTACCTAGCTGCAAAGAAGAGTTCTTCCCTCCCAGCACTGTGGCCAGGAGATTCCAGAGCCAACAACTGGGCACAGGGTGGGCAGGGAAAAGCCCTTCTAATACTGAGGTCTGAGCGATCTCTCTCAGCAGTGCCTGTGGATGCTCGGATTTGCAGCCTCTCTCCACCTGCTGCTGCTGAGCTTTGTGGGACAGGGTTTAAGCTGGTGTAGCAAACAAATTTGGCTCCTCTGAGTGCTACCTTAGGTGCCTGAACTACTCAGCTGTGGTACAGACACTGTCCAGGCATCCCCCTGCTTCCCTCTTGCTGGTGAGGGAGCTGCTGTTGGCATTTCCAAATCATTTCTTTTATTTATCCTCTGCGTTTGAACAGTGATGGGGCACTGTGCAGCCAGTGTGGCCTGACTATGAGCTCTGGAAGGATACTTTAAGGGACACATTTCTTATTTTTAATATTGCACCATGAAATCTCCATGTCACACAATCATCTTCTCTGAGAACCTCCTGATACCTGATATGAGCTACTCTTGCCCCGTATACCCAAGGGTCTCTTCCGTTGGCCATATGCAGGATTTCAGTAATGTTTTCCAAGTGCTGGACCTGCCTGGCTTCATGCCCCATTCCCTGTGTTCCAGTGGTGACCGCTGGTGGAGCAGCCAGCAAGCTGCAGGCACTGCTGGCCAGGCTGGGACCTGAGCCTCTTATTCTAGGGACCAGCTTTTCCTTCCACTCTTTTGCCTTATGTGAGATTATATGGCTGTGAAAAGAGCTTATTGATTGCTCTTTCTTCATCTGTCTCTGCTGGCTCTGACTTGGAAACTGTGCCTTAAACTTTTTGTATGCCACTGGCCGCAAATTCTTGGAGTCTGCATGCAGCCATGAATGCTGTGATGCCTTCAGGAGGAAAGCAGGTTTCCCCTGGAGATGCTGTCAAGGCACCTTGTCTTACAAGTAACAACTGCTAGAAATGCTGCTGTGCAGTTTGTGTCTTTTCCAGATCATCTGCACATGGAGATTTCCCAGGATTCAGGACCCAGAAGGATCCCACTGAACTGCAGCTTAAACAGTAATCACTTCTACCCCCTGCACTGTGAAATGTGATTAATGTTAAAGAGCTCTGATTTGCACAGAGAGAAAAATAAACTGAGATTTGTAAAGCACATGTCTCTGGCTCCAGTGCTCATTTCTACATTTGTTTTCCCACCTCTTTTGAATCTGAGGTTGGGATTTAATTAGGTTCAGTAATTAAGGAGGTGGCTTAATAATAACAATTAATGTTTCAGCAGGTAGTGGAGGCTCAGTGAGAACTGCCTGGAGCAGAACGGGCAGCATGGCCCATTTCCTCAGCAGAAGGCAATTAGAGAGGCCTCTCTATAAACACAGGCACTGTCAGTGTTTGTATTTTGTGTGGTTTCCCTCGAAGGAGATAGTTTAGAGCAGTGCTGTGCGTTATTCATTGCCTCAGCACTCTGTGTGTAACTAATCCAAGGGCTACAGCTGCCTGGTAATAGCTCTTCTCGCAGGCAGAACGGACACTGGCCAGCCAAGAAGTGTCCGAGGCCATGCAAGGACCTCGTGGTTGAGCCAGGGTTAGGATTTCACAGCATGTGAGCCCCAGTCCCCTCCTCTGCCCCCTGAGAAGTGCTCAGGAGGACTCTTAGTGCCTGATCTGGTTTCTGACTGGGTGGGGAGCTCTGGGTGTCTGAGGGCGAGAGGAGAAGAGTACGTTTCACACCACAGAGTTGCACTAATATGGCATTGAGGGCAGATTTTTGTTCTGCTGGTGAGTAACAGAGGGAAGAAAACTCAATTCCAGTTGACAGTGGACAGAGGACAAAAGAGACAGAAGTTCAGTGAAATTGCATGGAAGTCCATGCTCATTGCTGCTGTGGTATCCTACAAGGAATTACGCTGCCAAAACTGGCCATGGCTTTTTTTTCCAAAGGTCAGCTGCTGAGGCTGTGTCACTGTCCTACCTTTTTCTGCATGTTTCTCACAATGCTTTGGAAGGCAGTGGTGGTCCAGTTCCTTGGTTCACCCTTTAGCCTTTGTAAAATGATCCTGGTTTTCCTTTCAGATCGACAGGTTCTCTGTGATGGCACTAGGAACCAAGAGGTGGTCAGTCCTCTGCATGCCACGTCTGCTCTGGTTCACCTTAACACAGCAAGGAGCCTCCTGGGGTTTCCCAAACAATCACTGCAAGTTTAGATACTCCATATCATTTCGGATTCTTTGTGTCTTGACCAAAACCCAAGCCCTAAACCAGTGGCAAGTCTCAGTGTGTGTTGCACACCTCAAGGCACCTGTGGTTCGTGGTTTCGGTCCAATATGAAACCTCCACTAGCAGCAATGACAAAGAGTTACTAGTGGGTGAAGGGAGAAAAGATCATCTCTAAAAGCCAAGAGAAACCAAATGTCTCTTCTGAATTGCAAGAGCTGCAGAAGAGGTGGTTCTTTTCAGGCAGAGGCAAGACAAGAGGCAGCAAGTTCCTATGGCGATCCTTCACTGGCAGTCCTGTGTTTACCTCTTCAAGGAGCTACACAGAGCATGGGAATCTAAACTTCTTCTGGGCTTCACAAGTCTGTACCACTGTCAAGGGTGGCTGATGTCCTAGGTTTGCTGTTCTGATGTGGCTGAAGATCTCAAGCAGCTGTGGAGCTGGCCAGGAGGCTGCAATACCAAGTGCCAGCTGTGCGGTGTTCCTGGGAACTACACTTGACACGCTGATGGGCAAGACCTAGCACTGAGACAAATATGTGGTCTGTGGGATGTGATTTCTCCTATATAATGTCGACCATCAGGATATTTCTGTGTGCCACATTCCTCCCAAATAGTAGCCGTGTAGGTGCTGTCTGGTTACAGAATGCTAGTGAAAAACCACAGCACAAGGGATGCCAGAATATTAGCAAAGTGTGTGCTCCCCTTTGCCTGACGGGCCCAAGCTTACAGATACTCCTGTTTCTGGACAGATGATGCCTGTGACTGACTTGTGGTGCACTGGCATTGTCTGCTACGTAACCTGTTCCTTTAACACCTGGGATGGAGTTGGTAAGTGTTAGGGGAAAGTTTAGAATTTGAGAAGCATTTCTTGCAGATCTGGCTTTGAACTTGTAGCTGAGAAACTGCCCACTGCCAGAAATGCTCTTGGGAAAAGGAGGCCAGTGATGGCAGTAATTTCACACACAGCAGTGCCCTGAAACCAGGATGGGAGATTACTCAGCACAGCTCTCCTCTGCCCCAGGTCAGGGCCTTACTTCTGCTTCTGGTGGTCTCTCCCCTGCTCCAAAATGTCTCCTTGTGGGGTCACTGTGTCTCCCAGGCAGACTGCTTCCCCAAGGGCTTCTCCTCGTCCTTGAGGAAAAAAAAATCAAAGAAAAACATCAGCAGTATCAGTTTTAAAAACTTAAACATGCCAAATGGAGACTAGGATGCTGTGCTAAAGCTCTTCACCACAGCCACAAGAGGTGAGAAAGGCTGCTGAGGTCCTGCCTTGCACAGGGAGGTGCTGGCTCAGCCCTCTGCCAGTGGCCAGGACAGTGCCTGGGAGCGGGACCTTTGCAGGCTTGGGGCTTCAGCAGGGAGCTCTGCTCGGCAGCACCCAGCTCTGCAACAGTGCCACCCAGTGCACCTGCACACAGGAGCCTTGCTCAGTCTTTTGGAAACTTGAAGACCTCAGAAACCCTGGATGGGTTTATCTTCCTAGCTTAAAGTCCCCCCTGAATATGCTGGTGCTGTGTAAATAGCAATAGCAGCACCTGTGCTTCTGGCTGGGGTTTTGAAACACAAGTTGTCAGCTTCTTGTGTAACCACAATGCTGAAAAATGTCTTAGAAAAACCCAAACCAAAACCAGCAGGTTTCTCAGCCAGCAGCCTGAGCCCTGGGGATTGGAGAGATGCTACAAACAGTAAGAGAGCCAGCTCCACCTCCAGGGCCTGGCCTGGAGCCAGATACAGTTAATTCATTCCAGCAGTGCTGGAAGGGCCACAGGGATGCTACTGATACAGCCCTATCATCCTCTCCCCTGGTGCTCTTTGAGGCAAGAGCAGACCTTTGTTTCCCTCTCAAAACACTGATAAATAATACTTTTGCCCTGACAGCAGCTTATCAGAAGGCAGAAAGCAGCCATGTGCGCAGGTCTCCTGCAGCATCCAGTGCCTTCTCCTTCTGTGGTGTCTTGAAGGGAAGAGCTTTCCAGAGCAGGATGGCCGGCGGCATCGTCCCACTGGTGCCAAAGGCGGCTCTGGGCACAGCGCTTGGCTGAGCCAGCGTTCAGTGCACTGATCACAGCATGGTGCAGTGAACATGCCATAAATCACTGCCTGCAGGGCAGCTAATTTGGTTCCCTGAGGGTGCTTTGTCTCACAGCACTTTTTGCCAACAGAGCAGTGACAGAAGGGGTCCCTGCCCACCCCCTTGGTGTGGGTGTGCAGTATTGCTTTCCTCTGCCCTTAACAGAGAAGCTGATTGTGTTTTGCCCCCGTATATGTGGTCAGGGAGGCATTTTTCTGGTATCTTCTGATGAAACACATCATTATCAGGTTATCCTTAGTGAAGGAACCTGCTTCATCAGACAGCCTCAAGCCTGAAGGAATCAATATGGGAAAGAATCTGAAGTTTTCTGGCTTTTTGGAACAATAGCTGTATTTTTAAGAGTGAGGATTTCTAAGGCTCGATGGTACTGCTATACCATTGCCAGCTTTGCACTTTCCTTGCCATAGTATCATGACACTGGCCCCAGTACCATGAGTTTTATGGGTTTGCTTTGAAGAGCACATGGAGATATTTGGTCTGCCTACCAGTTCCTGGCTCTTTCCTTCCCCTGTGGCTGCCTGTTCCCAGTCAGCATGGCACAAGGTTGTCCATCCCCCTGAGCATGGCCCTTGGTATGAAAGCTCTTCCTCATGCAGAACCTGGCAGATGATGTTGTGAAGGGCAGTGGTGTTTCCCAGTTCTTGCCAGCTCCAGCACACAGACAGAACAGATCTGGTCACCTGAGATACTCCTTCACTGTGTTTGCCAAGACAGTAATAAAAGTAGAAACAGGAAAAAATGAAAGAATTCTTGCTTTGGTTGTGGAAAGGGTCTTCAGCAGAGGAACCAGGTAAGAGCTGGTCCGTTTTAACGGTGTAAGGGGAGGACTTCTGCCTGGGACTGAGATGAAGCACTTCTGGCCCTGGCACTGCTATGGGTTTGCTAAATGTCCTGAATAAATCACTGTACCTGCATCAAGCTCCCTTACTATGCCAGCTGCCTCTGCCACTACCTTGCCCATGCTGGAAAGCAGAAAACCACTGCAATGTAATGCATGTTGTTTGACTCATTTTGCTATTGTAACTGATGCCAGAACAGGTATTATCCCCCTTCCCATAGGCTGAATTACTTTTGTGGCAGAATAATAAATGTGGTGTCTCCAGTCTTCTGCGTGAAAGCTGCTACAAGTGGCTTATAAAGTCCTCTGAGTTGTTAGAGCTGCAGGGAGGAAGGTGCCAGGGTTGAGGGCAGGCATTAACACTGCGGTGCTGCTCTTAAACAGGCACCAGGGTTAACCATCACCCCACAGGCACCTTGCCCAGGGACCTTGAACTGCAGCATGGAGGAAAAATCTGCATGGTCTGTTACTGCACAGCTCCAGGGCCTCCCTGCCAGAGCAATTGTGCTCACAGGGGTGTGGGTGGTACCTGTTGCCTTGTGGGGTCAAGTGCTGTAGCAGAAGTCATTTTCCTGGTGAGACTTTAACCAGGGTTACTATGACAATCAGTCAGCAGGCTGTCCTTGTGTCGCCTTCCCGGTTTCTGCCTGCTCAGAGGTGTTGAAGCATTCAGAGCGCAGCAAAACACCTTCGCTTTCCAGCTCTAATGAGAGGCTACCATTGCTCCAGGAAGCATGACTGCTGGGAGAGGGAATGCACCCTGGTAAGGCCCCATGGCTCCATCCCTTACTGCAGGGAGCGATGTGTCAGTCCCTGTGTCCCACTGGAGACATCCAGTGGGTGTCTGGAGTATGGCTGTACAGCTTCCCTCCCTACAGAAAGCTTGTGTGGATACTTACCCTGGCAGCCCTACAAAGAAGAGATGAGGATCAAGTACTCCAATACAGCTGAGGTGCACTTTGATAATGAGGAAGTGCCTGCAGGAAATCTGCCTGAGGACTCAGAAAAGGCTTCGAGGTGGCAATGGACATCTTCAAGGAGGGTGAAATGGTGTGGTGGCTTGGCTGTTGGCATGAGGTGGCTTTGAGGAGGTGCAGGATGACACAGTCATCCAGTGGGTGCAGCGGTCTGTCCATCTCAACAAGGGATTCCAGCAATGAGTTTTCTCAAGGCCAGCACTGGTGTGGGGAGGAAGCCAGTGCTTTTACTGGGAGCTACTGCCACACCGTGTGCACACAGGAAACACTTCTCTCCCCATCTTCCTCATATACTCTTGGCTCCCACAGTAAGTCCCAACCTCACCCCCTCCCTGCACATGTTTTTCTGCTGCACACCTCTATGAACAAGCGAGTCCCTAAGACTCTGTGGCCCGAGAGCACATCTGGACCTTCTTTTTGCACCACTGTCACTTTTACAGCCCTGAACCACACATAAGATGCCTGGTTCCCTCAGGCTTTGGGGACACCTGTACCGGGTGGCTGCTCCCTTCCTGCAGCACCAACAGGCTCTAACAGGAGCAGGAAGCCCCCAGCTCCCTGTGGGCAGGGATGGCACCTGGCCCAGCCAGCCCAGCTCCTGCTTCAGGCAGCTTTCCGTCCTGCAGGCACATGACAGGAACTGGCTTCCAGCTGTGTGCGTGGGCACTTACAAACTCAAAATCAGTCCCAGGTTGATCCACTGCATCCCAAGGAAGCTCCTACACTCCTGTACATCCGTCCTGGTATAAGAAGGTTCTGCTCTAGTCCATGGGTAGCAACCATTTCTCAAGAATAATTATGTCAGAGAATGCAAGGTATGATTAGGATAATGTATGCATGTCCTCACAGCAGGTCTCTTTACACTGAAATACACACCTGACTAGTATTCCTGGGGTGCAGCACAGATAAAAGCATTTTTAACACTGTCTAAATGAATAATTCCTAAAATATCCCAACTTGTTTGAATGAAACTCATCGTGAATGGTATCTCTGTGCCTTTTCATACTGTAACCAAGCGTTGCACTGAAGTCAGAGCACCGACCACTGAATTTATGTTATTTATTTTCTGTACAATGTAAATTCCAGTCTAGCAAACACTCAGGGCTGTGTTTCAATGCAAGCTATGTGTGCTCAAGCTCAGTGGCCTCAATGCAGCTATTCACAGGCAAAGCCAAACACATATGCCTGTGTCTTTGTGCCCTCAGCCTGTGAGGAGGGATGAGACTTGCTCTTTCAGGAAGGGTATTCTTAAAATTCTCCTCTGACCTGTGGTGTGGGATGGGGGATCTCAGAGATGTGGGATGGAAATGCTGTGCTGGCTGGTCAGAAAGTCCATCAGGGCCAAAGTGCCACCCTCGGGTCTTCCTGGTGCATGTATAAAACATATATAAAACAGCCTTGAGGCCTGTGAGTGGGGTGTACCTGAGAGTCTGAGGCCACCCCTGAACACCCTGTATCATTCCTGTGCTCCTGGTAGCTGATTCAAGGTGCTGACTTGAAGCTGGCTCCAAAATGCTCCGGCAGCAGGAGAGCCCACGTCCCTGCCAAAGGGCTTCTTGCTTGGCTGGCAGGACAGCACAATCTGCAGGAGATTTCTTAATTGCCTTTGTTAATGTAACAGAGGCTGTTCTCTCTTTCTGTGAGCAGAGCTGCGATTACCCACTCGCTATAAATCTGTGTTGTGAGAAAGATGTAGGTTGTATATAGGTCATAGAAAATATAATTGTGTAACTGCATTAACGCATGCCTAAGCTAAGGGCTGAAATATGGCTTAGCTGCAGAAGATGGGGCTGTGGGCTTTAAATGGCCTTACTTGGGAATCTCTTGGACAGAGCTGGTGATGCTGTGAACAGATCACTGTGCTTCCTCCGGGAGAACAGAAAATCCCTTTGCAGAAAACGCTCTCTAAACTTGCTTAATAATATTTTTTAGTTCATTTAAAGTATGTTTTACTGGGCTGGACGTTGCTCGTTGAGAAAAAAGCATAATGAATCCCCTGGAGAATGTGGGAGCTCTCCTCTGAGAAGGGGATGCAGAGCAGGGTAGCTGGAGTGCTCTTTGGGCTGGGCTCCGTGGGGCACAGAGGATGGGAGCAGCACCCTGTGCTGAGCTGAGCCACACAGCCAGGGCCCTGCAGTGCCCACAGTGCTCAAATCTGAGTGGGCATTCCCAGACAGGGCCCACAGGGGTTTGGTAAGTGCCCATGGGATCTGCTCCCACAGCCACTGGAGAAGTCCTACTCTGCCCCCTTCTGCTGTGCACTCCTCGCTCCTCTCTGTGAGGACAAGACCTGGCCGAATGCCTGCTCTGCCCATACCCAGGGTCTGCTGTGAGAACCCAGCAGCAAATGCATCAACAAAACTTTTTTTACCTTATTTAGCAGCATAAGGCAGCCCTTCATGTGGGGCACTGGAACGTAGCAAAACCCCAGGATTAAGGGCACTGCTGAAACTCTGGTTTTTATGGTGAGCACATCCACAGGGGTGAGATGGCACCAGGCCAAAGCTTTGTCACTGGTCCAGATCTGCAATGTATTTCTGTATACAGAGAACTTATTTTCCTTCTCTCTGTTTTGTTTTTTCTACTTTCTGAAGAATAAATATCCCTCTGGTTCCCCTCTCTGCAGGGATTCAGACCTTGGAAGCAATGCCAGGCAGGTTGAGCAGCCTTCCTCAGCACAGCCAGAAACACTGCTGGTCCTGCATGGTAGGGTTTGTCCCTTAAATAATAATACCCTTTTTAGTTTTCTAACTTCCTAAAATCTATCTCTTTTGTTTCTTGGGTTTTGAATACATAATTGGATAAATTCCAAGGTGGAGAGCTGCTTGCTGATTGTATATAGATGAATCACAACATCTTTTGTGCACTTGCATGGGACCAAGTTCCCATATCCCAGAGACCAGTTCATGCTTCCAGAGTCTGTTTACTTCCTTTGCTGTCGTAACTGTAATTAAAAATTTTACGCCATTTTGCATAAACAGATTTCAAAGCACTTTTTGCCACTCCTAGAAGCAGAGGAAATTCCAACCTGCTTTTCTTTTCCCTGTCTTGTCTCCTACATGTTGATTTTTGTTTCTATATACATGTTGTAACTTGTTGGCCAACCCAAAGCCCCATTTCCTGGAGATGAGGAAGAAAAACCAAAAAGGAAGGGAAGGCACCACCTGAGTCAGGAAGAGCTGTCTATGCAAACAGTGTTGTCTCCATGGGGAGACTCTCAGCACTCCCAGGTTATCCTGGCTCCCAGGCTGCTGGGGGCTTCTCTGCAGCTGCTGAAATCCCAGCTGGAGACCCCGTGTGGTACAACAGCCTTTCCCTGGGGAGCCAGGTCCGCACCAGGCCTGGTTGGCTGAAGCTGCTCTGTTTCATAGGTGCCAAGAGCTGGTATCTGGGGTGTGCAACAAGACAATCTCATTCCTGCACTAAGCCAGGCCGGCTACAGGTAGAATGTCACAGGTGGAGTGGCACTGCCCTGTCCCAGCCCTCTGCTGGCTGAACTTTATCTGCACGTCCTGTTTGTTCTAACAAAGAGGGGTTTCTTTGCTGGCAGCACTCAATGCTGTTGCATCCTCTCAGGGGAGCCAGATGAGCCTTGTCTCTGAAATGGACAACTGAAAACATAAGAATATCCTAGCAATGTAGCCTGTCTGTAGGTGCTGCCTCCTCTGTCACCCCTGCACGTGCTGTGTGGCTCACACCACCCCTCCCCATGTATGCTTTGCACCCACTCCTGCCCACCCCACCCACCCATAGCCCCCCTTGCCCTGCGGGCAGCACTGCGCTGTCTTTCTGCAGCCCCTGTGGTACCTCACTGTCCATGTCCTGTGCACAAGCTCTGCAGCCTGCCCTGCAGCTGCCTCATCACCCAGAAATGTGGGGGAGGTTTCATTCTTGCATGAAGCATTCCAAGCATGTCTGGTGCCCCCCCCCTTTTGCCCTGGTTTCTCCACAGCTTTCCTCCTTCCTGTCCTCCCTCCCCTGCTCCAACTTCCTGCCTTTTGATGTGTGTCCCCTCCTCTGCTCCAGGGTACGAACAGCTTACCAGGTGGAGATGACTGCTCCCACCCCACAATTAGGTGCAATTATAAGTTTATGCTTTTCCCCGAACCCTTGCTCTGGAGTGGCTCAGAGCAGACTCCTGCTGTGGGCTAATGACAGGTGGGACATGGAACAGGCTCTGGTCTGTGCAGGCAAATGGTGCTGGTGGTGCTGGAGGTGGAATGACAGGAGGGTCCTAGAGTGGCCACTGGACACGTCCTGGCCAGCTGGCCCCAAGCAGGGACTCAGCTGCAGCATCCCAAACCTGCTCCGCTCCAGAGAGGAGCAGCAGATACCTGGGTGCTTCCTACTGTGGTCAGGCAGAGCTCAGAAATGTGGCCCTGTGGAATGTGCAGCCAGTGCTTCTGTGGAGATGTCCCAGCAGTGCAGCAAGCTCAGCTGTCAGTCCTCATCATCTGTGCTTTGAGCTGTGCAGAGCCTTGGCACTCTGGGGTGCTCCTTGGCTGGTAGTGGCCAGTGGAGGAATAGGGCTCCACTGCAGCCCCTGCACTTCTGAGGGTGCTGCCTTTGGCTGGACGTGGGACTTCCTGGAAAGATGGGTTTTCTTCCAGTGGTGTTGGTGCTGGCTGCAAGGGGCGTGATGGCTATAGCCAAGCCCACCCCACCCGTCATCTCCACTCTCAGTGGGGCTCAAGGAGTGCCAGCTCCTGCTGGCTCCTGGCTTCTCAGCCTCCTGGCCACGGCCCACTCCTGCACGCTCCTGCAGCTGGAGTTCCATGGAGCATGGCTGGGTGAGCACCTCGCTGCTCTGGCGTGACTCTGGCTGCAGCGTGCCAGGAGCCAAAATGGCAGTGCCCAGGCACCCTGATATGCCCCTGGCAGGGCTGGCACTGCAGGGCAGCCCATGGGTGCTGGGCAGTGCCAGGAGGCCAGGGCAAGCAGGAGCCCCTCCTGCTGCAGCAGTGTAAAAGGCTTCCTCAGAACCCTTCCACCTGAGGGTACATTGCTGCCACCACAGCCAAGGAGTCCTTGCTCCATCCTGTAGGAGAAAGCTGTGTGTGCAGATGTGGATATGCACACAGACACACCTCCACACGCAAATGTCCTACTGTGGCCAAGCTGGCCGCTTTGCAGGACTTTCTCCTCTGATTACTCTGCAGGATGTGGGCAGCTAAGCTCAGGAGAAAAATTTGCTTGCTGGTGTGTAGTGCATGGGGAATTCCACCTCCACAGTGCACTGCAGCATGGCAGCACTTGTACTGTTCAGGTCAGGGTCTGTCCAGGGATTTCCTGACTTCCAACCTGTTTGTATTGCAAGAGGTTCAGGTGAATGTGGGGTTTGCAGAAAGTCTGCAGGACACCTCTGACTGTGACATGGGCAGCCAGAGCCACCCCATCAGGGACACGGGTGGCTGTCAAAGCACTAATGGAGCTGTATGGAGGCAGGGAGAGCCCTGCGTGCTCCTCTGCCCTGTGCCAAGCACTGTGGCAGACCATGGACTGTGTGCTCCCCTGAGCCATTCAGCCCCAGCTGGAGCTGCTGGCTCTGTGTTGGATGAGCCAGGTATGGCTCTGGTGGTCACTGAGGTCCTAGGAGCACCTTGGTTGTGGCTGTGTTTCAGGCCACACCTCGGATGCACGGACCCAGAAAGGGACAGGATTGAACTGTGGCTCTTGGGGTGCCATTTGGGCAGTCAGGAGCTCGTGTGTGTGTGTGTGTGTGTGCGTGTGTGAGTGAGGCATGCAGTGCAGCATGTAAAAACACACCTAGAGAGAAAGTCTCAACAGAGAGTAGATTAAAATAAAATGTAATTAAACACATAGAGTTTCCTGTCAATTACTCAACTCTTCTTGCATAACTCTTGGGACTGGCTGCCTTCACAGATGGCTGCTCTGCTGTCAAAGACATTTGCTGGGCACCAGTTGGAAAAAGTGCCAGGTCAGCATGGAATTAATTGCACCAGCATCTTTCCTTGTAATAAGATTTAAAAGTCTAGAGGAAAATTGCTGAAAGGTCTTAAAGCTCCTCAGACAAACCTGTGATGCCTCCCGCTGCTTCATCCTCCTCATGTACTCCTGCAAGTGACTATGATGAGGACAAGGACATTGCAGTGGCCTGGACAGTCTCCAGGGCTCAAGTAGGAGGCAGAGGAGACTGCATGTCCCCCCATGGGAGCACGGCAATGGCTGCTGCTGGACCAGAGGGAGCAGGATGGGAGCTCCTGCTGTCCTCAGCCCCTCTCAAAGGCTGTGGCACTTCTCCCCTTCCCCTACCATTTGCACCCAGGCCTGAGGCTTTAGCGAGTGGCTGCAAGGCAGAGCTCTGCAGCTGCAGGGCGACATCCAGACACGTGGGGTGCCTTTGTTTGCCTGGGTGAGCAGCCAAGTTGCAGCCCATCTCCAGCTTCGTACCAGCTGCAGATCTAAGGCAGCTGACTGGCCTGGCATGAAACCTAAACATGTCGAGGACCAGGGAGTGGCTTGTGCCAGAGCTGAATAATGATGATCCCAGCACCCTTATAAAGAGAAGCAGAGAGCTCACCACAGAGCTGTTCCTTGCCGCCCTGGTCCTCTGCGGAGCATCACTGCGCCTCATCCACCAAGGTATGTCTCAACTGAGAGATTCGAAATGGGAGCTGTGTCTGCAGCGGGGTCTGTGCCTGCAGCTGGAGACAGACTGGGCTTTTCTTTTAAACTTGGGGGAAGTGTTACCACTGCTCCTGTGGAGGAGTTTCCAGCCAGGGAAGCAGAGCAGCCCAGTGCTGCAGGGTTTGTACATGCCAACCTGCCCCAAGCAAAGCTCAAAGCATGTGGGCAGCATCCTGGCTCTAGTGACCACTTGGGTGTGAGCAGCACAGATCCTGCTTCTGGTCTGCAGGAAAACCTGTCCTTTCCTCCTCACTCCATGCTTTCGGGGGCCGGTTCATGGTGTACTTAGTGCTGATTTGAATGTCTACCAACTTCCCCACCTTGCAGTGCTGTGTATATCCTGGCACACAAAGATCCCTCCAGAGGCAGCTGCACTGTCTCTCCCACCATGCTGCAGTGTCAGGCAGCCCTGGCATAAGTGGGGATGTCCCTCCTGCCATGCAGGTGTACACTGCTCGCTTCCATGTCCCAGGGCCCCAGCCCTGCACTGGAATATGTTCCTGGTACTCCAGCATTTAAGGCAAACATCCCTGCATTTCCCCTTGCCGCAGCTTTGGATAAACAATGATTCTCCTGTGGGTCCTTGGACATTTGTCACCCCTGCATCTTGCTAGGTGCCAGATGTGGGTGACAAGTACAAGTGTTCTCACCAGGCATTGCCTGGTTTTTTTGGAGCTGCTGAGCACAGCCTGAGCATAGGCAGGGCCTACAGCTGTTTTGGTCTTGGGGCTTTTTTTGCACCGAGCGTTTGTGCTCTTTTCATGATCCTTTCCTCCTTGACGTGCCCCTGAAGTGCCCTGCTGCATGTCCTATCCCTAGTGCTGTATTTCACACAAAGCTCTGCTCCAGGGAAGTCCCAGCTCAGCTCTTTTCCTTCTCCCCAGGTCCATCTCCTGCCTGCATCCCAGTGCAGCCATGCTGGGCACGGCAGTGCGGCTCTCAGCACTGCTCAGCCTCTTCAGCATTGGGAAAGGCCAGATATTTCATGTGGGACCATGCCCAGATCCATCAGTTCAAGAAGAATTCGATATCAACAAGGTGTGAAAAGTTTTCTAAAACTCTCATAGGGGGTAGCAAGTTAAGCTAAGGGGGCATAGGACTGACAGCAAACTGCCTGGGTGCAGGGGGTGGTGGCAGGTCTGGTCACACCTTGTGCCACAGCTGCCAGCGTGGGTCTGCAGCTCTGCTTACCCCCCAGTCCCAGCCACTGAGGGGCAAAAACTGTGCTGACAAAGGAGCCAGGCTGCTCTGCCTCAGCCCACTCATGTTAAAAACACCTCTTTAAACTTTCTTCTGTCAGTATTTGGGGAAATGGTACGAGATAGAGAAGCTGCCCTCAACTTTTGAGAAAGGAAGCTGCATCCAGGCAAATTACTCATTGAAGGAGAACGGGAAGTTCAAGGTGATCAACAAGGAGATGCTGTAAGTGTTTGTGTTTGGGCCATGTCCTCACTGTGGCAGTGGCACTCCTGTCATGTCTCTTGCTGTGCTGGGTGTTCATTTTTCTCTAAATTGCCTGTGTCTGGGGCTGTGGGTGCTGGGGGAGGAACCCTGTGGTTGTGGTAGCTCTTCTGAGAGATATGGGTCTCTGATTCCTGCCAGTGACCTGAGGATCACCAGGTCTCTGTCTCATTGTCCAGGGTGAGTGATAAGAAAATAGATCAAATGTACATGATGACTTCAGTATAAAATTGCCTGGATCACCCCTCTGACCAATTTGTCAGCCCCAGAGATGGCTGAGAAGCTGGATGTCCTGGGTCCTGTTCTGGGGAGGGGTCATGGGGCTGGTCATGGGATGGCAGCTACCACCTTGTGCCCCTGCATGCTCAGATGTGCCTGTGCCCTGTGCTCCTCTCTGCTCCAGAGTAAAGAGACACAAGGAAAAGGGGCAGGGAAGGTGAAGCACATGAGTAATTTTTACTTAAATATTTGTCAGCCTATTTCTGAAGCATTTACCTTGCACAGGTAGTAACTGCTGTGCAAGGGGATCGGAAATCATTGTCAGTTTAAATCAGTGCGAAGTGAATGCTTTTCCCTTTATTAGGGAATTAGGATGTTTTGCAATTATCCTGAGCCCTCCTGGATTTCCACATAGACAGATGCAGGTATTAATTCATCTGTTTCCATCACCAGCCTGAGCTGTTTTGGGCTGCTGCTGTGAGGGGCTGAATGGATGAGAGGGAGCGAGCAGCGAACACAGCGCTGTCCCCTGTGTTCCTGGCATGGCAAGGGGACTTTGTTCTGGTTCACAATAGCAACAGCGTAGGAACACATCCCTTGTGTCCAGAGCAGAGCAGCATCCCTACCATTCACTGAGTGCCCAGCACTGTCTCAGCAGCTCCGCTGCTCGGGTTGTGCCTGGCAAACAGCTGGACATTCATTTGTGCCTGCATTAATCTGTGTGAGATTAATCCAACCATTGCTGCCACTACTGCAGCAGCTCAGGACCCTGAAATATCAGGGATATTTTGGGTCAGGTGTGCACTGTACATGGCTCCAGCATCAGCCCCTTGACCTCTGCTGCTGGCAGCATTCGCTTCTGCCTCCTTGGCTGTTCCTGTTTTACGGGGAAGCACGAAACTTTCCTGCCTGATAGGCAGCCTCCAGATCTTGAGGCATCCGTGCAAAAATGCAGTTATAATACGGGCAGCTGAGGTCTTAGGGCTTGCTGCCAGGAGGGCAGTGCTCTGAACCAGCAGCCAAAGAAACCCTGGCTCACCACACAGGTACCGGTAATTTGTGTGTGGAGGAATGTGCAGTGACCTGGAAAAAACACAGGTGAACAAACAGACATGAACACGTGCCTTCCACAACTACCAGGAGCTGAGCTGCTCCCTGGCACATCCAAGATCATAGATGGGATCCTCCCATCCTCCCATGCTGTGTTCCTCCCATCCAGTGCAGAGCAGTCTTGCTCTCCTTCTTCTCTGTCATTGTCACCCTGGAACCAAAGAATGTCCTGCTGGCAGGGATATGTGGAGAGAGGCAGCCTGGGGTGCTGGGGTGGTTTAACCTGGGAGACCATCTACCCAGCTGCACCTGGCCCAGGACCTGCTGTGGCCTGGGGGCTGCTGAAACCATCCTCAGGGATGCTGGGCTTTACTAGTACCTATTTCAGCTACCTCTTGACAGGTAGTTGTGTCAGGAAGGATGATTTAATGGAAGTGGAAAAAAAAAAGATCTCCCACTTCTTTCCTGGCTTTCTCACCTTTGTCATTCTCCCCTTAGTGCAAATGGCAAAATCAATGAAGCTGAAGGAGAACTCATGCACATGGATGTAAAGCAGCCGGCCAAGCTGGGCGTCCGCTTTAACTGGTGTAAGTGTGTGTGGGGAGGCTCCCCAGTGCCCACGGCCCTAACACTGCTGTGGTCTGAGCATTGTACCACGGCACCAGGGGTCAGAGACAGCAAAGCAAGGGGTAAAGCTCCTGTGGTGACTTCAGCAAAGCAGCAAAGGGTTAAAAGAGATGCTGTGACCAGCAGGCAGTGGTTTGGTGACAGTGGTATGCCATTTACAGCAACAGTCCCCTCACTGTGGAGCACTCTTCACCAGCTGATCTCAAAGCAAGAAAGATCAGCACCCTTGCCGTCCCTCCAGGTCATTTCACAGATGGGGGCAGGGATGTGGGGAGGTGGGGGAGGCAGCCCCATGGTGCTGCAAGAGCTAAGAATAAGCTTGTTTCTCTGCACACAGCAGTACAACTACTTGCCCACGCTGCCTCTACGTACAAGTGGCTTTTAATAAGCATTAATAATAAGGTTTTGTTTGCTTGTTCCTTCCCTTGTCCCTGTAACACTCGACAGGGGCCTGCTGAGGTGCAGTGCCACATTGCACAGCACTTTCCTCTGTCTGCAGCAACACTGGAAAGTGAGCTGCAGTCTCCCCTTGGATCACTTTTTATTCTGCTCCCTCACACGTTTTCTTTGGCAGTTTCATAGCTCTTTTTCACAGAGGGGTTATTTGGAGAAATGGGTGGAGGAGTGGTACTTGCAAAGGAGGTACAATGACTGTTCCATGAGCACAGCCAGACTTAATTCTGCCCTGCTACAGCATCACCAGCAACCATTTCCCTGCAGCATGTGCAGCCCCCACCACCTTCACCAGGTACAAGCCCCAGAGAACAGCGCTGGGCTCAGCTGGCTCGCCAAGGCAGGGTTCCCCATGGCAGGGGGTCGTGGTTCATGCTCCTCCTATCACCAGTGTCAGCTCCCAGCCCTACAGCTCCTTCCCGGCAGCACACACCCTCACCCTGGTGAGGCTGGGCTGGCTTTCATCAGCCCAGGCAAGCTGTTCAGGTCATTGCGTTAACTTTCCAGCAAGACCTTCCCAGTCAGGGCTTTGTGTCTTTTTTGAGTTCCTCTGGGCAGAACAAGGAGTCCTTGAAGGCTTTTATAAATTATAGCTCCCTGTACTGACCACAAGTATGCAGCAGCCAAAGTGGGAACAGTCCCAGGAACTGTGGCTGTGGTGCTGCAGAGCCGTCCAGAGCTGGTTACACACAGCACTCACGGTGCCCTCCTCTCTCCTAGTCATGCCTGCTGCCCCTTACTGGGTCATCTCCACCGACTATGAAAACTACTCCCTGGTTTACTCCTGCACTAACATCCTCTGGCTCTTCCACATGGACTATGCCTGGATTCTCTCACGAGCTCCTGAAATGCACCCAGAAACCGTGGAGCATCTGAAGAGTGTTCTCCAGTCCTACAAGATTGACACCGAGAAAATGATGACCACTGATCAAGCCAACTGCCCTGCTGAGATGTAACTCCTGGCATGCAGTGGTACAGCACTAGACCAGAGATAAACTTTGTTGCTTGCTTTATTATCCATTAGAATTTCTCTATGTACCTGAGAAATTTAATAACCTCTTTGCTAACAGTAGTTTGCCAGCCCAGAGTCACTCCTTGCTGTCTTTCCCCCTGTCGCTCTTCCCGTTCTTTTTTGTCTCGCTCTGACTTTTGCAGCACAACTGACTGAGTCAGTGCTAATGGGTGAAAGAAAGAAACCCTGAAGTGCAGATCTGAAACTCTGCTGTTGCTGTGAATCCTCCAGTACGTGGATGGGAAAGAGTATGTCGTGAGGTACAAGTATTAGTCCTGGGAAATCGTTCATCACACAGCCCCATGTTTTTTTCCAAATTTTATCTTGATGCCTCTGGGCCTGCCAGGACTCTACAGTGTCTGAGCTACACTGTGGGCACTGCCTTAGCAGCAGCAACATCCAGACGTGGCGGGTCAGTGCTGCAGCCTGGGAACTGAGACTGGGGGTCTTGAAAGTTTTCCAAAGCAGGGCTGTAGGCATATGTTGCTGCTAAGTCAGCAGACCTCCTTGCTAGAAATCAGATCTTGCCCTTTGTATTTTAAATCTAAAAATGTCCAGAGATTCAGCATCACTCCATCCCCAGTGTCTATACGTGTCCTTCCCTTGCCTCTAATGAGATTGGTCCTGCACTCCCAAGGGACCAGCTCTGACTGTACTTGTAACCAGACATAAAGAGATGGGGCTGCTCCCTTGTTCTCTCTTGCAGAGGCTTTTCCCTGAACACCAAGAGACATCAGGCTCTGCCTGACATCCTGCCCACTGCTGGTGCACGTGCCGAGTGCCCGCTGGCGCTGCATCTGCCCTGGCAGGTGTTCAGCAGGCACTGCGACAACTCTGCTTGAATAGCATTCATGCAACTCATTAAAAATGAAATAAAAATACCTGCTTCGGGCCTTTTGTACCTTCCCAGCTGCACAGCCTTTGCCAGCAGGCTGGGGGGCTCAGTGTGTGTGGCCTGCCCCTCCTCTGATGCCACAGCACCGCCAGAGCAAGACTGCAACGAACATAACACAGCTGAAGGGAAATGGTTCGTTCCAAGAGCCTGGAGCTCTTTCCAGCTCTCCAGGCTTGGATGTATGGGCACCCCCCATCATCTGAGCCATGCCAGCAAATTTGTGTTGTTGCTTTGGCTGACAGTGACCCCCATCTCCTGTTGCTTTTATTGACATGATGAAACACTGATGTGAATGTAGAATGCTGCAAATCTGCAGGAAACATTCTACACTTATTTTGGTGGGACCCTGGTGGTGTGGGTGTGCTGCAGAGCACTTTCTTGCCCTGGGAGAGCTACAGGAGCTAAGCACAGAGCCAGTATGTCACCAATCTTTACCAGTCAGAGGAGGCCAGGATGGGAGGGACGAGGAACAACTGCCGTGTTTAAGTCATTATCCCTTTAAATTTTCAAATCCTAATGTCACAGTTCCTGTGACACAGAATTAAGCACTCCACCCAATTTTTCCGGCTCTAAGGATGCTGGACATGCCAGGATACAAACAACTGCACGAGTGGCTCCCAAGTGTGTCAGATTTTGGGTGTAATCATTTCATCACTGCTTCATCATGTTCCTATTTTCCTTCTCACATGGATGGTGCTGCTGTAGCCCTCATTCCCTGTGCTGCAAGCCCACAGCACAGTGGCTGTGCAGGCATTGCACCCGAGGTGGGGGAACCTGCAGCCCCATCGGCTGGGCAGCCACTGCCCCTGGATCTGGCTGGGAACTGGGATCTCTAGCTGCTGCTGAAAAATGAGAGTGTTTCACTTAGAGACAAAACCCTACCATGCCTGGTCCCTCTGGAGACTGCACTGGCTCCTTTGTTGTGCCACAGAGACTGTGATAAACCCGGGCTGCTCTGGCAAACACATTGTGCTGGGGGCATCTCCGCATGGTGGCACAGACAGCTCGGGGACACCACAGCACAGCTGCGGCCTGTCCTGCCACGTGCTGAGGATGTCCTCGGTGCAACAGCACACACGTGGGACACCCTGCACGTGCAAAACTCTCGAGTGTGTGTGGGAGTGCCACACAGGCTCAAGCCCCACACAGTCCCAAGAGCTCCGCAGATGTGCAGACACCCCCAGGGCAGCACAGAGCTCCCGGTGTGCAGGCCTCATGCACACGCCAGCCCTGTGCACACGCCAGACCTCTGTGGCCATGAGTCCTCATCAAAGTATGTACGCATCCGAGGGGGAGATGCCAAGAAGATGGAGCCAGGCTCTTTTCAGTGGTGCCAACCACTAGGATAAGAGGCAATAGGCAGAAACTGATGTACAGGAAGTTTCACCTGAATATGAGGAAGAATTTCTTTACTGTGTGGGTGATGGAGCACTAGAACAGATTGCCGAGAGAGGGTGTGAAGTCTCCCTCACTGGACATACTCAAGAACAATATGGACACAATCCTGTATAATGTGACTCCTTCCAACCTGACCAATTCAGTGATGCTGTGTCCGTGTGCCCCTGTGTGCCTGTGTCTAAGTGTCCGTGTATCTCTGTGCCTGTGTGTCCCTGTGTGCGTGTCCCTGCCGTGTCCGTGTGTCCATCTGTCCGTGTGTCCGTATCCGTGTCCCTGCCGTGTCCGTGGGTCCGTGTCCGTGTGTCCGTGTCCGCACTCCCCGCGCGCGCAGAGCGCCCCCT
>WEIT01034757.1:123076-139577 GCA_013389985.1 Dryoscopus gambensis
GGGCCAGGCAGCGGGAGCTCCTGCCGGGGCTGGAGCGCCGCTGGGAGCAGGAGGATGCCCCGTGTGCACCTGGGCGGAGGCGGGGAGCGCTGCCCGCGTGAGGCCGGCCGGAGCTCTCGCCGTGGCTCCTGCCGAGGCGTGGCTGTCACCTGCCAAGTGTGGCAGCTCACAAAGGGTTTTACAGATGCTACGAGGATGGTTCACGGTTTGGGAAATGCGCTTGATTTATTCTCAGCCTTCCCATAGGCAGCTCATTTCTCATAATCAGAAGCGTGTCCTTGGAGAGGAGACCTCTCCTGGGCTGAAACATCATCAAGATGTATTCTCAGTTGGGCAGGATCCATCCGTAAAGATCTCACAATTGAGAATGTGCACAGGTGTGTGGTTTGTGATTTGAATGACATGAAAATCTTGGTTTAATTGTAACGTGCCGAGTTAGTCCCGATATGCAAGAAGTGGTCTTTAGCTGGCCAACACCTGTCCTTGATGGGTAAGAATCCTACACTTTTCCTGATGCACCCAGCATGGGCTGCCTACCGTTGCTCTGATTCTTTATCAAGTTGTGATGAGCAAGGTTTGACCTGAACTCTGTGTTTACAGATTTACTTTGAACAGTTTTCTTTTTTTGACACCTCACTCAGTATTGCAAGGAGAGAAATAATGATAAAATAAAATGGTCATGCTGGTTGTTTTCTTTTACTATGGTAATATTCCTTTCACCTTTGCCTAGTTAAGTCATGACTGTAGTCTAAAGTCAGCAAGGTAAGAAAGAAGAGGTTTTGGGTTGCAGTGTTGCTTGTGTTAACTGCTCCTGCTTTCCAGAGAAGAGTTTCAACTGAATGAATGAGATGATGTTTTTGAAGCAGGTGAGTGTAAGTAGCAATATGTTACACAAAGGTGATTTTTTCTTTTCTTTAGTTTTAATATTATGTAGCTTGATGTGTTTAGTACCACACCAGACATAGACTACAACTGGCTGTTGGTAGCCTGTGTTTCATTTTCTGCAGTTTCTTTTGTACCATCTTGAAAAATGAGTAGAAATGGGAATATGAACTGATGAGTGTATGGTACATTGATTATTGCACACAGTAATTTCCTGGGAAGCAGTTAGTGGCCTAGAGTCCAGCTTCTATTTCTTGTTTACCAACGTGAGCCAATAAAGTCAGATTAATTCTGAAATTGCCTTGCAAATTGAAAGATATTGGCTAAACCTGGCAGGCTGCATTACAAGATTTCCTGGAAAGATTAGTACAGGGTATTTAAAGCTGGTTTCTGTGCAGGTATTATTTTTTGCTGGCAGTGTATCAATATATCAGTGTTATTTCTGATTTCAGCAAAATAATTTTGTTTTTTGAAGAATGATAAGTAGTACAGTTGTGATTTTCCTTTGAGATTAAAGATTAGTTAATAAATTCAGGTATCTGTTTTTGTAATTCTTCTGCTTATTTCTAATATTGAAATTCAGGTCTGAATATCTTTTTAAATATCTGTAGATGAAAGAGCTCACTGTGTCAGCTGTCTTCTTTTAAAGCACCACGTTCAATAGAGCTCTCATGTATTTGCATCATTACTGACCATGTGCTGCTGTTAGTGATGGTAGCATTGTTTGGAAAACTTCCTTAATGAAAATATGATGCAAGAGGGAAGCTTGAGAAATTTGGACACCACTGGAACTGCATCCTGAGAGCTGTGATCGTGGTTTAATGGCAGATGTGTTCTTGGCATTCCTGGGGTACAATATTTTTTGCCTTCAGACCCCTGTAAGAGCCTGTGAGCGACCGGGTGTGGTGTTTTACAGAGGAATTAGGGAGGTGTGTGTGCACCAGCAGCTGTGTTGGAAGAGGCGAGTCTGCGATGGTAGGAGCAAGTGAGGTGTGGTAGGTGTTCCTTGGCTATTTCTGCTGCTGAAACTTCTTGCCTGTCCACACCACGTGGTGTGGTGTCAAATGAAGTTATTGTGTATTTTTAGAAATGTGAGAAAATACAAATGATAATTTCTGAGATTTTTAAAATCTCATTTTCCTAAGGAAGATTGGATTTCCTATTTCTGTCTCTGGAGGGGTGTCAGGATGCATTTCCCTGTGACCGTCCTAAGCTCTGTCATTAGTGTTGTGCTGTGCTGACATGCCTAAGCATGCAAAACTGGAGACAAATGAGGGAGGTGTGGGTTTTCAGAGCACTTAGTCACTCTCCTCTGATGGCTTTTTACAAGCAGGGGTGAAATGATGTGTTTGTCTCTTTGCCACTAATGACTTTTTTTTCCCCTAGGTGAACTTTAAGTAATGCTTTGGGAGGTGTTCCACAGCCAAGGCTTTTAGTGTTGGAATCTGAGATTAAAAAAAAGAGTGTGAAAAACTAAGCCACTAAAAACTCATTCAGTCTTTTATTTATGACTCACTGACTTGCTTACTGTGGGCTGTCTGATTTCCAGCACAGTGCATGCCAAAGGGATTGTTCCAAGACTGCCAGTATTATTATTAGATTGAGTTGTGAGCCTCGGCTATAAACCTTGATGTGCTCTGGGCAAGTGAACACAAAGCATGTGATGGGAATTTCTCCCATCTGTTGTGTTTCCTCTGAAAAATACAGAGCTGAGCTCTGTCCCTTTACAGGGGCTGTGTACCCTATGTACCATTGTCCAAGTGCTCTGGCTGGTAAAATCCTCACTGTGCCACCGAGTGAACATCTTCTGTTGGTCATGGATGAACCTGAGGCTGTGTTTAACCGGGGATTTTTGGACTCCTAACCAGACAACTTTGAATGAGTGGTGTTCCCAGACTGGAGCTCTTGCTTTGTCATCACGAAGCTCATGACTCCCCGCCCTGCCAGAGCCCCGATCTGACTCACGTGTTGTCCGCTTATGCTGCAATCCTTGTGTTTGCACAAAATGATTAAATGGACCTGAAGCCTCGAACATGAGACCTTGGCACTGGTTACTGTGTGCTGAGGGGATTAAGATCACTCAATTTGTATTAATTTCTGGAGTGTAAGCCTGTGGCATGTAGGATTCAGCATCAAGCCCCACATCTATTTTTTTCTCTTTATTTTTTTCCCCCCACATTGTATTATGCAATGATCCTGTAAATGTAGGATGTAGTTTGTGCTTGGAATTTTGCTTTATCAAATTTGTTTTACAGATAGTATTCTGCTCAAGAGCACTTGTGTTATTGAGATTGAATATATCTTTAAGATCTGTTATTGGAGCAGTCTGTGTTTAAACAAGAGCAGTTAAGTGGAAGTCTTCCAGCCACTGCCCCCTTGCCTGAAAAAGCCGAACAACAACCACCCCAAACCAAACAAAAACCCCCACAAAACCCACAAAGTCCTGCAATGTTTGCTTCCTTAACTAATAATTTGCAACAAGAATATATTAATTTGCAAAGTAATATTAAATAATGGAATTATTGTGTTATTCTAAAATTAAATTTATTGGCTTAATCCAAGTGAAAGACCACCTTATATGAAGCTTGCAATAACCTTTATAGAGAAAATGTGTAACATGGTGTTGATTAAACATTTTTTGTGGCTTTTAGACCAACCAGTGGAGAGATGGCTCTTCCTCTGGCCACAAGACAACTACTTTCCTTGTAGCTTATATATTTTGTCAGTGAGCAGTCAGAGTGGGTGAGCTTAAGTTTCTTCAAATATACATAAAATGGTACATTTTCTGGTTGACTAAGAAAATTCTAAATAATGTAGCATCACTGGTGGCTGTCTGAATAAAATGTGAAACTCTCTCAGCTTAATTATAGCAGTGAATCAGTTGGCTTCTGATTCCAATTTAGGATGACAAAAGCAGTATTAATAACCAGCTTGTTCTGTGCTACTTATTTCACTGCAGGGGGGGATTTGTTGGTCGCTATTGTTTATGTAACAGTTTTGCTAATAATCATTCCAGCACCCTCAGCAGGGGTGAACTGAAAGGTATTGGGTTCTGTTGAGGTCTTGTGGGTTGTAATAAGCGGAAGAATTCTCTTTTTACAAGCTACTGTAAAATCAAGCAGTTCACAAGGTAGTCATTGAACAAGAACAGGAGTCTCTGTATTATATGAATAACAATATATTTATAGATCACTGACTTTTATTTAGCTATTGTGACTTGTTTGGGAAATTAAGTTGCACTGATAATTTGTCATGACTTAAGTATGTATAGGACACTATTTAGTAGTCATACTTTGAACATGTCTGTGTGCCATAACAATATTTTTTGTGCTTAGTATGTAGTAGAGATCAGATAATGTTTTAGAAATTCCTTCTCTGGTAAAGCAGAACTAATTGTTTTAGAATATAAGAAAATTTAGCTTTCATTTCTTATTTCAGTAAAAAATCCCAGAAGTGGGACGAAATGAACATCATAGCTACATACCACCCTGCGGGCAAAGATTATGGCTTGATGAAAATTGATGAGCCAAGTACTCCTTACCACAGGTATGCTTGCTAAGGTGCTGTCCTGCATGCTGCCAGGTGGAATTGTAGGTTTAGAGCAAAATTTACTTTGTGGGTGATATAGTATTACTGCTGGGTGTATGCAACATACTCAGCTTCTAAATAAGGAGAACAGTCTAAAAGGACAAAATGTAAATGACAAAGTTTAGAAGGTTTGTTCTAGCAAATTTTAGGCTTTGAATGGAATAAATAAGTCTGACTTGTATTGATTTTATTTTTTCAGTACTAGAATATAATGCTGTTATATCAATATTTAAAGTAGATTTGGAAAGCTTTTAAGGCAGTAAAGGAGTCTTTTAATTGAGTGTTGTAATTAATTGAGTGTTGTAAGGTTTTGACTGTTTCCTTGAGCAAACTACAGACTTGAGCAAATTACTAAAAAAGCCTTTTTGTTTGCCCTCCCAGCATGATAGGAGAAGATGATGAGGATGCAGTGAGTGATTCAGAATACGAGCCCTTAAGAGCAGATGTGTTGAGTAAAAAGTAAGTATTGTAATAAAAAATTGTCTAAATGTTAAGATAATCTGCTCTTTCCTGGCGTGGATTTTCTTTATGGAAAGCTGTTGCTGGTTTCTCTAGAAACTGCATTTTTGCTTTTGTCAAATTAGGTCGTTTTCAGGGCTTGATAGTGCTGCTGGTAATTTAAACCTCTTGCAGGTAAATATGGCAAAAATAATGAACAAAGCTGTTTGTATGAGTGTTCTGAAATGTCATGTATTTTAAATAGTGAAAAACTTGCTGTTTCAGCATTTTGTATTGCATGATTTATGTAGACTGGCAGCTGCAGCTGAAGGTAGAGGACCCAAGATTATAGCAAGGCAAGAAGAAAGCAGTGAGGAGGAAGATGATGATGAAGAATTAACACCTGAAGAACAAGGTAGGCATAAGTTGTTTTCTTTCTTTTGTTTAGACTCTTTTGCTACAAATGGCTTCAGATTTTCAGTAAGAAATATTTGGGAAGAAGTACTATCAGAAAAATGTTGTGATTTGAAAATAGAGATAAATGGTGTTTGAACAAATATGCTGCTTGTTTCCCATCAGGACTCTTTGGTGTGGGATCTTGATATAAAAAGGAATTTGCTGTTGCTGGCTGCCTCCCTATATACAAGTTTAAGGTGTGGGAATTCCTGCTAAGACACCTCAAATAAGAAGTTCTGGTTTGGGGGTGAAGGAATAGTTCTTTATCTGAACATATTTCAGGTAGACTTAATTCAATGAGTATCACTACAAATAAAATGCTGCTAATTGCTTGCAAATGTACAGATTATATTTCTGTTGCTCTCAAAGCAACTGGTAGATGGATGCAGTAGGAAGTCTACGGTTATTCCTAAGCAAATAGCATCTTTAACAGAGACGTTGTTTCATGTTAACTTGGACTAGAATGTTTTGAAGGAACAGTCAAACAGTACTTCTAAGGTTTCAGGGTTGTATTATCTAGCTGGTGCTTCTCAAATTTCCTGGCCTCAACTTTGAGTGTGTAACCTTGCTATACTAAAGGAAGGAAAAGAATGAAGCGTTGGGGCTGCCAGTAAGCAAAGTTTATTTTAATTATAATGTGTTACTGCTGGATATGCTAATGTTTAATATATGGAGCAGAGTTGGCTTCAGGCCATGGGGCAAGTGGAAAATATTTTCTTCTACATGTGGTAAATATATCTCTCATAACTGACCTTTGGTGGCTAGCCAGGAGTCAAGCCACACATCTGCAAAAGTTCATCTTCTATCCCAGCAGTATGTCTCAGTTTGTCCTTGAGTTTACTTAGAAACAAGGCTTGTGAAACTTTGGAGTTTTGTGTACTTTTACCAGATGCTTCTGGTGGTTCAGACTTGCTCTTAGTTTCAAACTAAGAAGGTCATTTTAAAAGTGCTTCAGAGATTCCAGTACCTCAATTACTATCCTTTTTGTAAGTCAGACTCATTTCAAAAGAACACTCCACTGCTTGAAGACAGTGATTTTAATTCAATGAGTTCCTCGATGAAGAAGGTGTAAGTTGATTTTTTTTTTTAAGGGAAGAAATAAGTACTTCCATTTGTTTGTCCACAGAGAAAAAGAAACAGTTTGAAATGAAGAGGAAAATGCACTACAATGAAGGAAGAAACATCAAACTGGCAAGGCAGCTCATTGCAAAAGAGCTACATGGTGAGGAAGAGGAAGATGATGAGGATGAAGAGATGCGTGATGCTGCAGATGTAGAAACAATGAGTACCGAAGCTACCGAACATGGTGAGCTACCGATTAGTTAAAAAGCATCTGTAAGTACTGGTGACCCTTTGAGCTGTTGGGAAATGAATATTCTCAAGTGTAAGAATGACTAGAAGGAGTACAGTATGTATCACACTCAACGAGCAATGTTGCACACTGTCTTGATAGGTAGATTTGTAGCATGGAACAAAAACTATCAGTGTTAATAAATGGTGTGTAGGCTTTTGTTTGTTGTGACATAACAAAGAAACAAACACCTCCTGCTTCTTACCATTTTCCCAACATAACTGACTTTGGCTAGTGAAGTTGCCAGCACCCTTTTTAAAGCAGGAGCTGTCTTCTACTGATTACTTTAGTGGCCACGTGGGAGAGCCTGGCTTTTTGTTGTGGGTCATTTCCCATTCTGCTCCCAATCCATCCTGTAGCCAGCAATGGGAAATTACCATCAGTGTTTCCTCCCTGTTGAGAGGACTGGATCTATCTTCCTGAGGAAGAACACTGTAATGTAAAACTGCTGTTAGGCCTTCAATACAGACTTGTCCTTGAGTGGGAACGTTCATTTCTATAGTATGGGACAAGACTCTCAACTTTGCTTTTAGTGCAGCTAATGGAAGAAAGTCTGGGATGTTTAGGTGGGAGCTGTTGCTGGAACCTGTTTCAGGGCTGTGTCTTCATAGGAAACTCCTAAAACTATAGAGGCTGACACCTTCTCCTTCATCTTTAAACTTCTCTCTGGGTGAAAAGTCTTAGACTTTTGTGGTGGTATTCTGCTGAATAATTACAGTTCACTCCCCACCTCTTTATGTAACAGCACTTCGAATAAGTTTTTGGCATTAAAAAACTACACATCTGTTGCTCATGAGACTGGTGGCAGTGAAGTCTGTAAGCCTTGTTCATCTGTGGTTGGCAAAGCTATGAGATATTAGCATGATCTGCAGACTTGGGAAGATGCTGCATGGGTTTAACTTGGTTCACATCTGCTTTTCACAACCATGTGAACTGGGAACTCTTTTAAAATTCATTTAAATCCCACGCAATGAAAAGGTGATTTGCAAAGTTGCATGTTTAAGTTCTGTGGATTGCACCTTTTCGTCCTGTTATTTATTACAGGAGGACTAATTCCTTTGCAATTACTCTGAAAGGGTCATTTGGTATGTGTCTGAGACCCATTACTGGACTGACTTTATCCAGTAACTTAACATAGGCCTTATAATGGCTATTTACTAGAACTTCACTCTCCAGGGGAAAGGAGGGCTCCAGTAGCCAACCGTATGGCCCTTCTGCATGGCCTGAAGCTGCCATCTCTCTGCACTCTGCTGTAAAACAGAGGCAACTCCGCTCCCCAGCTGCATTCGCCAGTGGAAAGAAGGCAGACCTTTGCAGCATTTTTCCATCTCTATTGTTGAAGTCCATTCCACCTTCCTCATAACCAGCTTCAGAGCCACAACTGGTAATTATCAATTTTAGACTGCTCGCAGCTAATAGATTCCATAAATGTAACTGTCTGCCAGTGTAGCAACCCGTTAACTAACTGGTTCACCTCCACACCATAGCATATAGAAATACTTTCCATTAACCTGAAGTAGTTCTCAATTCTTCATTTTTCTATCATTCTGCTTAAACCTTCTTGTTTTGTTATCTCCTAATCTCTATATCAACTATCACAGCCTTTAATCCCTGTCCTTGATCAGTTCTTCTGAGGTTAAGTACTGGTCTCACTTTTGTAGCAGCTGGTGAATTGAATGTCCTCAGACGGATTATGTGACAGGGTTGGGCAAAGGATGATGGGATACGGACAAAACTGTTAATAAACCAGTCTTCTGCCACTGCCCACATTTTAAGAAATTCCTACACCGAGATGAGAAATGTTCAGCACATAGCTGTGTTAATGTCAAAGTTTTACTGGAATAACTTTTTTGAGATTCCATTATTTATTGCTGCCTCTTCTGTATTCTGAGGGCACAGAAGAATCTCCTTATTCATAAGTGTTAATTAGAGCTACAGAACATTTCTCAAATAGATGGCTTTAACACTTGCTGCTTGGGTTTTTTGGTCATGCTGTGCTTTCAGTTACATTAAGCACTTGAGTATTTAAAAATTAGGCTAGTTCCTTTGTGGAAGGAAATCAAAATACTATTAATATTCATGTTCCTGAGAACAGTGGATGGAAAGATTATTCACCTGGATAGCTTTCAAAGAGCTCTTTGACTTGAAATTGTATTTTAAAGTGCTTTTGTCTAGAGCAGAAAAGGGAGGATTTCCTTACTCCTGTACTGGGTGGTGCGGGAGTTGATTTTTGCAATGGCTTGTTTTGCCTTCACTCTGTTAAACTGACTAACAGCCCTGATGCTTGCTTTTAACTGCAAAGAAAATGTCCTGGGTTTTCTGCATGTTGTATTGTAGCTATGTTTTTATATATTCTTCTATTTGACTTGAGTTCTTGGGAAGTTGTGGAGATCATGAGGTGATGTGGCTGCCACTCAGCTATTACGCCAGTCAGTCTGTGTGAGTGAGAGCTGCCACGCAACGTCTTTTTATTCCAATGGAATAACATGACTTTGTAGTACTGACAGTTGTTGCGGGTAAAGATGTGACATAAGAGGCATTTCCTAGTGGTCTATTGTGACTCTGAGGTTCCACTGGCTTCTGGATTGTTTTTCAGGCAATTTGAGAATCTCTTCTCACTTGGAATTTTTTTTATCCATGAAGATCCCTTAAAGATTCTGTGCTTCTCTTATCTGATGTTCCTTCCTACCCTCTAATTCTGTCTGGTTTGTACTTGATAAAACTAACAGTACTCTTCTAATCTCTACTCTCTGCTTTCAAAGAAGGGGCTAAAGGCTTAGGGCAGGCTTAAGGAGGCTCCTGTCAGATACCACTAGGTCCACTAATACAAGTTGCACTTCTTGGTTACAGACTGAGATTTCTTGCTGATTGAAATGAAGATGGCCAGTCCAGTCAGTGATGGTGAGAACTCTTTGAATATTTTTACTCCTGTCTTCATTGTGGCTACCAAGTGTTTTAAACAGATGGATCATTCCTTTCTTGCCTCAAGTAGCCATACCTTATCCCACGCGTATGGATTCCGGCAGCCAAGCTCTTTTGTGGAAAAGAAAGTAGAAGTTGTAATAGACTGCATATGGCAGAGGGGTTGGAGCTGGATGTCCTATAAGGCTCCTTCCAACTCAAACCATTCTATAATTCTATATTTTCTTGCTTCAGCATTTCAGCTTCTCTGGCTACTTGCTGTTTATGACTCCGTGAATAACATAAATAGACTTTGCCAGCGGAAGTGACCTTTGTCTCTCTCCATAAAAACCTTCCCTTTAGAAATTCTCTTTGAAATCATTGAAGGAAATATTCCTGATGTAGGTAAATTTAAGCATGATGATTTCAGTTCAGACCTTTCTTCTGCTACATGAAAGTATCAGCCAGAGGGTGTTGTCTATAGCAGTTCAATTGACAAGCAGTAAGACTATTGTTCTCTCTCTCTGGTTCATTTAGCTGCATTGCTCTGCTAACCCCGCTCAGATGCGAGCTGTCACTGACTGGGTGTGCCCTTTGGCCTTTGGTGGATACAGAATATGTTGTGTTTTCTTAACCAGGGCAACCATCACCCTAAAGATGAATTGAGAAGGCTGGGAGCACATAGCAATCAGTTCTGCTGGTTGACTGTTCTGTTCGCTTGTTAAACTGCATGTTACCACATCTAACTCATGCCCAAGCCTAACTGGCCTTTTAAAAAGATTATTATCATTTTGATGAGATATTTTTTGATCCGCACTAAAGACAAATTTCCTCTGATTTATTGCTGTGCTTTTGCTCAAAACTGTGAGTTAACCACTTCCTGAAAACACAACTGACTGTGCTCCTTCATCTATAAACTTGGGGTTTTTTTTTATTTCAAGTGTCTCATCTGTAACTGAAATTTGACCTGGGAAGTATTTGCTGGTGCTTCAGGAACTTCATGTGTTAGTGATAAACACCTGAGTTAAATCCTCCCAGTTCCAGGGTTGGTGAGCACTCAGTGCTTGGTGTGCTGAACAGTGGTGTTGGCCATCTATTTAGAGCATGAGGACGAAATAACTGTTTTAGAAGTTTCAGCACTCTCCAACTAAAAGCTTATACATTGCTAAGATGGGTTGGCAAACATTATCTTTGGAGAAGCAAAGATGATTTCGGGAGGATGTTTGTGTGTGTTGTGAAAATATTTAGTGGGTGTGAAGAATTATCTTTTTTTTGTAATCTTTCTTATGCAGCACATGTTACTCGTGACCAGCTGGAAAGTAGAGCACACAGCATAGAAGAAATCTGTCCAGAACTGTAACTGCTTGTCAAAGACACAAATATAAACATCGCTTCATGATTTTTGCAATTAAGGCTCTTAAATGTTAAGAAGCATATCAGTTGCAATGTTGTATTGCCAAGAATGTTAATTTTTAGACTTGTTCATTAGGCAGAAAACACTGTCTAATTGATTTATTCTTGTGCCTAGTATTTCATGGAGAATACTGCTTCATAATCTGTTCAACCAGAATGGCATTCCCTGTATGTATAGCGCTGATTATCTTGCGTGATGTACTGTTACTCTTGCTTTGAAACACTCACTATCTTTTGGTTTTTCACTATTTATTTGAGAGTGTTCTAGATGTGGTGTCTCATATGGAAAGTTTTTGGATTCAAGAGCCAAACGGTACAGCATATATCAGATTGACATGCAAGCTATTTATCAGATGTGTTAAGCAGTTTAAAAAGGGATTATTCAAGTCCTACAATTTTTTTTTTGTAAAGTGTTGACCTGTTAATCTAGATTTCAGTACGTTTTTACCTGCACTTTCCCAGTCTTTAGAACAAAAGCTGTGTTATTTCTTATGAGCGGTGTTTGGAATTGGTTGTTAGTTTCTGACTAAAGCAGTACTAACATCTGGTGGAGGGAATGTTTTTACACTGGAAACGGCTAACTTGACCTTTGCATTTAACTGTCATAACCTCTTCCATCAGGACTGGTTGTTTTGTGGAGCTCTCTCTGGCTTATTCTGCGAACATGCAAATTTCCTCCAGCTTTTCTCTTAAAATCACATCCAGTGTTACTCTTCTGGCTGTTGTTTCAAGTGTTTGGTTCTTTCCAGTTGCATGAACAGTGTTTGTGCTGTTAGCACCTGAGGAAAAACACCCAGCCACGAGGAAATACACATCAGGACTGTGAAGATGTGCTGAGCTTAGGCTCTGGCTATTCTTTATTAAAGATAACTGCTGTTGATCTACTCATTTGGGGTTGGCAACTTCCATACTGAAAACCACTCGTCTAAATCTTCCTGTGTCCATTGCAACTCACAGCAACTGCTTTTGTAAAATGAAGGCTTTTTGGAAGCTAGAAGGGAAACTGCCTAATTCAAATACTTGTTTACAGCGTGGTTGTATAGCCGTAAAGAGGGATTCTGCACCTCCAAATTGCTGTAAAAACTTCTCACTGGGTGGAATTTGACTGGTGAATGTTCCAGTATTCAGAGTAGTTCCTGGGTTTTATTACACAAATGAAGAATACACTTAAGCTTTAGCTTGGTTATGAAATACAGTGTATATCTTAATTTTGATCTGAATTTGATATGTTGCAAAAATCCATATCATTATATGGATCTATTTTAAAATGTCTTTTTCTCCACTGTATATGTGAAGTTTGAATAAAGGAATGAAAGTTATTTTACAGTTATATGCATTCTCAAGTGTGAGCTTTCCTGGAGTTCCAGAGAAACTGAGAGTGAATAACGCGATAGGATGCTGTCCTTTGAAAGATTTTTACAGGAATGATTGCATTCTGGATGCATTGCCAAAGATACCTGTGAGTTGTGCTAATTGGGTTTTGTAGTGTGCCTTTCCCAACTGTCTCCTCTCCTTAGTAGGTAACAGGGTAGTCAGCTGCCGGTTAGTTAATCTTTTAAGGTCCTGAGATTCTGGCCAGTGTGGTAATGCCAATTTTTCAACATGGAGAATGCTATTCCTTCTTGTATCAAAAGTGGTCACTTCTATAGAGTAAACAGGGGCAAAGAGTAAGCATTTAGATACTTTTGACTCCTCAAGTCACTTACTGTAGCTTTCAATTTGGCTCCCAAGGATAGGATTTCAAACCTTTAGGTTTGTACCCTTTATACACCAGCTTTCAGTGTTCAGAGTGTTGGGCTGTGTTCACTGAGCTGTATTTCAGCCTGGGCAGCTGCTGGCCTGGCCTGCCACAGCTGGGCACTGAAGTCCTGCTGTTGCTGTGAGCCCCGCCTGGCTCTCTGCCGGCTAGCGATGGCAGGAGTGCTGGGGCAGCATTCCCGGTGGGTTCGTAGAAAGGAGGGGCTGCAAGCAGCTCACCGGGGCTTCCAGAGTGTCTCTGGGCTCTGTGGCAGCAGGCAGCAGCAAGCCGTAAGAGAAACACAGTACCTCTCCTTCGTGAAGTCAGGAGCAGTTTATTTCAGTCCAGCGCCGGCAAGGGGCGGGAAGGGAAGGGGGAAAAGGAGAGGGAAGGGGAAAGGGGAGGGGGAGAAGGTCCTAAGCAGAAAGAGAGAGAGAGAGACGCTCGTGCCTCTGAGCATTCCCTTATCACCGTTTCGAAGGGCCCGCGGGCCCATGGCTTGAACCAATGAAAAGCTCACAGGGGAGGGATCAAAGGCAGGGTTACATCTTAGGAATACACCATGCATTTTCGAAGGGGGAAACAGAACAAACCATTCAAAGAAAAATACATGACCACATCCTGCCAAGAGCACAGCAGCGCTCGGCAAAGCCATGTCACTTTCAGACTGAGCATGGACATGGCGACCAGTGTGTGCGGGTAACACCGATGTGTTCTGTGAGGCTGCGGAACATAGCACTTGTACTTTGTGCTAAGTACACATGGGTACTTTGTACCTGCAATTAAGGTAGAATACAGCAGCAGCAGCTCTCACCCGAGCTAATGTCCTGCCCTCCTTGACCCTCCACTTTCTTGTGTCCAAGGCCATTTTGGTGCTCAGCAGGGCTTCTTTGTACCTTCCAATGTCTAGATAGCATTTTGTTTAACAAACTTTGCTAACTTCCAATAAAGACCTTTCCTGTAATGGCTTCCAAAATCCTAAATGAAACGAGTGTGTAGCTTTGAGAGAGGTACAGTACACAAATGCATGAAGATGGTTTTAAATGAACCACATAATAAAGCAGGTCCCTTCATCACTCAGGTGATTTTGAGCTGTCTGGGAGATCTCCCTTTTTCTCTGCCACCAAATGCCTAAGTTCCAAGTTTATTGCCATTTTGAAACTTGATTTAATTTGGGATTTTATTAAAGGCTTTGTTCTCTTCATTCTCCTCAGTGCTCGCAAAAATCTGTTCACGGTGCTTCTTCCTCTTCCTCAGCAGGAATGCAAACCCATGTCCCTGACACTGCTTCTAATTGAAAGGCTGGTTTACTTGGTTTTCTCTGCTTACACCTTGATGCATTTTAAAAGCTAAATCAGGCAAGTTTTACTTTGCAGTAGCTCGAGAAACTCCATATAGCTTTTGTTACAAAGGGATGCCTGATTTCCCTCTGCTTGAGAAATATCAGTTAGAGTTCCCTGCTGAATGGAGACAGGAGAACAAATGCTTTTTCTCTTTTTACATTTGATGGGGACTTAGCTTGCATGCACATCCTTATCTTTAGGTGCATATGGTAAAGACTCATTTGTACAATACAGAGTGGTGTAAAGAGGAAACAAACACAGCTCTTACGTCTGTGGACAGTGAGCTACACAGCACCATTAATTGTGAAGCTTCTTGCACAGGTATAATCCTAAAGCTGCATCCTGTTTAGAGAAAGCATTTTCAATATGCTTCCAATAGGAAGATCCCTTGCGGATAAGAGCCTTAACTCATGTGTATAGATTTTTTTTTCTGTCTTTAGTTTCTTCCCCACCAACTTGTACACAATTCATAGAAACTGCAGATACTTTTTCCACAGCTCACTCTCTCATGTGAAACTTGGACATCTTACCAGAACTCTGTTTCTGTACCATGCTTTTTTTGTGGTATTATAATGCCACCTCACAAGTGTAATTATTCTGTTTGAAACCAGTGGTAAGTGTCACAACATCAATAAAACCATTGTTTTCATTACTGCCTTTTGGCACTAATACTAATTTAATGTTTGGCTTCTTGAACTCTTCAGAAGAAACTGGCAGCTAAAATTTGCAAGTGTGTTCATAGATAACTTCTTAAACCAACGCTGCAATTTTCTTATGACTCCCATTTAGTGTAACTTTGATATCAATCAGTTTCTTCACACAGTCAGATTTTCTGGCTTGCCTAGACCTGAGGATAGACCTGGTAACCTGAGTCATGAACTTAAGATAGCAGTGCCACAGAAAAGGTTGCATTTTTCAAGGTATTTTTCTTTCTGTGTTGTAGGATTTGAGTACAACTGGTCTGTCTGTTCATGGTCAACACTGAGTCATTACTCCACTCACTAGCAGTGGAGTAATGGAAAATTACTAACACTGACTACTCCTTAGGAAGTAAAACTATTCTTCAAAACAGAGCTGGGCTCTTTTCAGTTGCATACTTTAGTTGAAGAGTGGATTTCACAACATAATTGCAGCCTTAGTGTTACAAATATTTCTTAACATGCTGCTTTTCCTGAGTCAATGTGACTTGAATCCCTAATCAAAATAGTGGTAGTTTGGCTAGTTTTGGTGAGGGACAGCTCACAAAAATATACCATTGTTACATCTGTGTAACTTGTAGTTTGGTTCTGACATTTCACCAGTCTTGGGGAAAAAAATCTGACACCCTAAACCAAAACTGATTGAACCAAAAAGTGTCCCTCTGCTTCTGTGAAAGGACACCTTAACTGAGGGAGGAACAGTAAGGGTACAGCAAGCATTCAGCTTCTTGGAAAGAAGGCTTATGTTTCCCTCCATCCTACATGTTGTCTGTTTCTCTTTGTAACACTGAAAGGAAGGGGGGAGGGAGAATGGGAAAAATATGAAAAAAAAAAGGAGATAAAAAAAGAGGTGAAACTTCGTACAGATGCTAGGGTGAGGGGCGTCGTGAAAGGTGAAGGGGATACATGGGCTTGCTGGAAGCAGGTATGGCAGCTCCTCAAGCTCCTGGAGGAGCCGAGAGTGAACATCGTCCTCTTGCATCAGCTTCCCAGCACGACGTCCTTGTGACTGCAGGATGGAGCCCGTGAGGTGTGCCTGCTTCATCTTTGACAAGTTTAGCTTGGATAGCAGCTTTTACTTCTCTGTCGCTGCTTTTGAGGAGGAGTGGGGATGGCTTGGCTGGTGCTCCTTTTTCTGTCAGTATTACATCTGGGAAGAATAAGCAGCACCTAACTGGTTCAAGATCTTTTTATGTATTCTGATAAACGATCAGAAATCGACAGTTTTGCTGTCCTTCACTGCAAACTGGAGAGGACCAACATGGTCCTGTTCACTCTGATTCACTCTACTTCAAAATATGATCCATCCTAGTTCAGAAAGTATTCTCGGACAAAGGTTCGGCAAGAAACCCAAACATGCACACTTGATAGTCCTTGACAGGAAAACCTGCGGTTTGCATTTGTCCGTCAAAAACTCCTTTGAGTGTCCCGCAGGAGTTACTTCCTCGATCTAGAAGTGAATCACAATGGAAAGCACCCGGAGCTGGAGCTTTCTTCCCGCTGGTGGCACCATCAGCAGGGACACTGACTGCCCACCGGAGCGCGTGTGCCCGCGTGAGCCAGTGTGTGTCCCTGTGAGCCCGTGTGAGTCCGTGTCAGCCGCTGTGTGTCCCGGGGCGTCCCTGTGAGCGCGAGCGGCTCTCCTACCGCAGAGCCCGCCCCGCCCTCCCCTGCGCCGGGCGGGCGCTGCGCG
>WEIT01034757.1:140171-178560 GCA_013389985.1 Dryoscopus gambensis
CGCCGAGAAGGGGCCGGGCCGGGGTCGTGCCGGGGAACAGGAAGCGGGGCCGGGTGTGCGCGGGGCGGGCCAGGCTGTGGGGGCCCTGGGGGTGACAGGTGCTGGCGAGCTGTCGCCAGCCGGCTTTATGTTGAGGAGTAGGTAGGCGCTGTTGTGGGTCCTGCTGCGGTGTGGGGGCTCTGAGGAGAAAGGGGAGAAGGGATATGGGAATGCAAGGAAAAGAGGCAGCATGTGTGGTAGGTGGGACTGAGTGGGCAGTGAGCAGCGTCTGGGGTCGTGTGGAGGTAGCGCAGTGTGCAGTGAGTACTGCTGGGGTCAGCCGCCTTTGAGGAGATGGGGGTGAATGGTGGCGGGCGGCTGGTGCAGGGAATGCTCGGCAGGCGAAGCACTGTTAGCTGAGACTCAGGCTCAGGAGAGCCAACTCTTTGGTGGTCTATCTTCGGTTCTTCAGAGTTGTGCTCACAGTTCAGTTCCCAATGTCTGCTGCATGGTCCGTATTCGGCGTGGCCTCTGTTGGGGTGCCAGTGGCAAGCAAGCTCAGTATCATCTTACTTCCTGTTGTCAGAGCAAGGCATGCACTCTTTTGTTTTTCCCCGCTCGAGTGACCAGTTGTCTATCACTGCCGTAGGGTTACTTCTGTTTATGTCAGGCAACTTTCCCCTTAGTCTTTCATTACGTTTTTACCCATTCTATATATGTATTTCACACCGTTGTATCTACCCAACATAGTTGTGTCTCTCTGTGGGATGTGCAGCTGGTCTCTGCCTGCATACACCCACTTTCTTCTGTGCCTGGTATTACGCTGCTAGTTGGTGGAGATGCAAACAGCTCCATGACGTGATGTGTCACTGCTGTGCCCCTCCTGTCCCATGCCGAGCTTCTATCTCGAGTGCCTGTGGCTCTGAGGTGAGCGCAGGGGGAAATAGTACTGCTCTTTCTGTGCTCTCTGGCCGTATGTTCACGCCTCCTCTTTGTGTCGGCTTTAGCAATCCTGTGGTTTCTGGGATGTGGAGGAAGTTGGAGAAGGAAGGTTGGTTGAATGACTTACCCTTGGCAGAAGTTGGAGTTCCTGTTCTTCCCTCCTTTGCTCCTGTCTCTGCTGCCAGTTTGACACTGGCTGCTTCTCCCGTGGGTTTTTTGGTGGCTGTGACGTGCGTTGTTGGATCCTTCAATGAGCTGGGTACCCTGGCAGAAGAAACTGGATGGTTCTCTGCCAGGTTAGTGAGTTGTGTCAGCATCTCAGTGGGTGGGAAGCCTACTAAAGCTTATGGGGAGTAGAGAGAGGAAGCTTCACTGCCAGAAGCAAAGCTAAAGGAAGGTAGTGGAGAGTGAGACCTCCCTTAGAGCAGTACGGAACTTTTACATTGGCTTAGCTGTTTCACAAAACTTTGTCCTGAGCTGGACATGCTTGCTAGTGTGTGTGTTTTCTGAGACAGCTGTATTTAGTGTTGGTCCATCCCATTTGGTCACAATGCAGTTGTAGACTGGTGTAATTTAACCATAGAACTATACCAGTAATTGCATTTTTTTAATTACTGATAACTGCTGAAGTATTAAATACACTTGAGAAAACAAGAAGTTGTGACTAAAATTTGTGAGCAGAAGTATGCTTCTGTTTCTTCAAGGTAAGTCATATTAGTTCATTTGAATTCACTTTGTAGCATTCTCTTTTTGCCTCTCTTGGTTCCTTTCCTTCAAGGAAAAGAAACTGGTGAAAACACTTTGTTAGAATCTTCTAATACCTCATGGTCTTTTTCCCAGTCTGATACTACTACCTTTGAAGAAATTGGAGAAAACCTTATGGTGTAATCACTTGATGCCAGCAAAACATCCTTCCAACCTTTAACTGATAGGAAATGGTTAAAATTGCAAGGCAAAACTCCTGCAGTATTTCTGAAAAAAGTTCATATCTCTCATTATTAGTCATTTAATATTTGCTGTTACAATTTTGGTTATTCTTAGTGTTTGTATGAATTACCCAACCCAAACACTAGGAACCTTATGAATGAAGGTTACTGCAGTGGTTTTATTGAGGGATGATAGAGACACTAATGTAGAGCAAGGTCATGACAAAGTCCTATGTTCTTGCAGGGAGTATTGTGGACATAAGGCACCTCCTTGCTCTGTGTTCCTTGTAGCAAGGCTGAGCTGCAGCTTTCTCCTGACCTTGCTGAGCAGGAGGGTGTAGCCTCTGTCCTTCCGTTCAGTATAGCTGTCAGAGCTGTTAAAGAAACCTGTTGGGAGGTATGTAGTGACGAGAAATGTCACAGGCTGCTTTCTTATGGTCGTGGAGAGAGCTGGGAGGACATGGGTGAATCAGAGTTCCTGAGTCACTGAATCCCTGTTTTAATGGGGAACTATTTAAATCTTTCAAAACATGCTACTCCAGGCAGCTTCAGCCACATGGCTTCCTTGCTTATCTATTTCTTGTGAAGGTCATGTTGGTATTTCTTGGCTTGGAGATTTAATTGGGCCCCAAATCACAGAACCTAAGGTCTGTTACCTTGCTTAAAGGGCTTGTAAAGGGACAATGGATTGTAGCTGTTGATGTGCTGACATATGATTAGATAAGAATGGCTATAAAGGTTCACATCAGAAGTGTGATGAATTATTTCATAGCAAGACAAACTTTTTTTTTTCTCCCTCCAGTAGATGATAAAGAAATCTCTGTATTATAAAACCTGAAGCAATAATGGCTTATTACATCCCTAGATTTGTAAACTTACAACATGCCAAATCAGTTTGGAGTTGGGGACTTGATGTTTAGGAGCTGATTTTTAAGGTGGTGGGAAATGCTGTGAGTTCAGGGATGCTTTTGCAAATGTCTCATGTTTTTTTCCTAAACCTGCTTTGAAAATAATCTCACTGAAATCACATGCTTTTCTGTCACGATCCCCTCTCCTAAAACATGGACAGACCAAAGATCTAGTAAGGAAATGCGTTTGCAGTTCTCCTACAGTGTGTCAGTGACTTCCCATCAAATGAAGAAGTTGCCTGAGGAGGGGCCTTGGAGCAGTCCTTGAACAGTAAGAACTGAGCTGTGCTGGCAAGTTCTGTGTATATACTCAGGCGTTTCTGCAGTAGTTTTTTGATATGAAAATAGCACTATGAAATAATTCTCCTTTAAACTATGAGAGTTTAAGTTTCAGAGTTTAATGGAACAGGCTTTTACATTGCTGTTTCACTGTCATTTTTTCTTCTTCTACCTATCTGAATGAGGTATCGCTGTAGCAACCACATGAATCACTGGAGCTAAATTACTAGAAAGGAGGAGCAATTGTAAGTGATGTGGAAATAGAGCTGCTCTAAGTAGCAGTTAACAATTTTGATAAACAACAAATAATAGAAAAAGCAAAATTCAGTTGCTTGCAATGTGTGCAATTGTAGAACCCTTCAAAAACCTTCAGGCTGATCCACTCTTTAAAATGCTTCAGTAAAAAGCTCTGTGTTTTTGAGATAATTTCTTTGTCCTCATCTGTCACTGCTGCTGAAGTTTAAATTTTTGCATTTAAATTTCTATTCATTTCCTGAGACCTCAGCTGCAGAACAGGTGATGAGTGAATGAGGTAGATCAAAATATAAATGAAACTGTTGTCAATTACCATTCTTAGTAAAAGTGTTCCTAGGTAGTTTCTTCGTAGAACTGGTGGTTATAGTGTCTTCCCTTCAAAGGGACTCATCTGAGGAGTCTTCCATTTTGACTGAGCTGCAGCATTGCTCGGTTGGGCAGGCCTTGGTGTAAGGCTGGCTTGTCACTGGAGTTCCCTGCTATGTGTCGGCTTTCTTCTTCTGTGGCTTTGGCCCTGCTCTGTCTGCATGGGGCCAGCTGAGGTGCACCTTATGCCTAATCTAGAGGATGCAGGTTGAAGAGGTCACTTGTGCCACTTTCTGGCTTTCTAGATTTATGATGTATTTTTTTTTCTCTTCTTTTGCACTGTGTAACCAAAGGTTTGTCACTAAGCATCTGCTTCCCAAATAATAGTAAATGTTTTGTCACTTAAACTATGAGTATATAAGAAAGTGACTTATTTAATCTATCTGGAGTGTGTTGTGTTTAGTAGTCAGAGAAATAATCAAAAGTGCCTAACCCAGATACTTTGGACTGCTTATTACCTTCTGGGGAAAATGTAGAAATAGGAACATCAGTAGAGTTGTCCCTTCAGTGCTGAGTTCCAGTGGGAAGGGTGCTGCAGGGCAGCTGCTTCCCAACCTGCTGTGAGTGGCACCAAACCCTTCGTGTTCAGCCTGGGTTTAGAGCTCTGCCCATCTGCGTGGATGTGGCTCCACTGAAATCCCTGAGGCTGCTCCTGGGGCTCAGCTCAGCCACATTTCAAGTGTGAAGAGGGATGTGACCAAGAACTCTGCACACAAAATCTGTTTGTTTCACTCAGACTTACCTAGATGTCTGAGAACAAATTTCCAAAGAAATGTTTGGTCTGGGCTTTCTGCCCTTGGTGTTTGGGACTGAAAAGCAAGTTTGCAACGTACTTGGCAGGGGAGGGTGGAAAGTATTGCAGAAGAATAGGAAAAAAGATACAATAAGTCAAAAGAAAAAGCTGCCAAGCATTTGCTTGTGAGTTTGCATTTAGCATTTTGCATACTTACGTGGTTGTTAATGTTTATAATTTCCTGTATGAGACTCTAGAAGTGCACATTTTGTAGCTGAAGTGACGCAGAGGACAATCTTGGTGGGGTGTTGGTAAGTTACACATGTACAGCATCCCTGCCCACACTGCTGGGAGTCTGGTGGAATTAAACTTAGTTAAACTGATTCTAGATTTCTAATTCTGTGCTTATGTGGAGATTGCAGTGACTGTCCTGTTCTACTCAGGCTCTAGTGAATGATTGATTTATTTTTAAATCTGTAACTATGCCTTTCAAATGTACATTAAGAAAATGATTGACCTAAAGAAAGGGGGATGTATTTGAACATAGTGTGCAATGTTGGAGTATTTTTTTGAGGGAAATCATTCAAGAATAAAGAAGGTTCATTGAAGATCCCTCTCAAATACAGCTCTGAAAAATCTCTCACACTGAAATCTTTTAAATCTGAAAAAACTTAGTACTCAATTTTTAACAATCCTTCCTAATGGAGATTAGAGAAATGTGTCCTGAAATCAGGATGTCTTCTTTTGGTTAGTGCACCTAGATTTTTAAAATAATAATAAAAAAAAGTTGGCTGGGACAGTTACGAATAACAAAGGATAGGGTTATAATTGTGATTCTGTTTCTTTATTGTTTGAATACGATTTACATTAATAAGAGCAAACTTAAAATTCTTAGCTATATCTTAAATTGCTAATAGGAACTTAAAATGTTCATTTCCTCAGTTTTTGTCTTTTTACATTTTTATCGGGAAATGTTTAAAAAAAACCCCCACAGCGAGAAGGGAGCTTATAGTGGAAATAGTGACAAAATCTGCAAGTTATCATAACATTGCTGTAGCATGGCAGCAGGATGGTTACTGAAGAACTGATGTTAATTAAGCCTGTACAACTGATCTTTAATGAGTACTTGCAGAATTAGAAGGACAGCTTATTTATGTGCGTGTGCAATGGAACTGTAATTATACAAGTCCTTACAGTCATTCAGGTTTTAAATATAGATTTGAAGAGGTTTGGTTCTTTAGCCTGGAGTGTCTCATTTATGTTGGTTAAGCACATCTCATGTAATTACGTTATAGAAGTTATGGAGAGAGTAGTTTTAGATTTTTTTGGGAGGAGAGGAATAGCAATGTTAAAATCTCTGAAACAGTGTCAGTAAATAGAATATTCATTGGGAAGGTGGCAACTATAAAATAGAAGCGTGTCTTGGGCCAGGTGGATTTTTTGGTGGCTTTATTTCTTCACTGTACATATCTGTGAAATTATTGGCCTCTGAATAGCAGATGTGCTGATTTCAGCAATTTTTGCAGCGTCCTGTGATCTTTTTTCAAGCTTAGCTTCTTGACAACCTTGTACTCAGAACCACATTATTTAGTCAGCATTTTTCCTGTTCTTACTTTTTGCAGTAAACAATATGGCTTAAATTATTGCTAACTTTTTACTAGAGTAAATAATTCTAAAAAATTCCCAAAGCAAACTCTGTTCTTATAACCTGTTTTGGGAGAAAAAAGGGAAGGAAAATATCTAATTTCCACTGGCTACAGAAATTACTGTTTACAGAGCCAAGAACCCTTTGCCTTAGTCAGGATGCAGGCCTTGCTGCTTGAATCAGTTTAGTATCTCAAGGTGATGCAAATGCAGAAATGTCATGTTTATGTGGGCAGGAAATAGAAGAATAAACTCTGAGTAATTTAATTACTTTTTTTTCCTCTCACTTGTACGTACAGAATTCAGTTCAAGAACCTGTGTAGAAGTTTGAACTGTGTAAATGCATCTGTGAGCAGATACTGTGCTGGTTTGAGATTTAGATATTCCTGTGTGTTTAGGTTGTGATTTACGTGCTCTGCTATTTGCTAGTGGCAGATTTGTTACAAAAGTAACAGTTAAAGTTGCTGTCTGCAGTGGAAGACCGTGAGGAGGACGTGCAGATTAGTGCGTGGACTGCGATGTTATTTTAGTACATGCAGGAGTTTTCCATACATCTCTGTGAGGCAATGGAAATCCTGGTTTTGTTGCCACTCTTTCACATCACTGAAAGATTACATCAAGAACATGAGAAATAGTGGATATTGTCATTATGATCATGAACTGGACAATTTTAAGCATACCGGTAGGCTCAAACATTGTTTTGCCTTTCTGATAATCTTTTCAAGAGGATTCCTTGTGTATGTGGCAGAATAAAGATTTTATGTTTAATGTTTACTTTATGAATATTAGAAGTAGCCAGGCCTCAGACCTAGAGTAAATCAGTTGTGTTGTGATGCACTTCAAAGAACTCATGCCTGTGTGGAGGAGAAATCTAATTTATGAAGTGATGTCATGTATACATTTTCAAAGTGACAAGGCACAACGATTGACTAAGAAAATAATTTGTTGCAAAATAGTTTCTTCAAGTTCCTTTTGTGAATGAGAGGAGATTTTGAGCAGAGAAATGCCTGTCAGATGGCTGGTAAACGTACTAGTGTGGCATGAGTCTTTCTGTGAATCAGGCTTCCTTTTTGATGTGCAAAATTTTCTATTTGATATTTTAAGACTGCAGTATTCGGGTACAATACCCTTGGATAATTTTTGTAGTTCATAGTTCAATAGTAATGGCTATTGAAATAGTTGTATTGTGGTTTTGGACCAGAATCTGACAGTAGGTGCACATGCACAAACTACCTTTTCATTTCACGAGTTTGTGACCTACCTTCAGCAGCAGTCGTTAAAGGAGGGCCTCTGCTTACAGTTTTGTCTTGATAAACATAAAGCAGAGCTAGTAAGAATTTGCATGATGTGATTTTGAAGTTTCTAAGCTGGATATAATGCAAAGAAATCGGAGAAAATGTAGTATGTAGTGAAATGTATTCCGTCTGATAAAATTTTTAAAAACATACTCTATGCAAGACAGTTGCAGATTTCCATCTTTCTGTGTGCCAGATGTTAATTTAAGTAGGAACACATGAATATCAAACACATACTTCTGTGCATTTGAAATATCCTAGTCTTCAATTTTTTAGTGATCTTGTAGTTATTGTTAAAAATATGTAAAACTTATGCTGGAGATCAGGTAACAGATTTTAGTGTACTGATATTTAGAATGACATGTTGTAGATGGAAATTTCAATTCAATCCTTTGGAACAAAGGAAAAGCGTGTTGTATTCAGAGTTCTGGCCATGGGTGTTATCCCTTCTGCCTGTCAAAAAAGAGGTGTGGAATATGATCTGGGAGATGGGGTTTGGGTTTCTGCTCTGTGGACTCTACCCGGGGAGGCACTGAGCCTCTTCTGTCCCTGCCCTGTGGTCTGAGCAGGGATCCCTCTCCGCGTGGCACACCGGTGGTGGCTGGTGTGAGTCTGTGCTGGAAGTCCTGTCCCACCCTCTGATGCCTTCCTAGATCCCAGCTCTCCAGTGACTCCCTTGCTGCTCAAGTTGCTGGTCAGTGGGCACTAATGGGTGTCTGAATGTTGGTAATTTTTACCTGGAAAGATGTGGCTTGTGCGGGGTTCGGGGGGTTTTGTTTTGAGTACTTTGTGTAAGTAATCAGACTCAGCATTTGACTGGATTCTTGTGATGAACTTCAACGTAAATAACATGTGGCATTATAACAATCCCATTGGTTTTATATTACATGCTGTTGTTATTTATACTTTTGGTTTAAGACAACCCAAATAAGAACTAGGTGGGTGGAGAAGAAAAATAATGTACGTGCAGCAGTGTTGGGCCTTGTGATGTTAACTGGCACTAGCAAAAGGCGCTGTAAAGACTCGCGGCTCAACTGGAAATGTAGCTTATATCTTGTCTTTCCTAGACTTGTACCATTCATGTAAGTTGGAGTTCCTGTCTATAGAAAGTGTTTAGTAAATAATGACCTAGGCCCCTTCTTTCTTAGCTTCCTTAAACAGGAAAAAGAGAATTCATCTCATCTGCTGTGTACCATCCCTCCTCTTAAGCCAGATCTTAGGCTTAGGCTCCTTACAACTATTAATCTTCATTAAGATTTGATCCCAAGCGCCTCTTGACTTGTTTTAGCCATATGTGTCAGGAGAAGGTGAGCTGCACCCTGGTAATCACGAGTTTCTACTCTATCATTTCCAAGGGTGCTTCAGCTGACTAACTCGGGTATCTGTGCATAGATACCAGTATGTGATGGTAAGTGATCAGATAAGGCACACTGCAACAATAGAACAATTGCGTTGGCTTTGCCAGACAGGGCTGTTACTGGGGATAAAAACTGTTCAAGACAACGGAGGAATCTGGTGTTTCATTGAGGATGCAGCTTCTGGCTGAATTTGTGCATTGCTAAATTGGACTCTGTGTGGAAAGACTACACACATTTACACACCTTCTCTATGGGAATATTCATCAAAAGAATCTACAGAATTATTCTTCAGAAGAATCTCCAGTTTTCATTTAATTTCATTTCTTTTGTCAATTGTCTGATTTTGAAGAATGTATCTGCCTATTTATTCTATCCTACTTGATTTATCTCCAAAAGAGTGATGAAAAATTACAAGGGGAAGCATTAAATGTGCCTACTATTGCAAAATATCCACTATATTGTAAATATCAATCTTGCAAGATTCTGTTTGAAAATATATACAGTTGATTTGAGATGAAAAATCTTTAATGTGTAATAATTAAAGGATAGGTAAGCTTCTGTTTGGTTGAAAAACAGCTTACCTGTAGTTAGCTTTGATAGATGAATGAAATCCCAGGGTCTTTAAAATCTCTTGATGACTAAAATTAGTGGGAGAAAAGACACTAAATGTACCCAAAGAAGTTCCAGGGCTGTGGGTGTACCACATGCATTTTGTAGTTTTTGTATGATGGAGTTCCAAATGCCCTTTTTTTTTTTTTTTTGCTAGTTTATCATTATCATTTGAAAGAGATGAGGAAGAAAGGCGACTGGCCTTTCCAAATTTGAAAACAGTAAATTTGAGGAAAATGTGAATATGCTGTAGTTCTGTATTGTCCTGCTCTAATGCTTATGCACGCTCTTGGTTTGAGATTGTATTCATTTGACTGGCTACTTCAGTGTGAAGGTATAAAGGGCAAACAAAGTGCTTTTTGCAGTATGAGGGAACAGTAAAACTGCACAATAAAACTCTTAATTTACATATAAAATGCACTTTAGGTAACTGAGTGTGAGATACATGTATGTATAAAAAATTCAGGTTCAGAATTTGTCTATTATAACAAAGCTGCAGCTTCCTCTCTGACTGTCAAATAGAGCATTCTGGTTTTATGAAAGTGCATTACCAAAATACTCGACTTCTGAAATGGACAAAAAGGGTAAATAGTTGCTGAGAACTCAGTCTTCATAGCAAATCTGAAACTTCCCTCAGGTTTCGGTAAAGAAGATTCACCTGATAAAACTAGAATTGTAGACAGCTAATGGTCCTCAGCTCCTCTGAAACGTGGTGAGCTCTGGTTACAGAGGCTTTGTCAGCTTATGGTGGTTTGTACACAGCAGTGCTCCTCTGACTATGGTATAAGGTTTAAATTAGCAACTAAGGGAGTTACCAAAAGGAAGGGACAGATATTACCCTATTTTTCTGAAATCAAAGCAAACACAAGATTCATATTAAGATTATATGGTATCTTTTTGTTTCATTACACGGTACTCAGACCTTTAGTTGCCTCTACTTTAGGTGAGGTTTCCTGTGGAGGTGCTTAAGTCGTGCTGTATCAGTTCTGAGCGTATTGATCCTGAGAATCCTGTGCTGGGGCTGTGTAGTGATATTTACTCTTTCTGCATTGGCTGCAGTTGAGGTACGTGAAGGGTATCTTCCCAAATCAGGGATTAGTATCTTCACTCTTCTTCAGACTGTTATTACTTACAGCTTTTAAAAGCAAAGTTGACAGGACTCCTTAGCATCTGAGTGGTAACTCCAGATCTTGAGGCTAACAGGGTGTATATTCTTTAGATGTCCTATCTTGCATCTTTTGCAATTGGTCACTTGATGGTTATATTTATTCTTCCACTTCCTGACCTTACTACATACTTGAGTTTTCAAATGTTGAAATCCTTCATTCCATCTGCTGCTTCTGTGTTCAAGATCCTGGGTAGCTGCTGAGTTTTAAAAGGTTAAAGCAACTCTGTGATGTTGGCAAATTTTCAGCAACAAGGTTTCTGCACAACACCATCAGTTTCTTGAGCTCCTTTCTGCTGCGCTTTTATTGTTGCAAGATCTTGATACTGCAGTCCTACTTCCTTATCTGATAGAAAGTCCTCCTAAAAAGCTTTTGACCCAGTCTTGGAAGTTGGAATCATTAGTCAGAGTTGTGCAGGACATGTATTGTGATGTGTTGCGTTCTTATCAACTTGCAGTGTAATCAACTTTTCTGTGAAGCTTTCATGTTCACCATTGTGTCTCCATCTTGTTAACAGCTGTCTTCTGATGAACAAAACACTGAAGTTGAAAGATGAAGAAGATCCTGCTTCTCAGACCCTTTGTGGTTCCCGATTTCCTGCTTAGGCTTACTGTGAAGCTCTCCTGGGGTTAAAAAACGCTTAGGAGAAAAATATTAGGCAAAACTATTGGGAAAATAGCACTGTTAGGCATTTCTGGCAATTTACTGCAAAAGAGTCATGAGAGGAAAAAAAAATAAAAAATTAGACCCAGCAGGTAGGACAGAAGTCCTTATAGTCTGTGTGATATAGACTGTTAAATGCTAGTACAAGTTTAGTGGTAATGAAGTTTACTTCCAGACATGTATCTTAAGAGCAATAGAACTTGTTCCTTTTTGAAGACTGATTTGTTCATAATGTTCATTTTCTTCCAGCTATGTGTAGTCTAGCAGTAAAGAACAAATTATGTGAAGTGTACATCTTACAAGGATTTGTCCTATTTCTTTGTTATATCAGACCATATGAATTACTGAGGAGAAACTAAACCTTGTAGGTGCAGACAACCTTACAAAGTGATACCTCCAAGCAGACCTTTGCTTTAATAATTTTTTGAATTCAGTAAATACCCTTGCTTTATTTCATTTGAATATTTTCTTCAAGGAGACATCTGACTTGGGAGAAGTAGTAATATTTTATTACTACTCCTTTTTTAATATTGAGGACTTGATTCCTGTTTCTCCAGGGAAATTTGAAATGCAGATAGTGCTTGCTATGGACCTTAAAACTTGGCTTATTCATCAACATGATAATCTTCTGTTGAGGAAATGTATTTCCATATTTCAGTTCCCCAAGCTCATAGAATATTTCTAGGATTTCAGGGTGGGTGTTCAACTTTCTGATTAAAAGCCCTACTGTTCATATAGGGCACGTAGAAGTTTTTCTAAGCTATTGATAAAATGTTTTGTGGCAATGACTGAAGAATTAATAATGTAAGGAGTACTAGCATGAATGAGGAATTTTATCTTAGCATGTCAGGGAGAGTTCATCATCTGTTCCTCAGTATTGAGGGGCTCTGTGCCAGCAGGAAAAAAACTCTGCAGTGCCAAACCAGGACTTCAATGGGCTCTATGACAGGCTGCAACAGTGTTCTTTCTTCAGGCCATATTAATAGTTATGACACATCTCCTAAGTTGTAAAACTCTTCTATCTCCCTATGCTGTTATCCAAAGTTATTAGGCCTTATTGTCCCACATATGCCTCCTTTGTCCCTCAATATGTCATGTTTCTTTTTTAGTCTCTGGTTGTCTGATGCCATTACGTGTGTACCAGCTGTATTCCTTCTCGGCATGCTGGTTAACGTTTCTCTAGACACCTTTGTGTATCTCACTATACATGAGGGAAAACAATGAGCACACAGTGGTTGGAGGGAACCCTGAGAAGCTGGAGGGTAGCAGGACCTCAGCAAGGTGGGGGGAAGTGCAGGTAGAAAGCTCCTGAAGTTTAACCCAGACAAATGGGAAGACTTTGTCTGAAAAGTAACAACCTTGTGCAGCTGTGCTGGTGGACAAGGACCTTTGCAAGCTGGTGACCAGGAAATGGCCCCTGGTCAGCAGTGAAGAGTGGCAGTGTCCAGTGGCATCAGTCACAGTGCTGTGTGTGTTCCCCCGGCCTGAGGCTGCCCTCACAGCCAGTCTGTGGCTGCTTCTAAACTCATCTGTGAGAAGTTGCTTTGCATCTTAAGGGTGATCCCAAGGTGCAACTGCTATGGGAGGAAAGGGAGGCGAAAGCAGAGAAAGAGACAAATCAGACCAAATAGATGAGCAAGTGTAACATCTTCTGTAGTACACCTGCATTTTAATTTGCCTTTACATCACACTTACAGGTCGTAGTCTATCCTCTGATTAATGTCTACTGCCCTTTTTGCTGTCTGTCACCTGGTAGGCTCAGACACTCCTGTAAATCATCAGGTCCATATTCTTATATTGCACTTACATATCTCATTTCCAGGTTTTCACATTCAGTAGTACCTTTTTTTTTCAAGCTGTCTTTAAGGTGTAGTGGATGTTGGCTGAAAGGACATGGCATCTCTAGTGAAGTCTAAGTTGTGCATTAAGGAGCTGTTCTGCATAGAATATGTGCAAGTAAGAGAGCTGTGTTTGTCTAGAATTTGAGGACCAGACTTCAGCAATAATGCCATTGAAATTGCAGTGGTAAAAATGCATTATTTCCATTTCATGACTCTAAATATATGAATGTATTCAAAAGCCCCAAAATGAACAATTGATTAGCAATTGATTTTGTCAAAAAATCCTGTTCTCTGCAAGTATATTCAAGAAATGAATCAAAACTCTTCTCAATTAAAACAAAACAAAAAAAAAACACTATTGAAAAATACTTTATTATTGGGTTTTTATTATTCTGAATGTTTTTATAGTGATATATTAATTCTAGAATTAATAATTCTTAGTTAGTTGCCCACAGCACCTTTGACCTCTCCAGATCGTTGTTTGTCAGCATCTGATTTATAGTGACTACTGATTCCAGTCTCCTCACTTTCAGGAACACTGTCTAAAAATGCAAGCTAGAATATGATGAATGAATGAGCAAAAGACTAAAGGCAGGATGTGGCATCAATGGCAGTTAGGCTTTGTTTGAAGAGGAGATGATTTTAAAAGCACTGGCGGTCACCACTCTTCTGTGAGAGCAAACAGACCCTGCAGACCCCTGTCTGCGGCCACAGTGCGTGTGGTGTTATGGTCAGCAGTGTGTAGTGGATTACTCCAGGATAAGTTGTTTCCTTAGCTCCTGTCTGCATCTTCTCGTCTAAGAGTGACCCATTCTTTTTTTAGAGGAGAGTTTATCCATCATCATTCTGTTTGGTTCCTGGGATTCTTGAAGTACCTTAACGTAGAAGAAAGTCTTTCACTGGTCACTTAAAGGGAATGTCATGATGGACGTCAGAGTTCAGCTGTCATTCGCGTATGCTGGGCTGGGTAATTGGTGACATTATCCTCATTTTAAAAGGCTGCAAAGTCAGGTCTTGAGTTTTCTTCCATCATCTCCTGTATTCCTTCTGCACTGCAGCTGTGCAGGAAGCTGTATCTAGCAAACTGAACTGTGTTATAGGGAGGTGGTGAAGGAGAGGAGTCACAGCAGAGGAAAGAAACACATTCCTCTGAGTCCTCATTACAGAGCATGAAGAATATGGGAGACTGCTCATTTATAAAAGTTGTCCTCCACCCTTAAGCAGCTGTTCTGGTTTTGTGCATTGCCATGCAGTATTTGAACATCTTGGGAAGCCACAGAAGTTTGACTCATACACTGGACCTGATTTGATCCTTATTCCAGATGCTGGAGCCTTCTGGCTGAGATCACTCTGACGCAAACCTTGCTCCCAGCTCCCACTTCACTAAGGAGCAAACAGTTTTGTTACGTGTCAGGTCTGGCGCTTGGTCCTCAGCTGTTTCACCATCGCTTCCTGTGTTTATAGCTGGCCAGTGGGTCTTGGCTGTGCGTATGACATTTACTGAGAATTATGACAGTTTTCTGTGAACTTTATGCCTGACACAGATGTTTCAGAGAGAAATGCACCTTTGTATTCTGTGGCTTCAAAAAGTATTAAATTAAGAAAAACAAGGATAGCATTAACATAGCACAGCTCTCAGATCAGCTGTTTTTTTAATGTATTGCTAGCCCAGGATGAAAACATGAAGACAATTTTTGTGACTATGTGGTACATAATTGGATGTATGTCTCTATATTCTGATACTCTGAGGGTATCTTCTTCATTGTTTTTGTGCTTGTAATCCAGTATTGGACTAATACTTGTGATTATGTTTGCATGATAATAGCTTCTACTGGTTTTTATGTGATAGAAACAGTGAAAGTAGGCATTTCTATGCAAAGAACCATAGAATTAAAGTGGGCTTTGGCTGGAATGCAACAGCTGTTTGATCCATATCCAGCTGTAAGGCCCAACTATGCCATCCCTCCATCTCATGGCACTGGTGGGAAATAGCCCAGAGAACCAGCCTGGTGCCTCGGGCCTGTGGCATTTCGAAGGTCTGCAATGAATTGGGTGGTAATGGGGTGTATCTCTTCTTTCTCCTATCATACCTCCATCTGCTTCTTTTTGCCTGACCTACCCTTTCAGTTTTTTGATGTTGTTACTTCTTCCAGTTGAGCTTATTTTGTCTTACAATTTACCTCTTGGAATAGAGGTTTAATTACTGAACAGATGTGTTGTCTTCATTTTGCCTCCTCTAACTGCCTTTATCTCTGTTCTTCATTTTGAATCTTAGACTTTTTAGTTCATGAAGTCCTGTGGAACTAGAACTCTTTGCTAGTTAAAGACACAACCCCCCCCCCCAATATTCTTATCAGATCTTGCTGCAGTTCTGTAAACAAGCTACTTAATCATGCTTTTATGTTAATGCCAAAGAAACAAATAAAAATTTGTTGCACTGTGATTATAAACAAACAAATACAAAATTGCAGTCCAAATATTGAGATGCTTTTCCTTCCTTTGTGTTTTATTTTTTTAAAATTCTCCTGAATGCTCTCTGAAACAAGATTAACTAGAGACTTAAATGGAAACAAATCTTTTGTGGAAGAAAATAAAGAAAGTAAAAGAGAAGTTGATGTTGCTTGAAATCTTTCATGGTCTGAAGCTAGAGAAGAGGGAGAAGCCAAAATGTAGCTGCAGGGATTGCTTAAATATAAAATCTAGGACATAACTGTGGGAATGCATTGAGGTGCAAGAACTGGAATGCAACTATGTGTAGTGAAATCTGCGAAAGCTGGGAATGTCATGCTCAGTGTTTGAGATCTTCAAGCCATTGGCAGCATTTTTCAGAACTGTTCCTGTTAAAAAACTGCTTTTCCTGAGCTTGGGGCCTGATCCAGCCTTTTTTTTTTTTTTTTGTGTTCTTGGCTTGTACTCATGCGAACTAGAATGGAATTAACAAGAGACAGTAAAGCTGTGGTTGTGTGTAGTCTCTCCTCAGTGGTATAAAGTTGGCCTAAGAAATTCCTGCTCCAAATCATTCTTCCCTGCCTGTATAACTTTTTCCAGGAAGAGCTGAGTTTTTCGTAGGACTGAAATATGAAATGTCTGATCCAATTTTCCAAAAAAACATTGCAGAAAACTTCCTATTACTTTTTCCCCCCCCCCAAGGCAGGCTACTACTGGTAAACAGTGTGGCTCCATGAACATTCCAGTTACGCTGGAATGACTGAAAGAATGGGCACCCTGTGATGGGAGCAAGGGCACTCCCTGCCAGAAATGAGTCCATTCAACTCTCAAGGCAATAGCCTGATGAAGCAGCAATGTTCATGAACAGTGTTCTGAACAAAGTGTCATCCATCCTCAGTCTTCTGTTTTTTCAGGTAGCAATAAGGAAGGAGGTGTCCAAAGAAACATGAGCTTTCAAGCAAAAAAATAAAAGCTGTGCTTTAGCAATGCTCCGTGAAAGCAGCTTTTACTGGCAAGTTAAATTTGACTGGCCTGGAAGATTCGACCAGTCTAGACTAGAGGTAAATGATCCAATCAGCTTTGCCATCTGAACTTCCTGCAGGTTAACTGACACATGGCAAGTGCTGTATTTTTTTCCTACCTAATCTCATTGTAAGGTTGTTCATGAAATAGCTGCACCACTTGCAGGGTTGAGCCAGGAGGTCACCAAAAGAGTTAAGAAATTTTCCTCAGGCTTTTAGGTTGTTTCCTTTGTTGTTAGCTTCAAACGTATAGACTATTGTCTATACAAGAATAGAAGAAACTTATTTTGGTGTGACAAATATTAGGATTGATAAAATTTGATCTCAAATCTTTATCAATAAACCATGTTTTATCAGTGATGTAGTTTTTCTTCTTTTTGCCATCAAATTACCTGCAATTCTGGTGGTTCTTTAAAATCTATGCCATTTTATAGCTGAAATTTAAGAAAAACTATCATGGCAATAAATGAGTTAAATGAATGTCTGCCCCTTCTCCCCAGACTCAAAGTATTTTTATGTAAAATTTTAAAGGAAAACCTCTTTTATGCTTCTTGCAGGGCAGCTTTAGAAGAGGTAGAAGGAGATGTGACAGAGCTGGAACTGAAACTTGACAAGGTAAGCTTTTAATTCAACAATGTTTGTTCTTGAAAACATCAAAAGATATGTTTCGGTTTTGTTTTAAAGTTCACAGCTGGGAAGTGTCAGTGGCCGACCAAGCGCTCTGCCCTTGCAGAGGAGCGGGATCCAGGTCGAGCTCACAGCTGGGCTTTGGAGGCCAAGCGGGAGTAAAGCAGCGCCGAGCAGCTGAAATCGCGGCGTGAAATCGCGGCGTAATAATTTGCCTTCCCCCGGCTGAGGCTTCGGGTTGTGCAATTCCCTCCTGACCCGGCCCCTCGCTGCCCCCCGTGACTCAGCCCCGGGGGAGCCGCATGCAAACTCATTCAGCTTTCACGTGAGATAAAGCCGGGGCTCGGTCATTGCTGCACCGAGAGCCTGTTTTGCCACAACGGCATGCTGGGGGCACATCTGGATACTCTTTGTTTTAGAGGTTTAAAATCCATGCTTCCTGTGTTTGGTAATCTGAGGCACGGCAGCCAGGTGTATGTATCTGTCACTACTGTGTGGAGGACTTGGCAGATGTAAAATTCATCCTGCTTTTTTGTCATGCTTTGTGCGTGGATGTAAGGAGTTGGATGTAACATCTTTTCAGCTCCTTACTATCTGTTTATTGGTTTCCTCACCTTTGGAAGCTTTTGTTATTTCTTTGCTAGTATTTTGAGAGTGGCTTATTTTTGGTTTTCATCTGTATAAAGTCTTCTTTCCTTTGCATTTATGCTAAATGTTAAATTATTGTTGTCTGTGTTTTCATATGGCAGGCAGATGTCATTTGCTTACCTCCTTAACTGCTTTTTGAATACAACCTTTTTTTCCTGCAGCTGTGAGTTGGCTGCAGAGAGCAAGAAACAAATAAAGATGGTGTCCAGCCTGAAGACTTATTGTTTACTACTTATAATAATATTCCTAGTTTTTTGTAGATAATAATCTAACAATTTGCTTTTGCAAAATAAATTCAAGATTCTTAATTTTGATTTGGTGTGAATCTTGGTGAAACTGATGAGTATAACACACATTTTTACTGTAAGGGTGTTGAATCTGTTTTGGTAGATCAAACAGAGTAAGTATTTAAAGGATCTGAAAAATCTGTCTTGTAAGTTTTCCTTTTCTGCCAGTCTGAAAGGATTGTTTTTGGGAAAAAGACTTTCCAAATTCTTTAAATGGCATTATTCAGGGCCTTGTAGTACAACATTAAGTTGAAAGCCAAGCTTCTTGGGTGAGCTGAAGCAACTGTGGCCTGAGGGTAATAATTTGTCTAGGCTTGGTTGGTAACTTTTTATGCTCAGTTGTTCACACTAAACTTGGTTTTATTGTCCCAAAGTTTTGACTTTGAGCTACATTGTCTGCAGTTTTTTCCTCTCTGGAAGAAAGCAAGCTGGGTTCAGGATTGTGAACTATAATCAAAGGTGAAGGAAAGAGTTTAATGTTGATAGTGATTTTTTTTTTTCCTGTCTATTGTTCAAGCAACTTGGACATTCATCAGAATCTGGGACATCATGCTCAGCTTTCCATTTTTCCTAAGGATCTGAGTCAACATAAAAATTACTGAATAACTAAGGCAGGAAAGGATGCTTGGATGGTTTCTTTGCCCCACTGTAGGATCGAGTACTTCCATGTTGCTTTTCATGCAAATTTGTTTACCATCTTTGAAAAATCTTTCCAAGATGAAGGTTCAGTCTTCTGATTTTATTCTCAGCTTAGCTTAGGGTGGGGTAACTCAATCATAATACAGCCCTCCTCAAGAGAGCGCCTTGGCAATTGCACTAATCACTCTTTCTTTCATTAATGGCCCAGTGCATAAATGGTTCAAGAAGTGGGAAAACATCCATCACAAGATACTGAGGACCTTCCCATCAGACTGTGCAGTACCATGAGGGCTGCGGTCCTGACTGAAGCAGTGAGTGGTAGGGATGGAAAGGTGTCAGAGATTAGTCTGTTTGTGAGTGAAATCATGACTGATTTCACCTCCTGTGATGTAACCATGGCTCTTCAGCTGTGCTCTGTGCACAGAGCCTTTTGCGTTCCTGCGCCTGTATTCTGAGTGTCTCAGGATGAAACAAACGGTGTGGGTTTCTTTTTAGTTTGTTCTGTAGTGTTTTTCCTCAGAAACCACAAGACTCTCATCATTTGCTTGGGTTCTAGCCAGCTATGTTTTAGTTGCTGTACTTTTTGCCCCTGTAAAACTCTCTCTTGAAGTATGTGCAAAATCTCAGTTAACAATGAATCAAGTAAAAAATAATTAAAATATTTATAGAGTGATAACTTTCCCAATGGCATATTAGTTGACCTAGAGTAGTATTTTTATAGCTATCACACTACAGTAGAAAGCTTTTCATAGAATCTGAGGCAGGGAATTTAACTTTTGAAATCTTTGTTTCATAGCCTTAACTAAGCTCAGTGTGTTCATGTTTATATGGTGGTGTAAAAACTAAACAAAAATAAGCCTTCCACTTTCTCTCTTTTTTTTTTGAAACTCATTTTAGCTGGTGAAGCTTTGTATTGCAATGATTGATACCGGAAAGGCATTTTGTACAGCCAACAAGCAGTTCATGAATGGAATTCGAGATCTTGCACAATATTCCTGTAAAGATACATTGGTTGAGGTAAGTTCTTTGAGGTGAAAGTGGAGGGAGAGAAACATAACTTGAAAAGGGTAAAACGTAACAGTTGGCAAAATAAGTAGTTGAAGTTTATGGTATTATTTGCCTTTTTGCTCCTTTTTCTGTGATATCTGTTTAAGCGTGAGGTTTTTTTGGCTGTGGTTCACTGCAGGTGTCTGTGCTGTTTAGTTTCAGCTGTGACAGGGGTCTCCCAAATTTCAGAAGATATGTATTAGATTATTGTGTGTGGTGGTGCATGGTTAACATGTTAACCGGTTTTCTTGAGTAAGAGTATTAAACATGAAAAATACAAAGTAGTGTTATATTAAATACCATAAATTAATGTTGTAGATTGTGAGCTTCCCAGATCTTCAGTTAATTTGAATTTTTGCTGCTTTCCCTCAGTTTAGTACTTTGTATACATGTAGGCAAAAACATTTTTGTTGTGTATACCTTTAATCGATTTATTCGATATTACAGTCATGTTCTCCTTCTAGCATTATGGTTTCAGTCTCATAATCATGCTATAAGGAAAATGAATTTCTAAGTTCTTTACTGAAAAGCCGTAAACCTCTGAAATGTTGCTTTTGTGCTGTGTGTTTAGTAGGGCTTAACTTAAACCACTTTTATTTGCTCTTTACAGACCAGTTTGACAAAGTTCTCTGACACCTTACAGGAAATGATCAATTATCATAATGTGAGTATTTCTAGCCGAAACATGGCACTGATAGCTCACTTCCAGTTATATTTCATAATAGATTATTGGTAAAGCTTTTCTTGTTGATAGTGTTTGCAAAGTAATGGTTTAAATGGTATTAAATAACTCTTGTTTTATACTTATAAATATTTTATTTATGTTTTGTGTACAAAGTATTTATAAATGTCCCCTTTTCTGCAGATTTCCATCTTGGTTTATTTTTCATTTGGAATTTGTAAGTGTTGGTGCTCTGAGACAGTAAATACTGGATAGTTTCATCTTTTTGAATCAAACTGATGGTAACAGTTACAGACTATGACCTTATACCTTTGCTGGTCTAAAATAATGATTACCTTTGCCATAATTGCTACATTTTTTCCCCTATCCTTATAATACACAAAATGAAGCACCTCTGATTTGCATATAGTTTTCTTTTTGGAAGTATAGCAGATTTAGACAAGTGTGGAGAAAGGAGAAAATGCTAGGATTTAAGACTAATAGTAATTTTTAGCATGTCAGCGTTAATCAGAAACTTCAGTTTTCCCTGGGTTGAAAACTGATTTATTTGTTTTCCTCTAAAGAGTTTAGTCTTGTATTCTGAAAGCCAGAAGGATGTGTTTGCTCTTCTGTTTTCTTCCTCTTCCATTGGTCCAACTGCTCTTCGTTAATTTCCCAGCAAATTGCTGGAAACCAACTGAAGTGTCTCCAAGTGCTGAAAATATGCAGGACGCTTAAAATGTGGGGTTTTCATCCACTAGGAGTTTAAAATTTGGCAAGATAGAGAGAATGCAACACAACTTTGTTAGCATTAACTTACCTTTCTGAAAACGTCTGATTAGGTTGTTGTGTGGTTTTTTTTTTTTGATGCAGGCTTTTAGAAGGGAAGGAAAGCAAAGCAGGTTAATAGCATTATGTTTGATTTTCTTTCCGTTACACAACGTGTACCTATCTGCACCTGATCTAATGAAAACTGTAAAAAAAGGAGTAAGTGAACAGTGGTTCTTGGGTGGTAGAGAGAAGGGAGTGCAAAAGTTCAAAGCAGCAGTAGTGGGAGCAAGTATTAGTTTCATTTCTGCATACAATGATTTCTGCAGATTAGATGGGGCAGATGAACCCAGGCTGTCCCTGTTTGACACTCTTCATCACACATCTTGCTGCTGGTTACCCTCTTAACTATGTCTTTTATCTATGGTTTGCTCTTTTGGACACCTCTGACATAGGTTCTGTATTATTGCTGCTGTTATTCTATGTGATCATGGCTTGCACTGCTTTGGTAAAATTTGACACAGCACAACTCTCCCTTTTGGGCAATCTGAAGGCAGAAAGCAAAGAACAAACCATATTAAGAAATACTTCTTTTCAGATCTATGTAGGACCAATCTGAGTTCTGCCCTGCTTTTTTTCCCTGCCATGCTCTTGCTGTGCTCAGGCAGAGTGAGAACAAAGTGGCTTTTACCAAAGGCACAACCATCAATAGTGAGCACAATTGCTTTGCCAGACGTGTTGTGGTCCTGCATTGCTTTTTGTGAATCTGCTTAGTTCAACAGGGCTTCCTGGCTTAGAGTGACAGGTCTGTTGCTGACCAAGTTGAAAGAGCCATCAGGAGGGAGAAGAAGCTAGAGGAAGAAAGAGGAAAGAAAAGATTGAAGGGGTAGGAGATGCTCCCACTGAGTTCTGGATGACTGTCAGTTTTTTCATGCTACAAATAAGGCCGGGGACTAGACTAGTGCAGCATCTTCACTGATTCAGCAGTGGGGGAGTAGCTGTGATAGCTTATGGCAAAGAGCAGCTTTCTTAGACTTGGAGTGTATGAAAGGTAGTGTGTTGACAAGGCTGTAAATCTAATCAGATCGAGGTCTGGGCACTTCTTTCTGTTCTTTTTAGGGGAAATGATGTGTATGTATTTTTCTGCCCAGCACATTTTTTCTCTTCATTATTGTAAGCAGAATGCAAGGCTTATATTTCTGGGAGTCCTTTAATCATTTGAGTTCCCATCTGGTTTTATCTTTTGGTATTGATCTTGATTGGTGCATTCCCCAGGCACTGGCAAGCTTAAATGTCAGCAGTGGGAGTAGTCCCAGCGTGACTTCCAGTTTGTCAAGAAGTTCTTTATTCTAGTTGTCTGCTTTTCTGGTTTCCCAAAGTGGGAATACAAACAGGATCTTCCGTGTGTTACTGGTAGATACAGGACAGTTCTGGTTGGGAGGGGCCTCAGGAGTTGTGGCTGGTTTGACTGCCTGCCTAAATCAGGGTCAGACCTGAGGCTGGAGCGGGTTGCTTAGGCTTTTATCTCATTCAGTCTTGAAAACCTCCAAGCATGGATGCAAAGTGCAGTACCACTGTTAATGAGTGACTTAAACTCAGTCATGTTTTCCTTCAGTGTTTCCAGAAAAGAGAGATGAGCTGGTAAAGGTGTTGCTATCAGTACTTGGCATTACATAGCTTCTTATTTCCAAATCTTAATAAAGAATCTAAGACTGAGAACATTTAAAGAAAGCACTTTTGACCTTAAACTTTGCGGTTTGGACTTGCTTTTTCAATAAAATTATTTAATACGTCAAGATATTTACCTTTTGTGAGAGATTCTGTTCAACTGGGCCAACTACTACTTTTTTGTTCTTTCACCTCTTCATTTTTGTGGTGGTGCCTTGTCTATTTCTGTTATGCACAATGGGAGATGTAGAGGGGTTGGAAATTGAGGCAACATTTGTTGTCTGCACAGTAAGAAGTGACAAAAGGATTTGTCCAGTAGCCATTGACCTGTTCCATTCCATCCTAAAACTCAGAGGGCAGATGTGAAGCTGAAAGAATGTGTGTTTTCATTTTCCGGTTAGAATTTTTTGGGTCATAAGTGAAAATACAAATTGTCTCACATCCAGGTGTGCTTTGGCCTTAAAAAATTAACAGATATCTTAAACTTTAGCGTTTGAATGAGTTGATTATATTTTGAGCCCCCTAGCCTCCCCAAATCATAGGAAATTTTGGAAGCATTTCTTAGATCACTTATTCTTAAAAAGAAGAATCAGCCATTCCTTTTAGTCGTCCAACAGTGGGCGTTTTTTTACAAACATAGTATGTAAAGGAGATGGTACTAAATACTCATGTATGTTACATTTTCAGCATTAATTTCAATCCATGGGTTTGGGGTTTTTGCCAGAAGTTAAGAGCATGTTCTGTCTATGGTCTCATTCGTCTTTTAATTGTTGATAAATTGTGAAAGTCTAAGAACCAAAAAAAAATGTTCCTTGACATTCAAAGTTGTTTCTTTGGGAATATTACTGTACAATTAACAGAAATAAACTTCATCTATGAAACTAGGCATGTCTCATATTGTCAGGGTGAGAGAATAAGATGCCAGGAGCTCTTATCTCTGCTTATAACCACAGTCTTTAAGAAAAGAACAGCAAAAGATGTTTGGTTTGTGTTATTTTCCTTATTTTCTTCCTTATTTTTTATTTATTTCAGAACTACTGTGAAGAGTTTTGTATTTTGATATTAGAGACACAGTGGTTTAATAATAATTGTCATCTAGTTCTGCATGATTGCCATTTGTATTTCTGAAATCAGAAGGTGTGAGTACCTCTAAGTTACTGACCTACATAACAATGCTTTTCTTTCAGATTCTGTTTGACCAAATCCAAAGATCAATTAAAACACAGCTTCAGACTTTCGTTAAAGAGTAAGTTAATTTGCAGTTGTAATGGGCAAATTATACATAAGATGGAATTTAAAACATCTGATTTGAGTGGGTTGGTGAAAAATCCTTCCTGTAAATAGCCACCCATAAATTGAGAAGTGTATTTGTCAAAATTTGGAAGGCTTTGTCAAAAATCACCCCAAATCACTGAGGTTTTAGATCCAGCTGCAGAAATGTTGCAATAGGATGAATTACTGATCTAATTACATGTTGTAATTGTCTAAGCTTGGAGGACAAAGCTTTTCCCCAGTAAGCATGTGTTCAGTTACATTTCAGTTTTGTCCTTTCCTTGGAAAAGAAGGACAAGAAGCTTCTGTCATAATTTGTGGATTTTCATTTGACCCAAGCATGTATTGGAGAATATAAAATATGAAGAAGAAACCAGCTGTAGCAGTCGTGAGCTTGGTCTGACTGGTGTCGCTTTAAATACTTTTTCATTCTTTGAATTCATTTGTTATCCATATTTCCTTTTTCCATAGAGATATTAGGAAATTTAAAGATGCAAAGAAACAGTTTGAAAAAGTGAGTGAAGAGAAAGAAAATGCTCTGGTGAAAAATGCCCAAGTTCAAAGAAATAAGCAACACGAGGTAGAGGAAGCAACCAATATTTTGACTGCAACACGGAAGTGTTTTCGACACATAGCTCTGGATTATGTTCTTCAGGTAAGGGCAGAAATAAAAGTTACATTTCAAAACATTTTGTTACATGTAGTTAGAGACACATCCTTTACAACTTTAGAGGTTCTTTTTGGAAGCTTCTTGGAAGCTGTGGAGATTCAGGGAAAAAGGAAGAACTTTATCTGCAAGTAATTTTTTTTTTAATAAAAACTGAGTAAAAATAATTGGTGCATTCTTATTGCTTTAATGCTCTGGTATTTATGTAATTAATGCAATGACAGTTTAATTTTCAAGTTGAACATTATTTTGAAAAAAAAAAAAAAAGAAACAAAAAAACCCCAAAAACAAACAGTATTTGCCTGATACTTACCTAAATGTTTCGTGAGTTAGATATGCTGCAGTTTCTTATATATTTAAAGTAAAAACTGTAAGCTAGCCTAGGAAATAGAAATTACCTGGATAATTCTGATCTAGGATGTTGGGTACTAATGCAGTTTCAGCTGTATGGTTTGGGTCGTATCCAGCTTGTCTAGATGCCTCAGAGTTTGGCATTGTGCTGTAAGGGGAGTCAAGAACTTAACTATCCTTTACCTTTTTAGTGAAGGTCTCCCACGGGCTGTTGAGAGGTGGTGTTTGTCATGCTACTTTGAATACTGTAATAGAGTAATAAATGTTCTTTTGATAATTAAAATTCATCTGCTTCGTACTTGCCCACAACTACAGCAAAATAGGATTATTGCAACTCAGATGGTGTGAGAGGTTGGGGGCTCCCAAATGGGTCTGAGCTTCTCCTATAGTCAAACACAAAACTGCTCTTTACAATTAAACTGGTTTTATATTAGACATTATCATCTTGATTTGTGACAGTCCAGCCAGTTATTTAAAGCTTAACTGACTTTTCTGAAAATTGCATTATGAGCTGTAAAATTAAGTGGAGCCTGTCAGCTTGGGCACTTTCACAGACATAGTGGTCAGTGATCAACTCTAAACTCCTGCTTTTTGAACACTAAGGTCATTCTTGTGTTTAAAAAGTCCTGTGAATTGTGCCCCAGTGGATTATTTGTACTAACGCTGACTGGTGTGGGGGAAGCTGGCAGTCACCACTGTAGTAGGGCAGTTCCTTGTGTGTGCACTGAACTGCAGGTTGTTTGCCTCCTGCAATTTGTATGCTCCAAGTATGAGCGATTCCTGGGATGAAGATGCATTTAGAGTAACAGGGAACAGTTTCAGCGTCTCTTAACATGGACAAAAATGATTTCAGCTTTAGGAATTCTTTCTGCTTGCATCATTCTTCTGGGAAAATGGCTTCACAGCTATGATCTCCTTGTAGCTAGATTGGCTTGAAACTGTAACTCAAAACCTTTGCTTTCCTTTTATTTTTATTTTTCTTTGTCTCACAGGCTCAGAGTTTATTCTATACAAACAAATCATAATTATTTTTACTGCAGAAGGTTTTCCAAAATAATGACCACTTAAATATAGAAGTACAATCTGGTTTTGATTATAGCTTGAGCAAGTTTATTTCTTTTGCCGAAATTCTAAACTGACATAGAGGTGTTAAATTACAAAATCGTGCATGTTTCTGCTAAGTGGGTCTTTTAAAGTAAAATCTGTAGTTCTGGATGGCAACCTTTAAAGATCAGGGAACAAAGAAGATAGGGGAACCAGGTGAATGTGACAAATCGGTTACTTTTTCTATATAGTGTGAAATTCCTCAAGTTCTAGGGCAACACCATTAATCGGTGACTTCAGCTAGCGTAAAAGCACAGGTATACATGGAAAGTTACTTACTGAAATTATTATGTTCTTGCTTGCCTGGGACTACTTTTGGGACAGTTAAATACTGTGAGTCTGAGGGAAAAGTAACCCTGCCCACACCCTTCCCTGTACCCTGGCAGCAGAGAGCAGTGCTGCTGAGGGCAGCTTCTGGCAGCAGTTGGTGGGCTGGCTTAGCTCACACTGTTTGAAACATCTTGAATTCAGTCTCTTGAAAACAGGTTCCAATTTTCCTTGCTTGAAAGGTGGATTATATTGCTTCTAGTTAGCACAAGGTGTCTTGTATTTTCCCTTATGAAATAAGAAAATTGCGACTATCACTGTGAAGCTGAAGTTTTGCAAGTGTTCTCTGATTGCATCACTTTGATATCATGACAGAACTAGAATAGTCTTTTAAAAGTGCTTTGGGGCGTCTGATATTGAGCTATCTTCTTCCAATATTTTAAGCTTGGATATGATTATTTGGGGGAAAATTGCAAATAAAATAAGTTTAGAATAACAGAAATGGCTTTGTTCTTTTTTCCTAGATCAATGTTCTTCAATCTAAAAGAAGAGCAGAAATCTTAAAATCGGTAGGATATACTTTATCCTCTATACATCAAGTATTTTAATCCATTGAAAATTAAAAATATGACCGCAAAGCAGTATGTTAAAAATCTAGTCCTTTTATTGGTGAAAGTGTTACCAGTACATTTGGCAATTTGGTAAGTGTAAGTTTGGCCTTTACTGTAACTGGGCATACATGTTAAACTGTTTTTGACAATCCTTTTGGTTCAGATTTGAACATTTACAGGTTTACACTACTGTTGATGCTTTGGTATATGTTCCGTGGTTAAAATCGAACTTTGTTTGCCAAGAATTCTGCTGTTTAGGTCTGGTTGATTACTTTGTAAACAGTAAGTGCTACTTATCGTCTATGCTGAGATGAATTCTGCGCTTTCTAAGAACAGGGAAAATTTTGATATGAATAGTATGATATCTGCTAAATTAATATAAAGCTGTATCTGCATGCCAATTTTCTTCACACTGCATTCCCTTTTCTTCAGATTATCTCTGTTGAAAGTTTATTGAGATAGAGAGTGACAAATTAAATAGTGCTTTTCTTTCAAATGTCTGAAAGTTGCTCTCTTATAATTTTCTTAATTCCTTAAAAAGCAGAAACTTTAGCTGGGTTAGTTTATAACTGCTTGCTATTCTGCTCTGCACCTTCCCTTGCTCTGCACCTTCTCTCATTTTCTATTTTAAGGCTAGACAGTCTTCTCAGCTATGTTCATAAAGGTTATGGGTTTGGATCATTAGTAAAATATTCTGTAGCCGCTCTCTAGCTTACATGTCCCAGTTAAACAGGAGATAACAAAAATTTCAGGTGACATGAAATTAGAAGTGGTTTTCTGCCATTAAGTAGATTTTTTTTTTGTTTTGCTCATGGGGTTAATCCTATCAACTGATTTCTGAGATTTTTGGCTTGGTTCTTTGCTTCCTTAACCTTGCATGTTTATTTTACAGCACTGGAAGCTCTATGAGGTATTGATGTAAAACTGTCAGGACACGAGAGGAGAAATTAAACCTGAAATTTTAGGTTGTTTATGTGAATTAAGTGACATATTTATGTGATTTGTGATACAATTTTCAAGAGAATAAATATTTACTTTGTTCCTTCTAGATGTTATCGTTTATGTATGCACATCTGGCTTTTTTCCATCAAGGCTATGATCTGTTTAGTGAACTTGAGCCCTACATGAAAGATCTTGGTGCACAGGTAACAAATTTTTTTAAAAATTCTTAACTTTATGCTGAAATGGAGGAAATCTTGCTATATGCCTACATATCAGGTACTTCATAGATTTATTAAACAAAAAGGGAATTGTAGTATGATAAAAGCAAAGCATAAAGAATATACTGTAATGAGAGGGATGAAAATAGTTGCAAACTGCGAGTTGTCTGTTTACTGAAATTAATACTACCTTTAGGATTTACATACATTAGCATAGCCATGCACTGCTCTGTGAGGTACATTGTGATATTTAGGACACGGATTATTTGGATTTCAAAATTTTTGTGCATGACCCATGTTTATAAATATATCTAATAATAAAAAATAGATTAGGCTGGTTTTCTGTCTACTCATATACTTTATTTACTGTATAAATTATACAGTCTGCATAATTAATTTTGATGTGTGCAAATATAACTTTGATGTTAGCAACTTAGACCATAGAACAGAAGTATGATTTTAATAAGTAGTGCAAAATTGAGTTCCTACATGGAATCCTTCCTGCCCAGTTTTATTGTTTAAGTTTAAGAACACACAATTGACACTTCTGGGTTTCAGTAAGGGACTCATGAAAAGCTTAGATGGACCACTGCCAACTCCACACAGGAGACACTGAAAATGGTTACGCAAATAGATTAGAACATGAAGTATTCAAGTGAAGATCTGTCTGTGGTGCGGGAAGAAGACTCAGCAATGTCTTGACTTGTTTTTCAGTGCAAGTTATATGTGCACTTTTTATTTGCCTCTATCTGAGGACTTGCAACAAGTGCTCTGAAACAAGCCCTGTCTATCACCACTTCCCAAATGGATCCACAAAGCAGCCAACCAAATTTTTAAGTGTCTGTCCATGTACAAAAAGCAAATAAATGACAGCAAACTTCTACATTCATCTTGAGTAGATGTGTCATTGAATGTCTAAGAGATGGAATTGTTCTGAGCTGGTTATTCCTGCCACCACACTGTTGTCATCTGTGCCTCTCAACCTGCTTCTGTGTCTGTGCAGTGAAGCAGATTGGGAACTGTAGAAAACAACTCCAGCAATCCAATGGCTGAATAGTTATTTTTCTGCTAGACTAGGCCCCAGCTGTGTTACTGTGGGTCTTAATTATGTGTAGAAACACATCAGGTCTTGGTGTAATAGGGGCGCTTGAACGCTTCAGGTGGATGTTACTCTTCCGTAGTTGTGCCCTTTATTCTTCAGCACCTTTCCGGTTTGGGTTGTAACTGTTGAACTGTAGTGTCTGGTAGCATAACATGTGTGTCCTGCACTTCTGTGGAAGAGGAGATAAGGAAAGCAGACAAAAACTGTGCAGTTGATAGTGGGTTATGCTATCAGCCAGGCTTCAGTGTTTCCATTTCATTGACATGATTCGAGCAAGAAAACACAAGGTTATTTTTGAATGTCTGGTCATGCTTTTGCTTGATCTGGTAAGGAGCACTGTGTAGCATTCATTTTGGTGCTGGTATCATAGCAACTGAAGGAGTTAAATTTAGAAAATCCATAGCTAAGAATGTTTTAAATATATTGCAGTTGGAGCAAGGATAGAATGAAGACCCTAAAGTTGTACAACTTGCAGAATTGTTCCTTTGTAGCAGACCTTGGCATTTAAGTAATGGATATTTTTCATGACAGAAGATTTGTAAATAACTGTTGAAAGTTTTAACAGTTGATGGCTTTACAGCTTGTACTGGTTGAAGCTTCTGCCTTTAACAAAGTATGTTGTGACATAACAAGGATTTGCTGGATTTTTGTGAAAATGCTGTTAGATTCCTTCTGTTGGTGAGTTTTCATTCCTAGGTAAATTTTGTGTATGATCTTAATTACAATGGTTAACAGCATCTGAAGTAATAAAATTTATCTTAAATAGTATAGTTATAATTTTGAATTATTTTTGTTGGTGTTTTCAAAATAACTGGTTTACTGTGATGGAATAGGACTAAGCAATTTTGCTTTCTGGATCCTTCAGGTCAGGGTAGGATCCCTTGGGAATCAGATCACTGTAGGGCAGTGTTTAATAGTGTGCAAGCATAATACGAGCTTTTACATGGAAACTATGGTATTTGGTACTTTCCATATGAAATATGCTATTAGCTTAAAAAGAATACATTTGAATTTTCATTGAGATGACTATTCAAAAAGCTAAATATTTTAGTCTGGCTTAATTCTCCTCAGGATGCCAGTTAGACCATTATGTTTATAAAAATACATTTACCAGTAAATGCAGTAGTTTGAAAAACCTAATTTTCTGAAAATTATCCAGTAATGCTATAATGGCTGGGATTTTGATAGTTTAGTTGTGATTTGCTGCAGCTTTAGATAGTTGTATGCTGTTGGTCTCTTTTAAGACGATTGATGTGCTGCTCACCTGAGTGAAAAGGAAGAAACTGTGTTTTGAGCTTGGAAACAGGAATGGTGCAATGCTGTCTTCATAGTAAAAAAAAAATCACTGATGGAATGAGCTGCTGCTAAGAACTTTGTTTTGGCTGTGGTAAATGTACCCTCAAACAGTTGTATTCAAGATAAATTAGAGGTAATTGCCCTACCCTAAGTGACTGCCTTCTGTTTCATCTAATGGGGTAGAAGGAAGACTTTCTTGGGGGCCATGTGCAGTTTTCTGAATCTGAAATTTTAGCAAGAAACTTGATTCATATAAGTTTTGAACAGCACTTGACCCAGTTCTCATCTTTATCACAAAAGAAAGGGTTTCCCGAGGGTTCTTGATGCAAAAGAGTCCTTGAGCCCATTTGGAGGCTCTTGTGTCATTTTTAAGTCCTATAGCTACATAAATGTGGCATGTGGTCTCTTCAGTCTGTTCATGTTCACAAATTCCTATAAAAGGTATGAAAGTGCTGATATGGTCTTTCAAGCCAGAGGGGAAGACAGAGAGAGAAGAGTTAAAAAAAGTAAGAGTATGAAATTGGATCCAGATGTTTCAGCTTTCTGATGGCTCTGTAATTGTTGGAGACTGTCTGGCACAAGGGTGTAAGAGCCTGTTATAGTCCCTTTTTTCTCATTTATATCATGTCAAGCAGGGGAAGTAAAAGACTGGGGAAATGGCCAGAGTTGGAAGGGCCTGTCACTTGTGGTTCTGAGAGTGGGTGGAGGGGATCCTATTTGTGTGAGGATCAGAGGATCTCTTAGTCATCTGTGCCCTCCGCAGAACTGCTCCTGTTGCTCTCGCTGTGCGCCTGGAGCAGGGCCAGCTGTGTCCCACAGCCCGAGGGCGGCGGGCTGAGCCCTGCGCCCGGTGCTGCGTCGGCAGCGCTCTCGCTGAGACGCTGGGGCTGGGTTCGTGGCAAGCTTGTGTTACAGGCTGCAGAAAGCAGGGGTTCCTTGGGTTCTATGGCCTGACACATAAGTACCAAACCAACTGGTCTTTCAGGCAACATCTGCTTCTCTACTGCATGTCTTATTTAAACATGAAGGCCTGTATAAAGCAAACAAACAACAAAACGAAAAGAACAAAACTATAAAACAAAAACAGCAACAAAACCCCAGAACAACCAACCAACCACAGAAAACCACAACCAAACTTTCTCTTACAGGGTATCTTAAATTTCCTCCTTTTTTTTTTTTTTTCCTGTGATTGTAAAAGGAAAAAGTTTATGTGATAGTGCTAGGGACATGCTTGCAGCAAGTTTTTGGATAGTGTCTTTTTTATTACTACAGACTTTGTAAGGATGCTAACTTAAATATTCTCTGTGACAATCTCCATTGTTTTCAAAACCATATTTTTATTTCCAAAATTAGTTTGAATGTCTCTACCTAAGATTTCAAGCAATCTTGCTCGAGTACTGCTGGTCAGCTGATCAAAACTGCCGACACAAAATCCTTGTTGAGACAGTTCTCCCACTTTGCAGGGGGAAAAAATCCATAGCATTTGCTCCTTCTAATTTTTGCTGCTCTTGCCAGTGCTGCTGCATAGGCCAGCAAGAGCAGCTAAAGCATGAGTCATCCTCTTGGGAGACTGAGCACCAATGCGGTACAGAGTCGCATATGCTTGGCACCATGCTGTTCTTTGAAACAGTTCTTCTAATGCTTACAAGAAATGTACACCTTTGTAGAGGTTAATTCAGGGTGGCAGAGCAGTGCTTTAAACGAGGCTTCAGTGGTTGTTCAAGGTAAACAATTGGTGACAAAGAAGTAATTATACTATGCAAATAAAATAAAAGTCTTGCAATGTCTAGACATAATGGGGGGGGGTTTTGTCAGCACTGTGAAATGTACTGAGCCAAATTTCTCATGATAATCTAAGGATCCAATTTTCTGTTTCTCTTTACAGCTGGATCAGTTGGCTATAGATGCTGCGAAGGAGAAGAGAGATATGGAGCAAAAGCACTCCACTATTCAACAAAAGGTACTTGACAGAATGTGAAAGGCAGGCTGCACACACATTTTTTTATCTGTAGCATCTCTCCCCAGCATCTCTGCATCAGAACTACAAGGGATGGTATTTTTAGTGCAGAGACAGACTGACACCTCATTAGGTGTAGGGTTGGATTGCAGATACTAATTTTGTATTACTGAACAAAACACTATCTTTAGTTTTTACTAAAACATAAATAGAACAGTAGAATTTATTTGAATGCTGGGATTCTAGCATTTCAGTAGAATTCTTAATTGCTATTACATCTTGGATTCAGTAAGTTGTCCAGGTTTCTGCGTTTCCCTGCTCTGTGTTTGTAGAAGAGGTGTATGTGCTGCACAGCCCTACAGCCGTAGGGTTTGGACTGTGCCAAATCCAAGTGCAGCACCTGGAGCTTGTGTGGCAGCTGCTGTTGCATATGAAGAGCAAAAGTAAACTTTTGTAAAGAGTGTCTAATGTACTGGTTCAACTGTGCACAGATATGAAATTGAGAACATTTAGTTGCTGTTTTGGAAAGATTTGTGCAATAATTCTTTTTACTTCTTGAGAAAAATTTAGATAATTCATGTTGGGGAATGACTTCTGTTGTTTGGATGTTTCAGAAGCTCTAGATCAGTATTGGTTTTGCAGGTATAATGCCTGAAGTTAAAAATATTTCCAATTAATTGTCTGGTAGTGAGCTAATACTGCAGGCACTTTTGAAAGGGATTAGATACCAGTTTAAAGGTAATACTACGCTTCTTACTCTCATTCAAATACGTTCTGTATCTGTTCAGATGGCATACATTTTAAAAAATCCTACCCAATGTAAATGAAATCTGGTAACTAAATAAATTCAGGAATGAAAACATGCTGAGAGTCTAAGTTGGGTAGCCTTAGTAGGAGCCAATATTAATACTAATGGAAAAAGGTAACAATTTTGGTTGCTGAAAACATTTTTATTGGCGCATCCTATCATCCCTTTAGGAGTTGGTGAGAAACATTAGGGTTGCTTTGAAATTGAGCAGATGTGATGATGAGGGCAGAGCTGACATGCTGTGCTTGGAGTCAGGAGATAACTACAGGCAAGGAAGGGGAAGAAAGGGGGGAAATGGGAAAGATGGAACTTGAGAATTAACACTGAAGGTCAAATTTTAAGGGTTTTGGGAGTAAAGGCCTGGTTTCAGGAATGGACAGTAGTTGAGATGTTTACTGTTATGAGAACAGTGGTGCTTGGTGAGGGATGCAAGTTATGAGCAATTATCTTTTAACTGGCCATAGAAATAATAACTTGTTACCATGAATTATGGTCACTGCTGTTGCCAATGGTGTTCACAGTCTTTGTTTTTTCTTCAAATGCTGCTTAAGGCTGCTTTACAGGTAAACTACTTCTACTAGTTTCAATTAGTGAAACTTTTAAGCTTCATGAAACTTGATAAGCCACATCTGTGTGTAATATAAATGTTCTTGGTTTCTAGTAGGAGTGATGATCACAATGATGTTACTTTTATTGTTGCTTACTTTAATTGACAATTAAATGCTGTCTCTAAAATATAATCAGGGCAATCAGAATGTACTACATGTTGTCCTCTTAAGTTCTGTGTTTTGAGTTGTAAATGTTGTCTCCTGTCCTTATCAGTGAAGTCACTGTTGCATTTTTGTGCTGATAATGCCTAGACTATGCTTTATTGGAGATTCCTTTTACAGCTTGTCCAATCATTTTCTTAGTTTCTTGTTCAAATCATGTTGTCTATTTCTGTCTTCTACTTGCTTTTCCCAGCCTTCACACTAAGTTAGCTTCCAGCTCATCAGGATTTCAGAACTGCCTTAGACTTTGGGTCTTGTTCTTTTTATCATTACTTGTCGTCTGGTCATCCTGTCCCAGATGGCAACTTTATTCCCTGTTCTCTTCTCGTATCTTGTCATGTTGCTTTCCGCTGTGTTGCCTCTTAGGCATATGTTCCCAAATCTTCCAATGCCAAATCCTTCCATGTTTTATAACAACTGAAACTTCTGAAGCTCATTGTGTTGAATATTCCATGAAGTATATATGCATTTAATATACTGAAGTTCTAATCTAATGCTTCAGAATGATGCCTTTCCTTCATTGTGTGGATAAAGAACAGTTCCTTTTCTGAAATGTATAGGTAAGTGCATACGTGCACACACCTACCCACCCACTACCTGTGTTTGCATATATGTGCGTATGCATGCAGAATAATTGCACTAATTAAATAACCCATCTCACTTTTCTGTATAATCATTGTCCTACTTAATTAGGCTGTTGATGGAGAGGTTATTAAAAGTGTCATGGAAGGGCTTGGTCACCAATACAGTGTGATTTCTTTTTTAACAGAGCTGATATCCGATTTACTTTTTAAAATTCCTTTTAAGTTTTATGGTCTACAAAACTCATATTTACTGAGCAAATATGCAGGAAAGTTGTTTTTTTGTTGGTTTTTTTTTTTTTTCAGAGTAAGAAATTAATTTTTTGGTATTAAACTGGAGCAACACATACTATGAATTAATCTTGAAATTTCATGATCATTCTGGGAAATTTTTGCAATATATTTTATAGGGAAAGATTCATATTAAAAGAGTGATGTCACAGTGTCAATACATCGCACATGACTCATGTTTTCTGAGCAGTTTGCAGCCCATTGCTGTAGCAACATGGTGAATTAAGAAATACTTGAAAATCTCTTGCGCCTGTAAACAGCTTCATGGCTTTTTGGTTTTGTGTCATAGTTAATATTATGTTCTAAAATGAGGGAGATGATACAGGAAAAGTATTTGCATTGAACTTCAGATAGTTTTTGTTGTATTCAAATCCCTTTTTCATTAAAGTAAAATCTGCTTCCGAAGAACTGCTCAGGAAACAGCTGGAGTGAGAATGATTTGAAAACTTTTAACATCTTGAGTAAACAAGGTGATAGGAAACCAGATGGTACCACAGTCATAAAGCAGGCATAAACCAGAGCTGCTGTTGAGAAGTCGTGCAGACTAATTCCCGTCTCCAAAACCAGAGATGTGCTTGCATTTCAAGTGACTTGTTTGCTCAATGACACTCTTGCATTCTCTCACTCTGTCTTGGACTGTAAACCTTGCCAGTTGTGGTGTCTGTTGTTTTAAGCCCTTCCTCGAGGGACTTTTCAGCTTAAGCATGACAAACATCTCTTGCTAATGGGAAGGGAATGGAAGCAACTTTCTAAATGAGGGGTTTGCACAGTTAGTGTCTCCTCTTTAGTATATTCTGGCCTAACTTTTCAGGTTACTGTTTTCTTTAGTACTTACACTCTCCCATTCGCTGCTTTTTAAAAAAACTTGAAAACTGCTACTTCTCTGAAGTAAAAAATCACACATTCAATGTTAAAATACAGTTCCTAAGATTTACTGGTAAAATGGTTTAAATAGCTTTCATGGCCTGATAGCAATTTTGAAAGTAAATCAAAAGCTCTGCTGCTGAAAATTATTGGGGGGTTTTGTTTTGGTAACAAGAAAATTATACGTAGAGAAAAAAAACCAAGCAAGCTCTGAAATAAATCAAGTATGTGTGATGAATTGATACATTCATACGAAAATGCATTCACTGAAACACTGTCAAGAATATTAGGTGTTCGGTGACACACCAGATTAGTATTATTTCTGGAGATGAAAGTTGTTTTTCCATTGCCAGCTGGTTTGCTGTACCTCATGGACATTTAAAGAAAAAGGGGCAAAAAAGGCATGAAAGCATGTTGTGTGCTTCACTAATATAACCCACTTCTACGTGTTTCTCTTCCAATAGCAGCCAACCGTGAAAAATCAATGTCAGAATAGAAGCCATAGATGTTTCTTCTTTCAAATCCAAATGAAATGTGTGATCTAGCACTTCAGTGAAAATTACTGGCTAAATTTTCTTAGTTCTGGTTAGGTGAAATGTACTTTAGTCCTAGCTGACACCTAATTAGTTTAATTATGTTTAAAATGAAATCTTTGTCAGCTGTGTGCCTGCTGGCAGAATACAAAATTCCAAATCACATACAGTGACTGAGTTTATTAACATGTGATTCTCTTATGCAGGACACTGGAAAGATATGGGTGGATTTCTCTCCACCTCTGATTTTTTTTCATGATTCACTGAACTTTTCCATGCACCAAGATAAAAATAAACTGTAATGTGACTGCTTTGCTCCTATTTTTTAATTATAAAATAGCAAAGACTGTAAGATCAGAACACAGCTTATTTAGTTTCTTTTTCTACTTTTATCCATGTAATTGAAATGGAGCATTTTTTTTTTTTCTGATTGTTTGGCCGTCTTTTTCTTGACCAGAACTTTATCAATGAAGTTTTATGGATAAAGCACATGGAAGCCTTACTCCCTCCCCCTTCAAGCTCGTAGTCTGCCATGTACAGTTAAGGAAATAGTTGACATTTTTCTCTATACTGTGATGTCTTTTTCTGCTCTGTAAAAGTGGAAATCAATCAGGGAAGTAATTAAAAATTACACTAAATGCACTTCATGAGAAGGGTCAGTATTTTAGTCAATTTGGGCTGAGAGTGTGGCATGATAAATGATCCAAAGGTTTCCTGTCATACTTGTATACATCTTCAAAGCGTAGTTCTGCACTCATTGGAAAAGACAGCTGCCTTTTCTGCAGCAGTTCTCCAAACCCAGAGGAAAATGTGATTACATAGTAGTTGGGACAGAAAAGACTGAGGGAATATATGTTGTTTTTAACTAGAGAAGGAGTTGCAGGCATCACTGAGGCAGGAAGATGCAAATCTTTAGCAGGTTTCATTATGTTTGGGAGCTGGTAAGTTAGAGTAATTTATCAGTTTTTGTGGAAGGTAGGGAATGTGACATCAGTCTAATGTCTAAATTTGTGCATAGTGGTTTTCTCTTTATTTTGAGAGCTTACATGAAGCCTTTTATGTTCAGCATGGTGTGATCCAGGAAACAGGGAGAAAATCAAAGTTACTAAATGCTGAATAATAAATAAAAACATTTGATTTTCTTTTGGTGTAGCTTTCATTTGTAACTTGTATGTTTATTCAGATCGGTGTATGGTAGTGATATGACAGTTCCATTTTCTTTCAGAACTCTTGCACTGATCATCTGTCAATTAAATAATAAAAATCTAGATTTAACATTTCAACATGAATTAATCTATTCAGATTAGTAATAGCTGAAAACTGCTTAATTTTCAGGAATTTGAGCTGTGCTGACTGGGTAGCTTAAAGGGCCTATTTTAATATTTGTAACCATTTCACTCTCATGTGTAATTAACCTTGGATTGGACCAAACCATCTGCATGTATAAGAGTAAACATCATGTGTAGCACGAAAGTTGTGTGCATCCTGGACTATTACACAGGGCTAATGACCATGTTGGTTTTGAAGCTACTTTTTAAAATATGTGTATTTATTGCTTCTTTTCCTTTATGTATAGACAAATTCCTAAGGAATAAAGTGCAAAACAGAGACTTTTAGGTATACTTTTCACACAGAGCTGATGTTTGCAATTTAGATAAAGTAACTACTGAAGGTTCAGGAGAGTGATATTACAAAATGTTCTGTCTTTTCAGTATTTAACTTGTTTGGGTTTTTTGTTCTGAAACTTAATTTTCAGTAATGTATCTCTTATGCCCTTGTTAAGCGGTAGAAGCCATATGTTGCTAGTCTACTTTAAGGATATATTTTAATAACAATGAAATGATAGCATGTATATTATTTTCATCTCTGGACCAAGTTGTGATAAATGATGTCATTCCATGTGTTCTTTTTCATGCACCCCTAGTAGTTGTTAGTCTCCCACTCACTGAATATCTGAATACTACCTCCCTGGGAAG